>VXAD01007898.1:216471-635383 GCA_013399195.1 Dicrurus megarhynchus | reverse complement strand
ACTCAGTTAGTAACATATTAATTTAGAAAAAGATAGGATACTTTACGGCGAATTTCATATCTGGAACTTCCACAGAACTTCATCCTGTGTAACTAGAAACTTACCACCATCTCTAGCATGTGGAAACCTTTTTAAAATTTGTATTTGACTACAGGTGTGAGAGAGACAGAGACTGCGTGAAGGAGGTGGAAATAAAAGGCAGGGGAGATAGTGGAACTTTGTTAAGAAGGGTTTTGTACCTACAGCAAGTGCTTACAAGGCCTTTACCCAGGTTTTGAGTTGCTCTTGCAAAGGAGCAGTGTTTCTCTAAAATACACGACTGCACCTGAGCATTTGTACATCTATTATTGAGCCATGCAAATGATTGATTGATTGATTGATTGATTTCAGGGATTCTTTACGGTCTATCGACAAGTTTTTGAGAAGATTGCGAAGGAAGAGTTGGAATATATGACCCAGGAAGATATTGAAGAATTCCCTATGTTTGGATATTCCCACAGTGACTATGATACGGTAAGGGCAAGTGTAAAATGGCACTGAAGGTAACGGAGTTAAACCATTACTTTGTTCCAAAGGAAAGGCTCCTGCTGATTGCTCAGGTGCATACAAACCCNTTGATTGATTGATTGATTTCAGGGATTCTTTACGGTCTATCGACAAGTTTTTGAGAAGATTGCGAAGGAAGAGTTGGAATATATGACCCAGGAAGATATTGAAGAATTCCCTATGTTTGGATATTCCCACAGTGACTATGATACGGTAAGGGCAAGTGTAAAATGGCACTGAAGGTAACGGAGTTAAACCATTACTTTGTTCCAAAGGAAAGGCTCCTGCTGATTGCTCAGGTGCATACAAACCCATGCAACTGTGGTTATTTTCTGCTGTTGTAGACCATTACTGTAAAGGAAGTGCTTGTGCTCTGATTCATAATATTTAGGTGAATTAAAATTGGTATTTCCTGTTGGACTATAGAATTAGCCAGGCCTATAGGGTGAGTTGTCAGATACTTCACTGGGCCAACCATCAATTATGCCAGTGGAACTTAACTGTAGTGCAAGACCTATAAAGCAAAGGAATGGATGTTTTCTTTGTTTTCTGATGAGAGTAGTTTACCAGTGTTTAACACAACTTACTTTACAGAAAGGGGTATAGAGCTAATTTTTTTTTCCTATAACATGTAGTATCTTGCCTCGTATAGGAAAACTGCATAGCACTTAGTGCATAGCACAGCCTTTAGAAAATAGATGTGGTGTTGATCTGCAGTGTGAGCTTCCATTATGATAACATTGTCATCCACAGTTAGCCTGTAGTCAGATTTGAGTCAGAAAACATTGCATGCTTTCGTCTATGAAGCAAGAAAAGAAAGTGTATGGGGACTTGTATGACTTGAATTCTTGTCACCTGGTTTGCCAACTATTTGTTATAAACTATCAGACTTAGGATTTTTTTTTTAAGGTTACTGGTATTTCTGTGTTGAAAGTAAATAATGAGGTAATAACACATTCCCTAGGGGATAACTGCACAGTATGAAGTGCACTCAAATGTTGCTCCTAGTCCGGTGCTTCTCCCTGTCACGTTTTCTGTATGGCTAATTATTTATGAAATTTAAATCGATACATCCTTTAAAAGTTAGTAGCTTCAGTGGTACAAAACTTGGCTGGAGTTGGAAACAAAAGTTAGAAATCAAACTTCTTAAGAAGAAGTGCCAGAACTGGTGTTTGGGTGCAGGGAAGAGTTACAGGATGGCTTAACAAGTGGAAATCTTTCCCAGGGAAAATATATAGTATCTCTGAACCAGCTAAAATCTGTCTTTTAATGTAGTTATCTTGAAACATGTTTTGAAAACTGCTTACTTTGAGGCCATGGGATAGATATGATTATAGACTCAAAATAGCTTTAATGCTTATGTCAATTAATAACTGCAGGAAAGGGCTGGAATTCTAGCACCAACATGCTTTGACATCTGCCTTGTTCACGCTGCTCTGGAAGCAGAGTGCTCACTTTTTTTCCCCCCTAGGGATTCATAGGGGTATTTTGTATGAAATAGGCTCTGTTTATAGAGAGGTAGTTTTCCTTGTTGTCTTATATTCAGACAAAGAGATTACACTGTCAGAGGATTCCAGCATTGCAGTGCTCACTTCTCTACACAGTAGGAATATAATGGGAAAAGAGTTTTAGAAGGGAGCTACAAAAACTCTACAAAGGCTTCAAAATCTGTGATGTGAATAGTCTCTGGTTTGATCTACTCCGTGAATTCACAAGAAGCTTGAGAGGCAGCTTGATCAGTGCCAGGTAGCCAGGAAAGATATTCCTAAGGCCATGAGCTCACAAGCCTTCATGGGAAGAGAAGACTTGTAGGTCAACTAGGTGCAGAAACAAAAGTGATCAGCTCCAAGTATGAGTAGTAGGCAAAACAGAATCCACCTGAGAGTTAAGCAAGGGCTGCTGTACAGGCTGCTGGAGAATGCCAGAGATGTGCAGGTTGTTAAGGTAGCTGTTGAGAGCAGGGAGGGTCTCAACCTTGCACATGTGATGAAGGGGAGGATGATCTCTGTCGTCAGTTGATGGGTGTGCATCCTTTTTCACAGAAGTATTCTCTTCTGCAGCAGAAATCTGAAGTAGTTAGTCTAATCTTACTTAAGTTATTGGATGAAATATTGGTTATTTGGTTTATTTGTTATTTTTTGTGATAGCAGAGGAAAACTGTAGTGGCTTACCTGCCAGAAGCCACAGCCATGAACTTTGCATGTAGATAAGCTGCTGGAAGTTATTGTTGTGTTGTTCCTGTGAATAACAATTGATAGTTGAAGTTCCTGTGAATAAAAGTGGCAGAAGGGGAAGAGGACTCACTAGAAGAAAACATATTAAACCATTAGGTTAAATACTTCTATGAGGTATCCTAAAATATGAGCAGTAGGGCATATAGGAGTGAGTAGTAAAAAGGAAGATTGATGGGGCAAGTAGTGTAAGAAGGGAGTTTAGGCATATCATGATTGCTGAATATACAAAATGCAGAAGGATAATAATTATTTGGAGAGAAATAAAGAACAAACCCAAAGTGATTATCATGCCATGTTATTAGTCCAGCATTTATCCATGAATAGGAAAAGGGAGGAGAATAAATAATGATCACTTTTTCTTTTAATGTGAAAGCTAGGGGGCATAATTTTAACCGACAGTCATGTAGTTTGCTAACAAAACAGGAGTAAATGTTTCTTCACATAGCCCCTTGTTAAACTGTAGAAGTCATGGCTCCTTGCTGTTGTATCATCAAGGGCTATTCATTTCTGTCTTGCTCAGGAATCAGTGAAAATATACAGGGAAGAAATAGCATTATGTATTTATTTTGCTGCTCTTTTTATGCTGTGCAAATGTATGGCTGAACTCTGGTGTGGTTTAATGTGGAGGTTCATAGGCAGTCTGTGCAAGTACCAGCTTGCAGGCAGCATGTCTGATTCTGATTGTGCTTTTCAGTTTGACAGGAGAAATATAGCACAGCTAAGTAACTGGACACTAGTGTCAGCATGATCCAATCCTACAGGGGGATATTTTTAGAAGTTGCAGTTTGTAATAGTTTAGACAAGGTTGTTGAATTGACGTACTTTCAAACGTTGAGGATGATGTTAGAAGTTTCTCTAAACCTTCATTGCTCTGAGGCAAAACTGTGGCTTGTATAGAAGTTCAGAACAAAACTGTTACAAAAGTCCTGAATTATTTGTATGGTTTTTGTGTCCCCTCCTAACAAGTGGCTTAGTTTTTTTTTTTTTTTTCTTACAGGTAGTCCACCCTTTCTATGCATATTGGCAGAGTTTTTGTACTCAGAAAAACTTTGCTTGGAAAGAAGAATATGACACACGACAAGCCTCAAACCGCTGGGAGAAACGAGCTATGGAAAAAGAGAACAAGAAAACAAGAGAGAAAGCAAGGAAAGAGAGGAATGAACTGATCCGTCAGCTAGTAGCCTTTATTCGTAAAAGGGATAAAAGAGTACAGGCTCACAGAAAACTTGTAGAAGAACAAAATGCAGAAAAAACTAGGAAAGCAGAGGAATTTCGGAGGCAACAGAAGCTCAAACAAGCCAAGTATGTACATGTGGAACAAATCTTTGCTTTTTAACTTGTAGAAACGATGAGACTACAGTATAGACATAGATTCTAATAGTAGCTCCACTTAGTCTTTTAAACATCCTTGAAAATTTTAGGTATTAATTTTGGCCTCAAGTCTTGAGCTTTTTAAAACTCAGGTTTCTGCATTGTACTGACTTGCAGAGATCTAAGATAAGTGGGGAATGGTTATCCACGTGCTGTGGGTAAATGGCTGTAATAGCACAGAACCCAGTGTGCTTTTATTTAGCTGGAGAAGTAAAATTTAATAGTTATCTTTGTTCCTTTAAAGAAAAAAGAATGTAAGTTTTAGAATAAGGGAGAACAGGACTGTAACAACCTGGACTTAGATCACCTTCATCTGCTTAGAGCTGTACCTGCTAAAAAGAAAGAGGGGAAAATGAGCTTAGCTTTGCCTTTCCTTTTAACTTTTTAGAAAAGACCCTTTCATTAGACTAAATGCAGTGTCTGATGCTTTTTTTCCAAAATAGGAAGAGGTGGTCTCCTGACTATAACCACAATTTATTTTTTCAACTGGAAGAACTGTTTGCCTGCACATATGAGGGAGGAGCTTAAATTCTTATTAAGAGTGCACTTGCAAAATAATGGCATATTGATTAAAATTATGTAATAACATATATGGAGTATATTATGTATTGTTTTTATATATATACATATATACTTTCTCCCTTTAGCAACAATAAAGCAGAATTATCCATTTACTGACAAGTGGCTTGATAATTCTGAGGCCAGAAGCCATCTGCAGCAAAATTCAGCTGTCCTGTGATGCCCTATTTGATAATTTGGGGCACACTTAGATTGGGAAAAATGAGCTGGTACATTCCCATAGCACACAATCAAGGAGTAACGTGCTTGTGGATTTTGTTTTCCTGTATTGGTTGTGAGTTTGGATCTTAGAGCAGGATTGAGCTGACTTCTTGCTGTCAGCTTCATACTGACCATGCTGCACAGCATGTTCTGCCTGGAATTCAAGCAGGACCCACCTACGTTAATATCCCTGCTTGCAGCGTAGAGGTGCCCATTGACATCACAAATGAACTCAGATTGTTCAGATTTCCGATTGTTTGCTCCATCATAATAGGTTCAGAACCTTCCTCCTGAAATGCCCGAGAGGAACAGTTATCTTTAAGTAACACTGTTGCTGTAGTTCCCATCTCAGGGACACAGTGTAGAAGTTACTGTACTATTCTGCTTGCAGACTTGCTGAGCAGTACAAAGAGCAGAGCTGGATAACTATGTCAGATCTGGAGAGAGAGCTGCAAGAGATGGAGGCACAATATGAAAAGGAATTTGGAGATGGATCAGGTGGTGAAGATGAATTAGAAGAACAGGAGACAAAAGGCATTGAAGGTACAGTGTGTGGGGCAGTGATCTATACCGAGTCACTGCAGTCTGAGTGTGGCTTACTTAGAGCCTCAGATTCACAGTTCTGACTGTAATGCAACTCACTGCCTCCCTCTGGGGGTACTGGGCTAGAGTCTGTCTCTCTCTGGTGTTTCCCTTTGAACAAGCTGCAGCTGTTAATTTATACTAATGTCTGATTTGGTGAGGTGATCTTGATCTGTCTGTGTGTCAGTAGTACTGGAGAAATTGAATGTCAGTGCTGTGACTGTTTTCTGGGGCTTAAAGAGCAGCTTGTTCAAAAATTTGCTCATCTGACTTTGTCTCTCTGATCCCTGCTGATCTCTTCAGACAAGCTGAATGATGAAGCTGAAGAAACTGAATTTGTTGATGGTCTGTACTGCCCTGCTTGTGACAAATTGTTAAAAACTGAGAAAGCGTAAGTGCTTGTGGTTGGGGATTTGGGGTGGGGGTGTTGGGTTTTAAGTCCTTTAAAACTGCATTTTAAAGAATTTTTAACTTTACATGATGGTCAGTGTTGTCTTTCCAGTAGAGACATTGTCAGTGCAGAAATTTCCTTACTTAGTAGTGCTGAATAATGGGCCTGTTATTAATTTACATGTAAATATAACGATCTTTGCTCAGAGCAACCTGCAGTAACAATCTGCTCTTCACAGCATGAAGAATCACGAAAAATCAAAGAAGCATCGAGAGATGGTATCACTCTTACGACAGCAACTGGAAGAGGAAGAAGAGAAATTTCCTGTGTCTTTGGATGATGCAGACGGAATAGAGACCAAAGAGGAGGAAGATACAGAAGACATGCCCAAACAGAAGTACTTCAAATTGGTTTTAATTTTATCATGACTCGTGATTTACGAAGTCTTGGTGGCCTTCAGAGGGAGCTCCTGGTGATTTGCCACTGCATTGCTCTCAGTATTGTGCAGTTTGAAATACTTCTTAGCATCAGCATTCCAGTAAAACACATGCATTTTTATGCCTGCATTTGAGTGCCATAGAACAACAGACTCATTGCTTAAAGTTATATGTTAAGGAAAAGAAGGGTTTCTTATTTTTCAAGCAGAGAGACTTCCAGAGAGCCAGTGCTTATTGATTTGGTACTTACTGTCAGTTGATTGCTGGCGTAAATGGAAAATGAGAGTGCTCAAAATCAGAATTGTTACACAAGTTCATTTTTTAAATAGCCAGAGTGTAATCCCAACTATCTCACTAGTATCTTTGGGTTCAGTCTGAGCAGCATAAATGTTTTACTAAATGCAATGAGTAGTTTGGGAGACCTATTGTTTTAATTTCAGGCATGAGTAACTTTCCTTTTGTGGCTACCTAAGATGTTAAGACGATAAGGGAAAAGTATAGCTTGATACCTTTTTAGAAATCCTACTAGTTTTTGGGGGTTTTCTGTAAAAAAAGGTAATTTTTAAATTATCTTTACAGACTCTCAAAGAAACAAAGGAAGAAACAGAAAACAATGAAGGTATGTAGTCATAATGATACTCTGGGAACTTTACAACCCGGTTTTCTTATCTCCTGACATATTATTTTTTTGTCCTGCAAAATAGGAAAACTTGAAATTCCACAGTATTTGAAGACTATTCAAAAATATTTTAAATTCTTCTTTGCCCCCAGAATAACTTTTATTAGACTTATTATAGTAATATTTTATGATAATAACTTCATAGACTTCACTTCATTCTGTTGGTGCAGATGCTAATATGTGGCGCTGACTCTAAAAAGGCAGAAGTCTGAAGTATAAGAAAAACAGATGGAAACAGGCAGATAGGGAGGATGCAAGGAATTGATCAGGAAGACTAGTAGTGGCCTTGGGGCATTAACAGCTCAGTTTGGTCATCACTTCTGGCTTTAGTTGCAGGAGTTGGTATAATACATTGTTTGTTGATTTCTAAGTTAGAGGGAGTCGAAAAGGCTGCCACAGTATTGGCTTCCTGCTGACACTGTAGCTGTTGGAATGAATGCATCCATTCCACCTTTCTCTTGGACACAAGTAACACTGTGTTATTTTGTAATCTGTTGTATTCCAGGATATGAGTCTGTGCTTGGTATGACAAACCTGTGCTGACAGCAACAGGTGAAATTCACCAAGTGCAAGCTGTTTCAGGCTTGAGTGGCAGGAGTGTCATAGTCAGCACATTCTTCTGTGTGCCTTCCTCAAACTTTATCCTTTCCAAGTACTTACTCCTCAGTTCTAGCCTTTTTCCAGTGACCTGTCTGTACCAGGTCCTGCCTCTTCCATTCTTTCCCCTCTAATTTCCTATTTTCTGTTCACCTTTTCTGCCCTCTCCCACTCCATCATTCTCTTGTTCTTAAGAAACTTTTCTGAGACTTTCAGGCAACTGAAGTTTCCTGGCTTCACATTGGCTGGACCAGTTGCATAGTCTAAGTATTGGCTTGACTTGCATGTTTCCATGCAGGCTGTGAGGTTTCAGTGACCTCTTTCCTCCTCTGTCTGAGACCAGAAGGTCTGTTCTCACTGCAGAGCTGGCACACAGTCACCATGGCTCTGTTCCATCAGTTTGCTACAGCCTGGACAGTAGGTGCCACTCTTGCATTGCGCAAGCTGGAATCTTGTTCTGAGAGATCCTAACCTCCATCCTTTGCCAAGCCTTGTGGAGTACAGGGAATCTCTGTGGGTTTTGTTTTCTTTTCTTGAAGTTAAGATTAGCCGAGTTTTTTTCAGGTAGCTGAGACTGTGCACTAGAGATGATAAAAGCTGTAATAATGGGGTGTTAGGTCAAACTTGTTATCCTGCTTTTGGAAGCTTTGCTGTTCTGCTTCAGACAGGGAGTTGATATTTTGCCAAACTGCGTATATTGAATCTAATCTGACACTTGGAAAAGGCTGTCAGTGTCCATAACGGTAGGGAAGGAAAATACAGTGTGTCTATCTAATTTCAGTCAGCTCGGTTATTTTGGCTCAAGCGTCCTAGGACAGTTGTCTGGAACAAAAATCTTTAGTCTGAATAATTAACCTTTTGCAAAGGTTAAAAGCCAAGCCACTATCTGGGAAATAAGAAATGGTAGTCAGAACAGGATGAACCCCATGTGTAATTAAAAGCTACCTTCATTCTCCTCTTCTGTAATTTCAGAGGCTGTTTTATTGGTATTTGTTCCCTTCACCACAGGTGGCCTCCTCTTTCAAAACAGGAGAACTAAAGTTTTACCTATTACAGTCTCACTGAAAAAACACAGTAAAATTAAGAGGGTCCATGGCTTTCTCTCCTCCCAACCCACCCATGTCTGAGGTAAATGGGCATAATACTATAAACATAGTCACTACCAACCTGAAAATATTTAACTTGGATTTCTTCTGTTTGGACAGGGTTATGAGGACTCTTTTGATCAAAGTGCTGATGAAGAAACAGTTGAACAAAAGGAGGTGCCCAGCATGGAGGACAGTGGCTCAACAGAGGAGTTATTAAATGATGGCCAAAGATGTGCTGTGTCAGAGGACGCAGGCATTACAGATGATGTCAGCCAAGAGAATGAAACAAAAAGTGAAGCAAAAAGGTGTGTTGGGTTGCAAGATTGCAGTCACTGTATCATTCTGTGTCATGGTTGATACTGTCAAACAAGGATAGATTTACTCACAAATGTGGACTCTGGGGGCTGCTCACCAAAACAGGTTTGAATAAATACAATACTAAGCAAAGAGTGTAGGAACTTCTTTGAAGTGGTATTTGACTGCAGATTGCTGCCTTATCACTTCCCAGGAGCTGATTCAACATCTTGAGATTAACAATTGTATAAATTAATTTTTTTTTCTGGATACACTTGCATTTTGTTGTGTGAAGGAAGAACAGGGGAAAGCAGCAGAGACATTGACATCTGTAAAACGTCAGAAGCTTGTAAATGTTGAATGTTCGTGCGCACTGATCTTGGTTCCTCTTTGTCTGTTAGCAGCACTAAGCCTAAAGGGAAGAAAGCCAAGGAAGCAAAAAAGTCTGCCAAGGCATCTTCAGAGAGCTCAACAAAAGTATGTCAAGTTACTTATGCTATTTAAAATAGAATCATAGAATTGTTAAGGTTGGAAGGGACCTTAAATATCATCTAGTTCCCATAGACTGTATTGCTCAAAGCCCCATCCAGCCTGGCCTTGGACACTTCCCAGGGATGAGGCATTCACAACTTCTTTGGGCCAAGGACTTATCACCCTTACAGTAAAGAATTTCTTCCTAATGTGTAATCTAAACCTGCCCTCTGCCAATTTAAGACCACTGCCCATTGTCCTGTCTCTCTGCCTGTGTAAAAAGTCACTCTCCCTCCTTTGTATAAGCCCCCTTAGGGCACTGGAAGGCTGCAGTGAGTTTTCCCCGGAGCCTTCTCTCTCAGCCTGTCTTTATAGAAGGGGTAAAAGGTGGGGGTCATGTTACTACAAAGAAGGCTGGGTTTCTGGGCACCTCCAGTCCACAAATTCTGCCCCTGTGGTTTTAATAGAAATGGAACTTCAGCTCTTGTCCTCACAGAGAAATAGAGGACTAAGCTTCATTTCTAAGAGGGTTGGTAAAGTTCTGTATGCAGGGCAGTTCAGATCAATTAAACAACTGAGGACAGAGCAGTTGTCACCCAGCAGGTGACAGGCAGTACTATTTGCATCTTTCCCAATATTGATGCTTGCTGGAGGGTGAATCTTTGTAGTAACTACAGCTAAGACATATTAAATTCACTACGTCTCAGAGCCCAAAGTATTGCCTATATGGTCAGGTGAGATCAAAACTATTCTTTACTTTGAATTAGATTTGTAAGGCTTCCATTTTTGGTTTTTAGTCAAAGCTCTTTGAAATTTCATGAAGTTATATTTGTGATTATTTTTTAAAAATGTATGTGTTTAATTGTTAATGGGTAATGGAATATTGATGATAGAAACAAACAGCTTATTCACACTTCATTGTCAAGGAGAAACTGCATAGAGGAAATTGGTGTATTGCACTGATGACATTCAGTACGAATGTGAAGCATTCTGGGTTTTTTTCTCATTGTAGAATGAAGTTCCCATCCATTGTGTAACCTGCAACTGTACCTTTCCATCCCGAAATAAATTGTTTGAACACCTAAAAGCGACAGGGCATGCAAGAGCAACGACAACACTGACTGTAAATGGAGCTGTGAATGCCAGAAACAAAAAAGAGAAACGTAAAAACAGATAGAACTTTGCTACAGTGACAGTCTTCAGAATTATACATTAACACTCTCCCAGAACTGAAACATGCACATTGCCTGTGTTTGGAGTTAAACAAAGAAGGCAAGTATCAATACCAATTTAGGAGAAAAAGGAAGATGCACAAAAGGAATACTGTCTTGTGAAGGAATCTGTGCTTTCTTCTGTTTTTAACAACCTTCCTTTAATCACAGAATGGTTTGGTGGCATGGCACAAGCGGGTGCTGCTTCCACAAAGCCACCTTGTCTGAAGCCCCTTACCCTGCAGCAGCTTTCACACCATGGGTGGGGAAACAGTAACTCAAAGTTACTCACCCTGTGTTCCTGTAGAAACCTGCATGGATAAAGTACCCACACAGAGGAAATAATAAATTATTTTGACACATGTGCTGTTGCTTTTCTTTTGAGAGGGCTCAGCTCGGGGTGAATGTAGCCGGTAGCAGGGCCTGTGCTCAGTTGGGGAGAACATGGTGGTAATAACAGCCAGGTCATGGTTTTGATCCCTCTATGGACCGTTCACTTAAGAGCTGGGCTTGATGATCCTTGTGGATCCCTTCCAGCTCAGAATATCCCTTGATTCTTTGATCCTCTATCAAATATGAAACACCGCCAAGACATGTGCTTTTCTTCTGCCATCCTCAAATTACTAAATTACATTAGGCAGCAGACAGAAGGGACGGAGTAAGATGACAAAAGCTGTTTAATCAGTTTTGACAATTCCTATTTGTTTTGTACATCTACGTCCATAGCAGATGTTGGGGAAAAAAGTCTAGTGGAACAGCCTTGCTGGAATAAGTGAGGGAGAAATAAATGACTGACATGAATGAATTAATTTGTTCTGATTTCTAAGTAAAAACACTGCACTTCTGTTTAAAGGCATTATCTACCTGATCTTGAGTAGAAAAAAAAACCCACCTTATTTTGGAGTGAAATGGGGTTATTCACAGGAGCTGTCAGTGGAGTTGGAGAAGGCAGTGCTCAGCAAAGGCTGTATGATATTATCTAGGACCCATGGAGTAAGATTTAGAGAGGCACTGATACTGTGTTACCCAAGTTTCTCTGAAGTACCTTCAGAATACTCTCCCCCCAAAGCTGACATGCTATTTTATTGAGTCAAGGAATTTTTCAAATATTAAAATTGTAATAAAAGTGAAATGATAAATGTATAGTTATTGCTGTCCACAACATCTGTTTTTTTATTGGAAAATGAAGGAAGCAATGACCTTACACATTAAAAAGTGATTATGTAAGAAAGAAAGAACATCTTATTCCATCTTCCAGAGTTTGCACCTTTACAAAATGATTAATGGGTGTGCCATGCAATCCCAGAAGCATCAGGAGGAAAAGAGAAGTGTATTTTGGAGAGGGTGATGACTGGATTTCTTATCCCCATGGTAAAAAAAATTACTGTAATTAGAAACATCTCAACTGTCTGCAAACTTAGTAGTGCTCTAATTACAGTGTATCCTTGTAGGCAGGGTAAACAGTTTTAACTCTGAAACTTCTTCCCCAACTCTTTGTCTCACTTTCTAAAAATTACCGATTTTGATATGACTTTCATAGGTGAAAGAAGAACATATGCCTGCCTCTCCATCTGATAACCAGTTAATCCAGTCAGGGTTTTTTGGATAATGGCAAAATAGGTGTGCAGTTAATACAAATCACCACTGTAGAACTGAACTGTACATTTACAAAGGAGATTAGACCATGTCCTTTTTTCAACACTGGATCTGTCAGAATGCTCTTATGATACTGAACAAGCATGTAATTGTCACACTATGATTTTATTTTCCAGGGTAGATTAGTGCCCAGTCTGGGTTGCAAGTATCAGGGGTTGTGTGTGCCTCTCATGTAAGGAAACAAATTAAGTCTATTTCGCAGCAGCTCTTTCCATGTGTCTCTGTAAAGCAGTATGAAATACTTCCACAGCGAAGTCAACATCTCTTTTAGTAATGCACATAGGAGGCTTAATTCTCAATGTCTGAGGAGAGAGAACAAAAAGAAAAATAAATGCTCAAATCATATGGAAAGAATACAGTTTCAAGCAGCGTATCTGGGTCAGCACTCCCCTTCTGCCCCAAAAACGTGTGGGGAAAAAGGAGAACAGCAGTGCAGGCACTGAAGCTTATGATAAATGCACTCTGAAGTGGAGCAATTTTGAACTTGACTGCACTGAATTGCATCTGACTCACGACCCCCTCTTGATAACCTAACTGCCGCCACAAAAGACCTAAGTAGAGTAGGTCGTGTCTGCAGCTCCGTTACTGCAGACAGAGACGGAGTAAAATCTCAGATGGATTTGTATGAAGAAAGAACAGAGACAGATGTATTTTCCTTTCTTGCAGCTCTACCACAGGGAAAAGTAGTGTCTGCTTAGAGTGGCAGGCTCTTGCATTGTGTCAGCTGATTTGCTGTTTTATTATAGGCTGTTTTTAAAGGCTTTTAAGAGAATGCATTATGAATGAATCACTAAATACTATCTTGTAGTTAGAGCTATACCTGGAAAGCATGTTGATCAGGAAGGGATATATATACAGCTACACTTGTCAAGAACATAGGCTCTTAAATCTGAATGTTTGATCTCTGTTTCCATGAGTATTTATCTTGCATAAGAATCTTAAATTTCAGATTTTTTTCTGTCGTCACATCACAGGGCTTAATACAAGAAGAGTGGAATAATAGTCTTTCCCACCCACAGCCCCCGCTGAAGCAAACACTCACAGATAAACAGCCCTCTCATCAGGCAGAATGAGATTTTACTGCACTGAGCTGCAGCTTGTTACCTGCCTCCTGGTCTGTGACTTGGGGAGGAACTGATGAGGTGACAGACGCAGTGTCTGATTTATTTTAGCTACCCTCCATCCATCTCACATGGAAGCTGCATCCTCTGTGTCAGAGGGCTTCACTGACCCAGCCAGCCCTGAGGCAATTCTCTGCCATTAACTGAGTGCTGTAGGGAGCTGGTGCAGTGTTCTGGAGTACGTCCTCAGCTGGTGTGGGCTGATGGCCTTCACATCCAATTCTCTCTTTTGTGCTGAACTTGCTGTCAACACCTTTTTTTTTTCTTTTCTTTTTTTTAATTACCATAGAATTAGAACATTACCAGCTCCCCAAACTCCAAGAACTACTAGTTTTGTACTGATGTATCAGGTGATAGCCTAAACTGTGCAAAGACTTGGTCCTGAGTATTCCTGCGTTCTTCTAATTTACAGAGACTGTAGTACCCTGGTTTTCTAGGGGAAGTTGGCCCTCTAAAGGAAAACTCCAATCTTTGAGCTTGTTCAGAATATTTGAAAAGAATCAAATAGTTCATGCCCAATTTAAAAATAAGCAACATTAAACAGAGATTGTTCCTAAGAGTATACATTTTCTAGTTTATTTACTAAACTGAATTAGTTTAACTTGAGGGAAATGGGGATGTAGTTCACAAGGATAGAAAATAAGCTTTATTTATAACCAGAGGTTCAGTACCTGACTGTAGAGCCCTCCTCTGCCGATCAGAACCCCCATGTCTTTACAGTCCTCCCAGATCTGACTGATTTCTTCAGCTGGAAGAGGGCGTCGACTGTCCTAAGGAAAGGAAATATTAAACTTCACTTAGATATTCTAGATTAGTTCTGTGACAAATGTGTATATTCCAGTCTCTCCAATAAATCCCACCTCTAGCTGAAAATGTTAGCTGCATAACTTATCTGCTCTCATGAGTGTGTGCGGTTAAGGTGCATGTCACCGTTTACTCAAAGCTTGTGAAACAGCTGAATGATGGAATGTTCCGGCTCCTTTTTAGCCAGAACCATGTTTTCCCACTTCACTGTCTGCTTTTTAGCAGAAAGTATTTCTGTTATTTCAACTGAAATAAAATGTGATAAAACTTTCAATGGCACTGTAAATTGAAAGAAATGAAAAAGTCACTAACCTTATCTGTCACCATTTCTACTCCAATCATAAGTCCCTTGCCACGGACATCTCCAACAATCTCAAATTTATCCCGTAGTTTAGCCAACTCCAGCAGCATGTATGTTCCCACATCCTCACTGTTCTTTTGTAGACCGTCTTCTTCAATAGCCTGGTTAAAATGAAGTACCATGACAGTGTTGCAGGAAAAGCTTTCAACACATTCTGTTAATCCCCTTTGAACTTGACACTAATTTATCTCACTTCCTTGCTGTGTTCCTTCACTACCTCAGTGGTCACACTTTTCTTTTCTTAAAATTCTCTTAACAGCATCAGAATACAATCACACAAAATACTTTGATGTTTCTGTGGCACTTTTCACATATTACTTATAATTAATCCAGTAATTCCGGCTCAATGTACTTGTAACTGGAAAATACCTGACCAGAAGTATTATTTTCGAAGTTTTACCAAAATATTTTAATTCTTTCTTAGTATCATGAGAAAAATGTCATTAGACAAGGCTTATCTATGTGTACTAGGAAGGGAACAACTTGAGTGCTTTAATTATATTTATCAACAGCATGTTTTTTAATAACAATCTTTTCTTTGTTCTTTTCTCTGTCCTCCTTAATCAAAGTTTTTATTTGCAGGCACATGCTGGCACCTACAGACAAACCATTAGATGAATTTAACATCTCCATTTAGAAAAATCACATTTAAAAATTAATTATTGAAGATAAAGTTGTTGTTTCTACTTTTCTTTGAAGATAAAGTTGTTGTTTCTACTTTTCTTTATTTTTTTTTCTTTCAACTCCATTTTATTCTTCCTGAATCTAATAATCTCCTTGGAATTATTTCAGAGCCAGGCTCCAAGTTACTTCAGAGTTGAAAAACCCCAAAACATGGGTTCTTTATATAATCATCCATCTTATTTATAGCTTAAGCCCTCCAAACCACTCAGGAAAGTAACATGAATAGAAACAGTGTCTGCTGTAATGAAGTGAGGTTCAGGAATGAATAGTCTGTACATAACCAAGACAATTAAATAGTGACCTACTACCCACTGACCGATCTTCTACTGGATAGTAAGTGAAATACAATGCAAATTTTTCTATTTTCTTTTTCATGAGGGATTTTTTTCCAAAAGGAATTCTGACCTTAGTTATTTTTAACTGTCTGGTCATTAAGGTATTTTTAAGCATAAGGTAAAAGCTGTTGAGTTAAAAAATTTTGCTAAGCACGTGTGCCAGAAAATAGATTTGCTTTAGCTGTGGATTTGTGTAGTGCTATGAAAGAATTAGCTAAGGCTTTTGAGAAAGTACTCTCCTACAATTTTATTAACAAAGTAAAGAACCTAAGGGAGATAAAGATGATTCTGAAATCATAAGTAGAGGGCTCCTGCTCTTTCTAAAGATTTGAAAATTTTTGCAATTAAACTAATCAGGATTTTTTCCTGTGCATAGGGCACATTGGCCATGCATGTATACGTGCGTATGTTTATGCACTTTATTTAATTATTTTTAAAATTGCCCCCATAGAAATTTATACATGCATTTTTCATCTTTTGAGACAAAAAACTTGTGATTTAGATAAATTTATGTAATGTTCTCCCTACATCAAGAACTGCAGCTCCAACTACGCAGGCCAAAGGGTTTCCTCCAAACGTATTAAAGTGAAGGTTTTGAGCCAAGGAATTCGCAATCTCTAAAAGAAAAAGAACAACACTGGTTACTCCATCAGTTCATAGAGTCACAGAATCATAGAATCACAGAATCACAGGTTTGGGTTGGAAGGGACCTTAAAGATCATCCAGTTCCAGCCCCCCTGCCATGGGCAGGGACACCTTCCACTATCCCAGGTTGCTCGGAGCCCCATCCAGCCTGGCTTTGGACACTTCCAGGGATGGAGCATCCACAGCTTCTCTGGGCAACCTATGCCAATGTCTTACCACCCTCACAGGGAAGAATTTCTTCCTAATGTCTAATCTAAACCTAATTTCTTTCAGTTTAAAGCCATTCCTCCTTGTCCTGTTACTCCATGCTCTTGTAAAAAGTCCCTCTCAGTTTTTCTTACACTGGAAGGCCACAATAGGTCACCCCAAAACCTTCTCTCTTCCAGGCTGAACAATCCCAATTCTCTCAGCCTTTCCTCATAGCAGAGGTGCTCCACCCCTCTGATCATCTTGGTGGCCTCGTCTGCCTTGTTTGGTAACTGTACTTAATTGCTTTAACATTTGTTACTGTAACAACAATTACATTTGCTGTGGTTCTGCTCTGATTCTACTAGAGACAACACAGCAAGATTCCCTGAAAGCAGTCTGTGCAAAATATGAGTATTTCCAAAAGCTATAGTGTCTAGCAGATGCCAAAACAAAACTTTTTTTAAAAGGCATGCTTCTAACATATGCTGTTACCTGGCGGCTACAGATTTTCCTCACTAGATTGAGCCAGCCATTTGTAGGAATCAAGCAGCTGGGTAACATCCTGCCCTATTTATTCACAGTATGTTTATCAGTAAAACAGTGAATTCAGTGAGGATTTCCAGGCTCTTTTACCAGTTCTACTAACTCACAAGTTCATTCCTGCTTCAGTTATACAACTAACCCTATTTAAATACGGCTTGGTACTGATATTACACAACACGTGGTAAAACAGGTGATGTAATGAGGATCCAATTCATCTGTCAAAAGATAGATTGAGATAAAGTTTATAAGTAACACTCAGCTTTTTAACCCAGATTTCTCAGTAAATAATTATTTTTATTATATTTTGCAATTACTCTGTTTTACATCATAGCAGAACAGAACATTTATACCTTTTGTTGTAACAACAGCTGCCATTGGGAAGCCATTACCAATTCCTTTCGCCAAAGTAACGATGTCAGGGACTACACCATGTGTTTGAAATCCCCAGAAATGGCTGCCTGTCCGTCCAAATCCTGTCTGTACCTTTCAAAAGCAAAAATCAGAGAAATACCCATCACTTTCTCACACTTTATGATATAGTTTCTTTTCATGTCTTTCTATTGCTACTGATTTGCATTAAACGGCAACTACATCTGGAGTCAACTTGTATTAGGATCCCTATTCAGATGGCTCTGCACAAAATGCTATTTATTGTAATTGGGTTTTTCTTTCATGTGATAACATGTCATCATGTCTTATGCCTGGTGAGATGCACAAATAAGATGCAGCTTCCATTTCAAAGTGGAGAGGAAATGTAAAAGCATTTGAAGCATTTGATACTATTTTAATATTGCTTTAGCTAAGAAAATTCAATTTCTAAAACTTATTTGCAGAAGTACAGCAATCAACTCTCTTCTATATTTTATGTATGTCAACAATACTCATAAAAGGAAGGGTTATTTTGACAAATCTCCCATCACAAGTATAATTTGTTGCATATTTGTGCAAATTTACTGCTCCCAGAAGGTAACGACTGAAGTCTGCTACAAATATTACCTTTGCCCAAAATGAGAATAAAGGCAGTAAAAACTGGGAGACTCCTATGCTTGGAAAGATGCAAGATGCAGTTTAACACCTTGTTAAACTTAAGCTAAGAAGTGCATAGCATTTCACTTAGATTATTTCCAGGCTTCACTTGGATTCTTTTATGATAACTTCCAAAGGTACCCCCACTCTAGAATTCTTACATAAAAAAATCTGACTCACTTCATCTGAAATGCAAAGGCCCCCTCTTTCCCGTATCAGCTGATAAGCTTCCTTTAAGAAATTTCTTGGGTACTGAACAGCTCCATTAACACCCTGCCAAGACAGAAACACAATGTCTTCAAGGAACAAACAAGGAAACAGGAGTTCTACTTGGGGAAAAAAACCTAACAGCCCTCAGGTAACAGCAAGACTGTTATTTTAAGCTTCTGGCTCCAGCAATGAAACCGCTTCAAAAAGCTCCTGCTCAGGTCACGCATTCCCATTCCACAGTGCTGTGTGCTGTTCCGTTAGTTGTTCTGGCCTGAGTGTTAGTGAGGCCATGATCACTGTAAGACCAAGTCAATTAACAATAAACTGCCAAAACAAGGACCTTGAAAATCTACACACAGCAAAACCCAGAAACTGGGTGTGCTGATAGAGTTGACCAGAGAATTCACACTCCTTCTTTGATTTATTTGTTTAGAATTGACTCCTCAATGTCTTTTCATCTTGACAGTTTGCATTTGGATTGAAAATTCAATTCTACCCTACAGCTGGATCAGAACAGCTTTTTAGACTCAAGTACATAAGTGCTTAGAAAACAGCAAAACCAGAGAACCACGCCAGTTTTCCTTGTAGTCACAGTTCTCACATATTTTTTTTTTGCCCAGGATAAATTCTCCATTTTTCCTATTGAAGAACCACATATATAGCAATTGTGAACATAGGTTGAAACATTAGGAGAATGAATCCTGTGGCCACCAGTTGCTGGACAGCTGTTAAAAGTACAGTGGACAACATGACTAAAAGAGGGGGAAGGGGGTTGAGTTAAAAGTTTACAGAAATAGTAATGAAAATTGGAAGGAGATAATAGAAACCAAAGTATAGCATCCATCATACTCACTATTTAAATGCAGAAAAAATGTGTATGTTTAATCATGATTCTGTGTTTAATTTCACGAGAAAAATTCTAGCTCCATTGAAGTCAGTGATAAAAGCTGAAATTTTAAGGCAGTGCATCCAATCTTTCAAACATTTAAGGTGTTTAAAGCATTAAAAAAAACATAGTAAAAATCAGCAAAAGTCTATGTTCAGGTTGTAGCTAAAGAATATCAGATTTGAGTAATCACACTACTTGTGCTATCACAACTGAGAAACAGCAAACTACCTACTTGAATTGGTTCAGCAATAAATCCAGCTACTGTCTTGGGCACTGAGGTATTCAGAGTATCTTTGAACTGTTCAATATACTGGTCTTTTGCAAGACATGCACCTGTTTACAGAGAAAACAGTTTGAAGGGACTTCACTTAATACGAAACAAAACTAGTTTCAAAACATGAAATTACACATCTAAGCAACAAGTGTTATGTGACTGTGTGGTACCTCTCAAATGAACAGGAGAAAACGAAACATTAAAGGAGAGAGTCTCTTCTCTTAAACGATATGTACTCTATAATTAGTGCAGGTAGGAGGATTCTGGAGAATACAGTGCATATCAGTCTGTTCTTAAATAAAGAACAGAGCAATTAGTATAGCCAATGCTTCCATTCACTAGGGAGGGCAAAGCTAAAACCAAAACATTCTGTTACGTGTACATGTGAATTAAAACACTGAAAAGTGCTTGTTGAAACAGTAGAAAAACTGACTGGAATTGTTAGCTGCAGAGCAGTAAAGGACATTTCACACTGTGTTGTGTATGGAACGTTTTTCCCTGTGGAAGACTTCTGCCTATTGCTGGCTGGAGGTTGTCCTTACTATTTGCCTTATTCCAATATAAAAGCTGGAAAGCTGTCAGAACTTCAGAAACAGCAGAAAACACCATCAACACTTCTGTTCTTCCACATATGTTGAAGTGAGTTCCACAGCTTCCAGAGTTGATCATGACAAATATTGGAAACAAAGACTGAGATTTCAAGAGGAAATCTGAGAATGTGGTGTCATCTGTCCCAAATTTTTCCCATTGGGATGCAGGGTTGTGAGATTCTCCGCAATATTTTCTTTGGTTGCCCTTGCAAAACCTAACCAGACATCTGCTTGAGGAGGTAACTATAACTTATTTTCACAGCCCTCTAGTATTTTGTAATCCAAAAACCAAATTTTTGTTGTGGACCAACCTTCAGTACAGCTGCATTTTCGAACAGTTTGCACTAGAGAATCTCTACAATGGCTGCCTCCCCATGGACCACGAAAAACATCTGGTAGCATTGTCTGTCAAGCACAAGAGAAATAGCTACAGATTTGATGACACCTTTCTAAGAGATCTTCTGATCTAATGACTAATGGCAAACCCCCTCCCCCATCTGTTAGAGACAAGAGGCAAATACAGTTTAAGGAGCTTTTCTGAAGAACACTTGGGAATAACACGAGATTTCCCCCTCACAAATTGGTGGAACAGTTTTGGGGCAGACAAGTTTAGACCATTCCAGCAATAGTCACTTAACTGATTTTATTTCTTCTCTTGTTCTTTAACTTAGTCAGCATACTGGCTAGGAAAGAGTAATGCCAGCATTTTAAGAGTTGCTGGTAGCATTTCAGTAATCTGAAGTATGAAAAAAATCTGCAAAATAGAGGGAGGCAGGCAGATCTAATAGAGATAACTGCAGCTTTCTAATCCCTGCTGCTGCTGAAATACCATATGACTTCAGGCCACTCACTGAGACAGGCTGGGAAGTTGCTGTAAATGAGCCTTCCTATGGTTAATATTGTGGATGAGCTGTCACTTGTAAGTATTGGATCACCAATGCCAGCTTCTAGACAGAAAGTTACTCCCATCTGCTCAAGGGCAGGGACATAACATATTGCCATTTAACCTCAGTGGATCTCCTTAACAGATATGTCTCCTGTCTTGCTGAAATAGGGTTCCTATTCATTACGGTGAAGGATCTGCTCCAGACCATCTGAAAGCAGCTTTGCACAGATCTGCCAAAACAAACTCAAGGAAAGGGGTTCAGAACATTATTTTGCTCCTTACACAGACTCCTACGCAAGCATCAAGCATGACTAAAGAACTGCAAATCATGACCACTTGTGTCATGGCTGTTCCACCTCAAAATTTTAACTAAGGAACTATAAATAGAGGAAAAGGGGATCCTGGCTCTTGTTGAACTTACACAGCAGAAACAGCTACACTGCAGTTTTGATTAGTGACCATAAAGCACTTGAGGGCAGAAAACATAGCAGTTGCTGAAATATTCAAATAAGCTGTTAGTTATCCAGATTGTTAAAAAAAATTAAAACCAAAAATCTCACAGCTGTACAGCCAAAGCCATTGGCAACACCATGCTTGTAAGGAGTCAGAGATGTCAAACCCAGTGTGTAAGGGCTGCCTCCGTGGTATCCTCCTCTGTTCAAACAAACAAAGCAGATCAACGTCACTCATTTCTGAGAAGTGTCTGGAGCAATATCAGTTCTGGGAAGGCATGCTTCTGAGCTACAAATTGTTGGGAAAAATGTGCATTGTTGCACTGAAACTAAGAAGATTCCTACAGCCATTTTTTTGTTCCGCCTTTTGACTCTGACTGCAATTTCAAATATTAAAATTGTGAAGAAACATTTGCAAGGAGATGAGTACAATGCTTGGTACCAACAGCAATTCAGACAGTGCCTCATGAAGATCTGCTGTAGCACCTGATCCCTACAGAGAAAACATTTCTGTCCTTTGAATCTTGGAAACAGCTGCTGTCTCTAACAGATGCTGTCAATCATTAAACTAAATGGTGGTTTGCTGTCAGTTTTATACAAGAAGCAAAACTGGTTAGTGAGAATACACAAGCAAGGTAGATACCCAATGTTCTGTTGAACACAGTAACAGAAAAATAGAGCTCTTCATTAACATGGCCTTTTATTCTAATATCTGAGGCTCCCTGGGCTGCACAGTAAAGTGAACTGTTTACACTGGTGTTTACAGTGTACTGGTGTTCAGCCCAGCTCCATCCCTGGAATTAAGCCAGAAGAGCTGTTTGTGTACCTGTGCAGTGAACTGTGGTTCAGGACTCTGACAGAAAAACAAAGCAAAACAAACTAAACAAAAACCAGCTCCTAGCCAGAGCAGTTCCCTGCTGAGGTTCACTGCATCGCTGTTCCAGAGGTGCCTTTGCACCCCTCACAAAGGGGCACTGCAGAAGGGAAATGAAGGAATAATGCAGCAGTTGCTCAATCTTGCTCTGGCCATGAACAAAAGTCTATGAAAGCACACCCTGAACACAGACATCAGACCATTTTCTAGGTAACACAAGCAAAAATTGCAGGTTGCATTTTTATTGCAAACTAGTCCTAGCATACTTCACCATCAAAACTTCAGCTCCTGGTTGTCAAATAAAGTAATTTTATACCATTCTCCTCTGCAGACCTAGGGTGAAAGAGTTCTCTGTCATTTCTTGGTTTGGGCATGTAGAGAGCAATCACACACACGCAGAGGAGTTTTGTAAAGCTCTGTCAGCATTACCTGAGAGAGATGATGTCAAAGTTACGGGTGTGCAGTCTTGCCATGAACATAGCTAAATCATTGGCTTCCGACCCGCTGTTGGTGAGATAAACCACCTGTGGGAGAACGCTTGGGATCAATACAGCACAAAACCATCACCTTCTTCAGCACCAGACCATGTCCCTTAATAACATGATACGCTATAGCCTAGCACTGCCACAGGGCGACCTCACCACAGTAAAATTAGTGTTGCCCTTACACTGTAAATGAGAATGAAGATTCAACTGATGTGCTCTGGGAGAGTACAGAAAAATCTCAAAGGGTTTCAGTTTACAGGTTTTCCTAAGATGGAATTTTGATTGAAAGAAATTAAAGTGTTGGGTCAAACCTAAGCATGAC
Organism: Dicrurus megarhynchus; assembly: GCA_013399195.1. Lineage (NCBI taxonomy): Eukaryota > Metazoa > Chordata > Aves > Passeriformes > Dicruridae > Dicrurus > Dicrurus megarhynchus. The sequence continues at coordinate 612,356 of VXAD01007898.1, read as the reverse complement.
ACATTTTAAAATTTTTTTTAACTCTCATTCTGTCTTAAGGATTGCAGCAGATTCGTACTCTTCTCCTAGACCAATTTCATTTTATCACCAATTTATTTTACCTGAAAACAAAAATTATTTTTCTTACTGTTTGCTGCATATGAAACGTGATAATTATGTGGTTTATTTATTTAAATGTCAGTAAAGCTCACTACACAAAATACTGTCTAACACTTCTCGCTGTGAATTTTCATGAGATCAAGAAAATTAAGGCTGGCTACATATAAGAAAGGTAAACATCTACTTATTTCTTTCAGTAATTTTTAAGCTGGCAATGCCTCTTCACAGTGACAAGTTGGGGGAGAAAAGAAACTGAACAGGAATTGGGGATATTGTGCTTGTCTACAGCTAGGTCTAAAGAAAAGGCCCTGAGGGCCCTCATGCTCTTTAACTGACAGTCTGTATTCCCCATATAGAGTTTCTCTCTAGAGATATCATGGCTCTCAATTATTTAATAAATACTTCTCATAAACAGACACCCTCTTCACCAGCCCCAGCTCCATTCAGAAGCAATTTACCTTCAGTGGATCTGGAAAAAGAGAAGTCAGCTTTTCAGCATACTCGTGGATTGGTGGGTACATGTAGATATTGCTGGTATGCCACAGGCAAGCCAGCTGCTTCTGGGTAGCCATAGTTACCTTCCTGTGTGTAGCAAAGGAGAGACAAAGGGATTGAATTCCACACTCATACATGCACATACCTCTGTGCTATTGATTCTGCAAATGCAGATGCTGCACCGTGTGCCAGAAGGACTGAATTAATGAATTCCTCAAAATGCAGCAGAAATTGAATTTACTGTCATACATGACAATTCAGTGAATTACATTCTGCAGATTAATGAAGAGCAAAACAAACATAGGTGTCTCTTCCTGTATTTTATACCCTAAATCAAAAAGCAACACACTTACGGGTGACAGTGTCCAACACTGACAGTGACAATCCCAGCAAAGAGATCAAGGTATCTTCGTCCTTCATGATCAAACAACCACTGCATGTGTCCCTGGTGCAGCAGCAATGGCTTCTTGTAATATGTTCTCAGTGAAGGAGCAATATTTTGTTCACGGATCTTCTGCATACGTTCATACGGATAGGACTGAGCGGAATAAAACAGTCAGTAGCCATCTGTGCCTTCCAAAGATTCAGACTCACAGAGTTGTAGTGGAGCACATAGATTACACAGCTGTCTACAGGACTGAGATAGTAATAAATTCTGGCACATAGAAGGCTGTTCTACAAACCTTCGAAACTCAGCTTTTTGAAATAAGGCTGCTGTTCTGCACACACCTCTTTCTAAAATGTTTTCAAATGAACAATGTAGAAATTGCAGATTTGTCACACAGGTACATCTACAGGTTATATCCTGGTTGTAGCAGTAGGGTTGTGCCCGAAGAAGCAAATGTTACGATCATATTTAATGTACCAATAATTAATAGTAGATGAGCCTATCACTCAAATCCAGTAATGCAGTTTTATTTAAATTCAGTGTAGTATCCATGACTTACTTCATATTTTTCAGGTACAAAATCACAAGGAGGCATTTTTGCTTGTGTGGAGGCAGATCTTTGCCATTTCTGCTGCCTAAAGGCAACTACAAAATAGTAAGAGAATTGTCACTTAGCAAAGTACATATCTAAAAGATTTGCTCAATAAGCTTGTTCAGAGAACACACAACCTACAGCCACAGAAAGTTTTGGAGGGTTTTTTTTGGTCTGAGAAGTTTTCTTTGGGGAAAAATAAGTAACAGGCAGAATATACATAATTTTTAAAAAAAGACATTTATGTCTCATCCATTAAAACTCAAGTTTTCAGTTTCACATGGACTTCTATTTTGACAGAAGAAGAATTTTTGTTTTAAAAATAAAAACTGTTTCTAATACAAGTTCTTCTTTGGAAGCAGTGGGTGAATGCTCTACAGTCAGGAGCCCAGGGTGACTGCAGCACAGGCAGTGCCCCCAGGCGTGGGGCAGAGGCCCAACAGACCTGAACGAGGTGGGCAAAGCAGGGTTCACTGAGAATGCCCCGCATAAACAGAGCTGAGTCAGGTCCAGGGGCCACCCAGGGCACCCAGGCAGGAGCAGTAGCGGATGGGGCCAGAGACAGGGCTGGACTCAAGGCTGCAGCAGAAGTCCAAGGTCCATCCAGGAGGCAGAGCCAGGGCTGGATTGGATGCAAGGCTCATGGCTCAGCTGAGGCAGGGACTGAAGGTTCAAGGTAGAGATGAACCAGGGCTCCTGGGCAGGGGGGTACAGCCCCGGGGGAGGCTCCTCAGAGGACACGAGCTGTGCTTAGGGCCCTGACAACTCCAATGACTATCTCCCATCCTTGCTCCAAAATCCTGGGAACATCACACCGTCCTGCCTTTCATTAACTGCCGATGCAATTCAGCAGGTATCAGAAAGGGATACCTGATTGCCCAGAGAGGCTGTGGAGTTTCCCTCACTGGAGACATTCAAGATCCGTCTGGACACGTTCCTGTGCCGTGTGCTCTGGGATGGCCCTGCTTGAGCAGGGGGGTTGGACCAGATGACCCACTGTGGGCTCCTCCAGCCTGACCCGCTCTGTGACTCTGTCATTCTGCTAGGAGTTATTTAAAAACACTCTCTTTCTGTACCTTGAACACTATCTGCTGAGAGTTACACATTTGTTTTTAAAACTCTAGGGTTTTAACCAATTTCTAAAACACATGTGAAATGTAAATGACTGAAGAACAAAGTTTCCTGAAATTAATTACATACAATGTCACTTTCCCTTACAACCACTTACAGCACTAATGAATCAAGAATCTACAAGATTCCAGTCTCAAAAAACTAGTTGAAAACACATCAGTTAGGGAAGTTCTGCCCCTGGAACCCTTTCCACGGGATTTGCAGCTACACCGAAAGTGCTTCTACCCCGCGCTGCTCCGCGTACAGGCACGGTGCTGCCATCCGTCCCAAATCTGCACGGAGCGGGTGCAGGGACCCCTGCGGGCCCCGGCCGGCCCAGCTCCGGCAGACCCGCCGTACCGCGCCCCCCGCGCCGACCCCCGCCGGTCCCTCACCGCTGCCGAGCCTCCGCAGCCGCCCCGCCATGTCCGCCCGTCCCGGGCAGCGGCACCGCCCCGACACGTGCGCTGCGAGCCGGCCGGACACACCGTGCTGTTCCCGGCGTCATCCCGTGCTGTGCCCCTGGTGTCATCCTGTGCTGTCCCCGGCGTCATCCAGTGCTCTGCCCTGCTCTCATCCTGTGCTGTCCCCGGCGTCATCTCGTGCTGTGCCCCTGCTCTCATCCCATGCTGTTCCCTGCTCTCATCCTGTGCTGTGCCCCTGGTGTCATCCCATGCTGTCCCCGGCGTCATCCCATGCTGTTCCCTGCTCTCATCCTGTGCTGTCCCTGGTGTCATCCTGTGCTGTGCTCCTGCTGCCCTCCCGTGCTGTGCCCCTGGTGTCATCCCGTGCTGTCCCCTTAATGTCACCCTGCGCTGTCCCATCCCAAGTCTTCTGACACAGTTTGACTGTGAGCCCTTCAGAGGCCCTCGTCAGGCTGGAGAGATGGGCAGAGAAGAACTGTCTGAAATTCTACAAGGGCAAATGCAGGGTCCCGCACCTGGGGAAGAACAACCCTGGGTACCAGCACAGGCTGGGGGCCGACCTCCTGGAAAGCAGCTCTGTGGAGAAGGACCCGGGGGTCCTGGTGGACAGCAAGCTGTCCATGAGCCAGCAGTGTCCCTGTGGCCAGGAAGGCCAGTGGAATCCTGGGCTGCATTAGGAAGAGCACTGCCAGCAGGTCAGGGGAGGTGATCCTGCCCCTCTGCTCAGCCCAAGTGAGGTCTCACCTGGAGTCTGTGCCCAGTTCTGGTTTAGCAGCACAAGAGAGATGTGGGGGTCCTGGAGTGGGTCCAGCAGAGAGCTACAAAGGTGATAAAGGGACTGGAGCATGTCTATTATGAGGAAAGGCTGAGAGAATTGATTCTGTTCAGCCTCAAGAAGGAATAACTGAGAGACAACCTCATCAATGTCTGTCAGTGTCTGCAGAGAGGGGTCACAGGACAGACCAGGCTCTGTTTAGTGGTGCTGAGCAATAGGACAGGAGACAATGGGCAGAAACTGATGCACAGGGAATTCCACCTAAATATGACAAAAAACTACTTTACTATGTGTGTGACTGTGAAGTGGAAGAGATTTCCCTTTGTCTCCCTCACTGAAGATATTAAAGAACTGTCTGGATGTAATCCTGTGCTGTGTGCTCTGGGATGACGCTGCTTGAGCAGGGAGATTGCATCACATGACCCACTGTGGGCCCTTCCAACCTGACCCAGTATATGATTCTGTGAATTCTGTTATGTTAAATACATCTGGGTGGATGAGGAGAAGCTGAGACATGCTGAGAGAAATTGATGAGCCTTTTCTTCCCTTTTTTTGGTTTTGTTTTGTTTTGTTTTGTCAGCAAAGAGGTGTAGCACAACCTCCTACAGTGATGGGAGAAGTGGGAAGCTCTATTGCCTTCCTCCATTACCTGCCAGCAGCCAAGCCCCAGGCAGCCACTCAGTCTCCCACCAGTGGGATGGGGGAGAGGAAGGGAAACGTAAAAGCTGGAAAATAGGAAGGTTGAGATAAAGAGAGTTTAACAGGAAAAGCAAAAGCCACACACACAAAGGCAAAGCAAAAAGAATTAATTCCCCACTTCCCATGGGCAGGCAGGAGTTCAGCCATCTCCAGGAGAGCAGGGCCTATCACGTGTAACTGTGACTTGGGATGACAAACACCATCATTCCAAATGTCCTGTCTTTACTCAGTACTTTATATACTGAGCATGATGCCAAATGGTCTGGAACATTCCTTTGGTCAGCTGGGGTCACCTATCCCAGCTTTGTCTCCTCTCAGCCTCCCATGCACCCAAGAAGAGGCCTTGGCTCTGTGTAAGCTCTGCTCAGCAACAACAAAAGCATCTCTATTATCATCACTGCATTAAGCACAGATCCAAAAAGCACCCCCATACCAGCTACTGTGGAGAAAATTAACTCTGCCCTGGCCAAAACCAACACATCCTTGTAGTACTTAACAACTAAGAACTACAAGGCTCGAGGTGGCATTTCCTGGAAGGGTAACTGGCACACACTGTAACTAGACACAGTTGCCAATGAGAGGTATTTCACAGTGCTTTTGATGACCCTGCCTGCTCCTAAGGAGGAAGGCTGACCACACAGAGCCCAGGGGGCAGCTCCAGTTTTTCGGGAAAACTGCCCAATGCTGGCGTAAAGAGTCAGAGATTTGTACTTTCTATGGACAGGGACAGTGCTCACACACCTTAGGATTCCCCCAAACCCTCAACTTTTCTTGATCAAACTTTACCTTTGCTAACTTTAAATCCCGGAATTTCAGTGATAAACATAACACAATGAGCCATAAAGAAACACAAAATTTTGACCTGGTATGTGAGCCATCTGTGTTACCTGGTTCAATTGCTCAGTGCACACAAAGTTGGTTAAACACACATGTATCACGGAGCTTTCCCCATGGAGGACAGCAGGATTCTGCCCTACAGACTGTGTTGGGCGTCTGGATTTTCCTTTTTCTTTCTATACATTATATATTAGAAGTGCTGCATGTCATGAAGAAATACACAACGTGGGAATTTTACTGACAAACTTTTATTAAACTGAAATGTGAACACCATTGCAAAGAGATTTTACAATGACAAAAGATCGAAAAATTCATCAGAAAGCTACAGACTTCATAACAATATTGATCTTACAAGTGAAAACACTAACATTTTAATAAAGCCAGCATTTTCAATATTAAGAACTTAAAAAATGTTTTTGAAAGCATTTTCCTTTAGATATACTTAGAAACAATGAAGAATTCCTGAGCAACTACTTTTATACCAGTATTCTCCAAACAATGTACATATTACATATTAAATCTAATTCTTAAAATTTCTTGGATTTTAGAAATTTAGAAAAAAATTTGGATCTGGTTCATAGAATAATTGTGCTTAAAGTCATTCTGTTGCTACAGTAATGACACTGCGATAACTCTCATGTTCCACATTGCATACAAATTCTGAAATTGTAGTGGAAAAAATGCCTAGCTTGTATTGCAAATCTACCAATGAAATGTTAGATTTGGTTCATATTCAAATGAAAATAAGTTTGCTCTAAATATTGGGTCATCTCTTTCTCTGCTGAATATACACTGTTTATTCTCGATATTATTCAGAAGATGCAATTTTTGTTTCTTTGAGAGACTGCTGGCACAATTAAAGGCAAGGGACTTCCAGAGACTTTTACCCTCACTTAACAGCACATCTGAATTTTGAACAAATACAAGTAGTTAATGAATGCTAACGTTTCTTTCTGGACCGTACTTTTTCATAACAGTGCCCTCAGTGTTGCTATATCTTACACAACGACTAAAACAGACACAAAACTCAACAAAAAGTTTTCAGAAGCCAAGATAATGCTGAGTACTTCTGAGCAATATAACACATATATAAGACTGATGGTTGTATAATATCAGGTGATGAACTGTTTTTGTGGTCAGAATAAAAAAATTACTTTCTGAAATGAAAAATAAACAACACTAAAGCAGCCCAGGAGCTCTTTCTGAGTATAGCTGAGCAGTAGTTTCCTCTCCCTTTTGGAATGAAAGGCAAATGGATGAGAATTAAGAGCAGTCTGCAGCATTATGAATATTAAAAAATATGATATGACATCATTATATTTCTGCCTGTATAAAAATCTGCCTTTTTCTAGATGTGTATAATTTTCCATCCTACCGAAGGCATATTTTCCACAAGCGACTTGTACAATGATTTCCAGCATCCTCTAAAAATTCTACTCAGTGCTGTAAGTCTCTAAAACTAACCATTGCAGGAACTGAAATGAAATCTTTCAATTTTTATTCATGTCAAAATGAGGTGAAGGTACTCAGCAGCTCACAAAAATAGATCCAAAAGCAGCATTGTAAAAAAAAAAAGTTAAATAACATCAAGATCTGAGACAAGCAGCATCACCGAGTAGAAAAGGACAATAAACCTTCCAAAAAGAGGAATATATAAAAAAAAGACTTTTTTATCTGACTGCTCTACGCACCAACATCTTGAGTATAAGATCAGCTTTTAGCATATCAGCACTGTAAGAGACCACACAACTAATTCAGGTATTTTTCTTAACTACTTCCAGCAGATACAATAGTGCCTCTTAAAAATGTAATATATCGAAGAGATGCATTTTAAGCCTAACCTGGTAATTTTCAGTGTTTATCACCAAGATAGGGACTTTCTGACTAAAGGAAAATATTAACAGATACATTGTCACTGGTACAAACTGAAACAATGCCCAGAAATGCCAAGAGACTGTTTAGCAATATCCCCAAAGTGTTTTTTCTCTCGGAGCTTCTAGGTCATTGCATTACGTATACTGAATAAAAACAGAACAATGCTTAAGAATGGTAGGCATATGTGTAGGACAATGTAAATGGATAAATAAGCCTCACCTGTATATCTGTATGAAAAATGGCAGGTTGCTCATAAAAACAGTGTGGTACACTTTATTTCTCTTCATTTTTTCCCTTAGGAATGTAGGACATGCAACTGCAAGTCAGATGCTGAGCCTGACTCTTCAAGTTTTGTGTTTGCCTGGGACCAATGTCAGATATGGGGAAGAAAAATCCCATAACTTGTAGAAAATGAATGACCACTTCTCATGTATAGGACTTTTTCTGCTCATATGTAACAGCTGATCCACAGTATCTGATTTCACCATTTTGCCAACTCTTTAGCATTTCATAAGGCTTTACTGCTTTTGTGGACTCGGTCAGGTAGCTATGCATATTCCCGCTTTTGATATAAAGGTATTTTCTCCTCTTCCTTTTTTTTCCCTCACTAACTCATTTATCACTCCTCTCAGTTCTGCTAGTTCTCATCTTTTGCTATCTATTCTTACATTTGATTCTTTCACTGTCATGTTCTGTTCTTTCCCCCTTTTCTCAGCTGTAGTCAAAATGCACTTTTTCTCTCCTCCTCTGCCGTGTAGCATCCCATAGTGACGGTGCTCCTTTTCCATTCTGCCACATGCAGCAACCTTGTCCCTCGTCCTGTCACTTAGTGGTGGACTTGGCCGGACTTTGGACTCTATGTATGACCTTATAGGTCTTTTCCAACCTACACAATTCTATGCTTCTATGATATTTAAGCTCTTTATATCCCCATGTATTATGCATTTAGGCATCCATTTATCTTTATTTTCCTGCTTGATATACACCAGAAAAACGAAGGAAATCCCTGATTTGTTTCAAAATGGTTTTCAAAGGGGGGCCACAAGGTTGTTCAAATTATTGTAATTCTGTCCATCTTTCCACAGCCACAGGAACTGGAGCCTGATTTTAGCATGAGGGTTTGAAATAGTCGAGAGCAGGGCTTTCCGTTTTTGCTCATTTAGAGATGGAACTGAAGGGTTTGCTTCCTAGGAACTCAGCTGAAAACAGGTAATTCTAAATAGCAAGTATTGATAAATATTAAGTTCCATAGTTGAGATCCAGAATGAGAGCATCTCTGGAAAATGGGCTCATTCAATCCTAGTGACCTGGGAATGCAAGTAGTGGCAAAAAACTTTTCAGGTCAGGAATGGGACTGATGCTTGACTGCCAATCTGGGCAGCAAGGACTTTCTTACAAAATGGATTTTGCTTTAGGGTTTTTTTTTCCATATTAAAAACATTAATTTTGCTACACATCTCTAATATCCCATCCTCATACTACCACTGCAACACAAGTGGTGATTCCATGGCAAGCTGTTTGTTAAGAAAAATAATTTGAATTTACAAATAAGATTTTTTACATTCTTGATAGAATGAGTCACAAATTTACACACAAAGCAAAATGCTTTTGCCTGCCTTTTAAAGGGAGAAAAAAAAATCTGAGGTAGCAATTATTTGAGAATGTGATGCCTGATCTCGTGACACTTTTTTTACTTTGTCTTTATGGCTTTGTAGAAGATGTCTGATGTCTATCAATTGGCTTACATGACTTCAGTTTCCTTGCACAACACCCTCAGATCATTTACAGTTACCATGAAATTGCAAAATACACTTAAAGGCTTCATGATGTAAACCCCACATATACAATGCTTCAGAGAGCACAAAAAAATCTGCTTATTCATTTTGAACACCTGCTGCTACTACACTTTGAATACTTGAATGACATTTAAAGCAGCTGTCTATTTTTCAGCCATTTAAACATAGACACACAGACAGATATACTACAGAGTTCACTGGTTTGACATAAATCATCATTACATATTTGTTTTACAGATTGTTCCATAAACACATATATCCTCTTACTAATATCTAAATTCACTGCATTTTTATTAAATTATCTTTATAGTTACATAGGATCATCAAGATCAAACTTAAAGTCCTCATCATATGTGATATTGAGCTTTGTGAGCACGTGTGACAATTCATTAGTTTGTATTTCTTTTAAAGTCTGAAATATTACACAGAAATACCAAAATTGTACATCAATTTTGTGTCTGCTAAAAAAAATCTAATTAAAAATTTATGATAATTAATCGTATTTGCCAGTATTGAAGGAAAAATGTTAATAAAATTAGTCTGAGTCAGAAGGAAAGGTAATTAAATAAAGTATATACGTTCAATTTTAGGAATTTTATAAAACTAGTTATGTAGAAGAGTCTTTATGCCACCTTTTAGGGCTTTTATGCTTTTACAAAGTAGTTTGCACTATATATGACACATGGATAACTTTGACATTGAAAACATCATTCACATTCTTGAAATAATTATTCCAAGTGAGAAATTCGACTAATGGTTCAAGAGCTAGAGGGCTGATCCCTGTTCCTGGGGTAAACTCTGTTATACACTTTGTCCCTCTGGATATCAAAGGAGGTGTCAAGAGCCTGTTTTTCCCCACTGGTGTGTCATAATTTTGTGCAGATTGACTGTGTAGAACTGCTGCAAAAACTCATGTACTTCCTAATGAAAAGCTTAAAGACCTGCAAGCAAAAATACTGTTGCAAACAGAAAGAATTAAGTATTTGAACATTCGAAGGACCAAACACTTAGCTGAAGGTTATTTTGATTTTACAGAACCTGACTTTTTATTTTTTTAATGTACTTTCAGATGTTTAAGGTTGCTTTCAGAAGCTCTGCCACTGGGAGTAACAAGGTGTTTCGGAGAATATAAACAAATCCAAGGGAAAATTAATCCATCTGCACATTTGTTCAGCTTCAAGAATTAAATATATTTATGACAATGTGTTCAAATTACATTTAGCTAGTAAATCCCCCAAAACTTCAAAGCAGCCAGCAAACGCCCCTTTTCCACTGTGGCTGACTTTCCCTTTTCACAGAGAACCTTGATGATTTGGCATATTGAGATATTCGTCAGCAAAGGTGGGAGACACTCAACACCACATGATGTAATTTAGACTACAACTATTTTGCAGTTTCAGTACTCGTTTATGACAAAACAGAGAAATTCCTTGACTCTCTTCCTCTGTGGATTATTGGAGGCACACATGCCTACAGCTAGGCAGGATGAATCATACACTTAAAATCTGCTAAACATTGTGTCTGCTTGCTTCAGGTAAAAAGTAACCTCAGGTAAAAAGAGGACAGGAACAGCCTGTTGCTGTCATACATCTGGGTAGTCACATGTGTTCTAACCTAAGGAATCTAGTCTATGGGGAACATCTTTAGGCTGAAGGCTTGATAAGATACTACAGCTTCTGTGCACCACGAGATACATCCCAGACGGCCTGTAGCAGCATATCCTCATGCACATGATTAGATGTAGGAAACAACACAGCTAGAGCTATCTGTGTAAAGAAAGAGAATGTGTCTGATTGTAGTAGCTCTGTCAGATTCTGTCAGAAAGCTGAAGGGTAAATAAAACACTGTCAGACACAGTGTGTTATCAGCTCACACACTTCCACACACACGAGTTTCCTCATAACTCAATAGCTTCTTTGCAGTACTTCTAGCATCTCTAGAAACTTGTAGGCTATACTACAAACAGTGTCTCTGTGGTAAAGTTATTCTGTTAAATATAACTGAACAGAGTTTTATGTTCAGCTGATATCTGGGGTAGCCCCTTCATGTCACCATGTGTTAAATAAGTGGCTGAATTAAGAATCCGAGATACCTTCCCACACCTTCAGCAGAGCATCCAGACTGCTCTGATCAGCCTTTGAAAGTGGGCAGTTGCCTGTACGGAGGATATAGGCTCTAAACCTGATGCCGCCCTAATGTTACAGTCTACACTACCATGTAGATTTATAGACACACAGATAATTAGTTAAATTCTAAAGTCCTGCCTGTGGAAAGGCTAGGCAGCTCTACTAATCTGTGCTTGAGCAGTTCCATGGCTTTGAAGGCAAAGGGTGAGAATCTGATTTGCCAAATTAGATGTGGCCTTCTGGGACCTTCAAAATCTGAAATTCTCTTTTGTCTGGCTCTGCAGCAGGTACCTGATACCGCAGGAAGGCTGGCTCAGTGCATAAAATCACAAAAATATGGAGAATAGTAAAGCTGTTCAGGAAGGAGACTAACAAAAGCTAGACCATCTATCAAATACACTGTCCTTCACAGGTACAGGACCATTCCCTCACCTTAAGTTTCCAGTTTCCCCTGAAGCTAGTGATGCTGGCTAAATACTTGGCCCACTTATAATCAGTCATCACATGGTCATATTTTTATGGAGTAAATTAAACTTTTGTTTCAAGAAGGAAGGACCACAGTAGCTTTGCAGCCACTACAGTATCATTTTGATTCCGTCTTCAGTTACATGGGCTATAATGGATCCTTACTTTTCCCACTGCTGTTTTGGGGGCACACGGCCAGCCCAAGTACATGGACTCCTCTCCGCATTCCCACCGCTTTTTCAGTGGGGCTCTGAATCAGACCTTGGAGGCTGGGTTCCGAAACGGATGTTCATAAATTCGTTATGAAAAATCTGAATTTGAACTTTCCTTCCAGGCTCAGAAAAAGTGCAGGACACAGGAGAACCCCATTTCATTTGCAGTTGGCATCAGACTATAAATTCAAAGGGAAAGATGCTCAGCTCTAAAAACTTAAATTCTATTTTAATTATATAATTACAGGTAATAAAAAAACTGTGAAACAAATAATTTACAATTCAAATAGTAATACATCTGTAATATATTTGAAATATAGTTTTAAAATGTCTTCATATTCTTATTTAGTATAAAGTTTAATTTATGCTTTGTATAGAAATTATAGCTTTACTTGTTACTGCTTCAGCAGAAGGAAAGAAAAAAGTTCCTAGGTAGCTAAATAGCATTGGGAAATTAAAAAATATTTTATTTTGCTCTTTTTTTGGTAATAGAAAAATAGCCTTTAAAAATAGATTGTTAAACATATGGGCTTATACTAAAGTAGGATTGTATATTATTTACAGTAAGGCAGTATATCAGACATCATCTTGCATTTTTTTCATTTTGGTTTGTCTGGACTAGGATATGAATGGGATGCAGTTTTCTCTCACATCGAAACAAAGCAAAAATATATTTCGAAGAATTTGTTATTTTACTGTAACAAACTTCACTTTTTTTTGGTAGAAAATATTCTCTTTTATATATGATTTGTCATATACAAGAGCTCCTTTTTTTTCTTGGATTGAGAAAAAAGATAAAGAAAACTTAATCTGGTGTCAGAATGCATTCAGAAGAAAATACATTGTAGGCAAGAATACTGTTGTGCAGTGATTTATCTAGTGTAGGAGCTGCTCAGATCACAATCGTTTGCTGACTGACCCATAACAACTTTCATCTTTGTTGAATCTGCAGTATTTGCTCAGGCTTAATCAACCAACAGAAGTTTTGCAGAGCTGAATAATTATTTTACCATGTATTTTTCATGATGGACAAGATCCATTTCCTCATTTCACTGTGTCAGAAATGTGTGCTAATGACCCAGGGTTTACTCCCATGACTATTCCCTCAACTCACAGATTATTTTATTACCTGTATAATGCACATAGGAGGCTAGGTTTTTGGAGACTATGCTTTTTAAAAGAGCTGTTTGTTATGTGATTTTGTTTTACTGTGTGTAACTAATAAGTATGTTCTGTACTAAAATGTTATTTAAAGGAGGGCATAAAGGAAGATGGGTCCATGTAGTCTGATCCACTGGTGTCTCCTCTGGAGTTGCTTGGAGTTGTCGTGCCGTAGCTCGTATTTTTCTCAGCTTGACTTTGCTGAGGGTTCTGAGATGTTTCTGCTACAGGTTCTTGAGATACAGGTGTGTTCTGGGGGCGCTGATCAGGCAATAATACTAAAATGTGATGGTCCACAACTGTTGAGACCTTGGTATATTCTTTGTTGGTTCCTGGAACAGTGCATTTTTTGGTCTTTCCACTATTTTCTTTATGTTTCAGTAATAGTGTTGGTTCCTTATCTTGTCTGACTTTATGAACTTCTACATAGTCCATTAGTTTAGGATTCAGGAAAAGTGACTTGTCATTATGTTGGTTTTGTCTGACCTGCACTGTGGTTTGGTCAGTTTTGGAATTCTCCATCTCACTTATCTTTTCCACGTCATCATAGACAGTTTCAGCAATTGGATATAGCGACTGACAATTTTCTTCATTTCCCACCAAAACTGGTGAAGTGTTCGCATTTCTGGTGTCCAGTGTTATCTTGAATGCCTCCACAGTGCTGTGGTAGGCAAACATAGCAGGCTGATTACTGGGTAACTGAGCTGCCAGCCACGTGCATGACTTTGTACTCTCACTATTACAAGGGAGTGTTTTCTGTTCTGAGGCCGTAGACTGAGCTTCCCAGCTCCCCTTTCCTCCTTTCCTTTGTTTGGCTCTTACATCCTGTGTTTGAAGAGTAGATGGAAGGCCGCGGGATTCCCTGCACTTCACAGGGAGGAGAGAAGGGCTATCACAGCTCCCTCGGCCTGAGTCACTGTCTGTTTCCTTGAGTATAATTTTTGTATTTTTAGTGGGAGTGTCATGATTTGGCATGAGTTGCTGATCCTCACTGTCCTCTACCTCCAGATATTCTATCAGTAGTTCCTCGCAGTCTGATGTTGGAGGGAAACCATGGCAACCAAGAGCACTCAGTAATTCTTCAGATTTTCCTGTCTGAAGGTATAATGAAGAGGATATAATTTTTCACTGTCAACCTTAAGGTTTATCTGACTAGAACAATTGTGAACAATCTACATATTTGATACACAAACACTTCAATAGTTATATTGCTAGACCTAAATCTGATTTCTACAGCTGCATAAAATACTGAAAGAAGGGAAGAAAAATTCCTGAGTTTCCTCAATGGGGAGACACAATCCCAAAATTCATGTTTCTAATGTGGGAGGAGCAGGGTGCCTTTGGCAGGTATGTGTCTCCTGAGTTTAACAAGAAGGAAATGGGGGAGAATGACAGTGCAGACATGCCCTGTCTCTTCAGAATGGCAAGAGACTGAGGAGAGCATCTTCCATAAGAGCTACTAGGAAGTTCACAGAGGCATTTCTTTGTGTCCCAGGAAATAGGGCAGTCACGAACTGTGTTTTTAAACACCCTCCTGCTACAAGTGCGATGCAAAACTCTTACTCACACATACCCTCCACATGTTTACCTGAAAGTGTTGCTTATTTTCAACATTGATTAATTGAAGCAGTTTTACACTTTACCATGGTAATTGTGTTTGCTCGTACATAAGCTGGAAAAGTGAGTAATGGTGAATTGTTTTGTTGTTAGCTATGGTACTCACCTCCAGCAGATGTGTATCTATGCCTTTTATCTTTGGTCCTGGTACTGGTGGCAGGATAAAGGCCATCATTCTAAAAACAAAAACCCAGAACAAACGCACCATATATAAATACAGACCACATCTCACTATCTGTTCCCCCATTTCTTCAGAACGTGACTGAGATTTTAAACACTTCTCCCATATCTTATGCATCCCAGTTGGACATCTGTCTCCTGTCTGCTTCTCAAGCTGTGTAATTCACAAATCCAGTTACAGCTCATAAAGTACCCTCAGATCTACTTATAAAAAACACGAGCAGTACAAAAGTTATCCAACTGGTTATCTAACTGGAAAAGTAAAATTACTAATGTCCTTTTAGTTGTCATTTGTCCCTTAGATTCCAGTACTCTAATACCACTGTAAATTCATCATTGGCCAAGAAACAGTGAAGTGGGGCACAGTTCAGGAGGGTTAGTGCGCCTGTCTATGCACCCTTGACTGTCAGCTGACTACAGATAAACAGGATTTATGGTGAAGGACGTGGCTTTTCCACCCACAGTTTCTATCTCTTTCTTCTCATCAGCCAGTATTTTTTGCAAGACTTGTACAAAAGCAATAATCTTTGCAACACTTTTCTCTTTCAAATTTGATTGAAATTAGTCAGCATTGTAAGAAATAATTTGGGAAATTGACAGAGAGGTTGGCAGAAAGACAATCTCATAACCTTGTTTACTTTAGGAAATTATGACAAAACCCAAAGACATGTCTTCTACGGGAACAGGGATACTGCAAGTAATGTTTGCTGAATATTACAGATCTAATAGAGACAGATCTTTACCAATTGAGAATTTAGTCTGGTTTCCCTAGGGAGCAGAAATACTGCTTTATCAGTTGCAAATTAAGTGAAATACCTACAACTAATAGTTTATAAGATAAGACAAATGCTGTAGGACATTTAATCAAATATTAGAAGTCTATTTTTGAGAAGTTTTCTGTGATTTTGGTTGCCTTGCAACTGTGAAAATGGTGACTTACCTGTACCCCTTCAAAATCATTATCCAGCTCATGACTAAACATATAAGAGATGACAGGACACCAACGATGATCCACACAACCATATCTTTTACTCTAAAATCTAAGAAACAAGCAATTATTTAAGGACATGCATCTAGCATATGCGTAGTCAGCATGCAAAAAAGAGTTGCAGATTACTTTTATTTTTTAAATTGGCCAAAATTGTCAAATTTGGTATTGAATCTAGAGGCCTTCCCCAGCACAGATGGATCTCAACAATCCCTGTAATATCAAACAATGAATATAATTTTTACTAATGGTACTGCACAGGAAATAAACTGTCTTGGAAAAATCATATAAAAATGCATGAAGAGGAAAATTTTGTCACAGCCAATTATACAGATTGGGTTCAAATCCAGTTGTACCAAAACTGTAGCCATTTCATTATTAAATACATACCATACAATTAATTAAATGCTGGGTAAAGTGATCTAGGATTAGATATTTTTAAGGATTTTTATTGTAATGTAACACTTTTTATACTGAAGGGCTTATTTCATATTAATTCCAGATAAAGAGTAATGAAGAGCTGTTATTGTCTGAAGGCAGTTGCTCTTTATTGTCTGTGTCACAGTTTTAATGCAGTTGCCAGGGTTCTTTTAATTAAAAACTACTATAAAGAGAACAAATGAGGCAATAGACAGAAAGGACATGCTTTAAATAAGCAAAGTAGTTATTCACCTTCTTAGCTCTATCATAAAGTAGTGAAAGGAAAAGTTAACTGGGTATGGTGGTGCGATGATAGGGATTTGGTTACCTTAGCAATGATGTTCTTGTCCATCCTAGGGACACTAAGGGATCTGCATGGGTGCCTCAAACAGCTAACAAATGAAAATAGAGCATGAATTTGCATGTAATAACAATTACTGAAGGGATGCCTGGCCACTCACCAGTAGGGATCTCAATGTACATTTCTGGGCTCCACTCACTCCACAATCCATGGTGGTCTGGTTTGCAGTGAATCTGTACAATATACCTCTTTCCAGGATTTAAACTAAACATTTTACATTGTGTTTGCTGTCCAACAAAAATAGTCTGGAAATTAAATAAAAGTCACAGGTAAGGTTTTGGTAATCAAGATGGGAATTTAGAATGAGTCTGGATAGCTTTTCCTAATAATTGTTAAGCAGACATGGAATAATGGTACATTTATTTTATTTAATTTCTATAGTTTTCTAGCAGGTGAGAATGAGATCTGGCTCTGGTTTACAGTGCAAATTAAACTGCTGTAAAAACACATAATGAGTATATAGCAAATAGGGGAGGAGCTGTGGTGATGGTGGGAACTGCAATGGCTCAGGAAGAGGAGGAGGCAAGAAACAGAGATGGAGAAAGAAAATGTGGGTAGAAAGAGGGAATGTGTAGTGGTGGAAATGCACAGGATAGTAAAAAGCAGGTCTTGCAGTGGCCAGAGGGCTGTGAAGTGCCATGGGAGGGGGAAGGAAGGAGGAGACACAGAGGTGGTTTGGAAGTATTGCAGACAAGAAGAGGATGGAGTCGAATACCAATAGCTGGAGTCTTTAATTTGCCACTCAGTTGTTTGAGTTGTAGATCCTGGCTATAGAAAATTATTATCGTTGTGTGACTACTACAATTACCACCTAATGGTTATTTCTATAAATTTAAATTATTTTATGTAATGTCACTGAGCTTTCTCTTATCCAAGAACTGTTTGTGGTTAAGAACAAATTATCACAAAAGAAACCTAAATGAGAAGGAACAATTTAAACTGCAATGCCAAAATGATTAATAAATAATGACCAAAATTAAAAACAAGTACTTTATCACCTGCTATTGTACAACAGCATCTGAAATACCAGTGCTCTCAGCAGGAAATCATAGGTCACACAAGCACTTTTGAAAAAAGATCACACAAGCACTTTTGAAAAATGATGAACTATTTAGTGTGTCCGCTTCATTACATTCAGGCACGGGACCTGGCTGACCAAATCTAGCTGGTCAGAAAACACTATCTAGCAAAAACTTGCAACCTTACCTCCCATTCCTCTCCTTCTTCAGGCTTCAGTCTCAGTTCATACTCAAGGGTAAGCCACCCAGACCTGACATCAGCTAGGGGGGGTGGAGACCACGTCAGGACCAGATACGGTTTTCTCTTTATTGACTTTTTTAATTCCAGGGTTATATTCACAGGAGGATCTGGTTGCACTGTTGAAATAAAAGAACTGTCAATAAGAATCTAAATGATTTTTTCTTTGAATCTTAGGAAGAAATATAAAATTATGTGAGGAAAGGGTTGCCATCTCCATTGTGTCTAATAATTTAGAGCTGATACAGGAATATAGAAACAAAGAGTTTTCAGACAAAGCAAGTATGGATTTATGAATTTTTTAAAAACCCTGAATAGTAGTAAATATATTGAATTCATGTTGAGATTTACCTTGCCTTAATCATTTATCATCAAAAATATTTTTTATTACATTACCATTTATTGTTATTTTTTCCCACAACTATATTTCAAAGTTAACATCTTTAACATTGTGTTATGAAAGTTGTGTTCTACAATAGTCTTATCAAAGCTTGGCATAAATACTTAGGAACACTGAAGAACACTGAAAACATGGATGTAGCTAATGAAACTTGCTCCCTCCATCTCTCATATTTAGAAAACACAACAGCATGATCCCTACACTCATATGTAAGGATATTTAAAGGTAAACCAAAACAGCAATAATTAAGCTCTGTCTATATATCAAAAATAAACCAAAATGGAACACAGGCTTCTGCTACAGTCAGGCTTGCATCTTCCTCAGTTCAAAGGTAGAGCTTCTGCATATTGTGCATGTATTTTACCACTGTCTGATCAAAGATTCATCAGGTCATGGCATGGAGGTAAAATATAAAGCCATTTCTCCAGCAGCCCTTTTCCAGTTGCCAGACTCCTGGCAGCCAGATCCTTGACAACAAAATGGTTATCAAGGATAATGTTCCGTTCCCTTAGATAAAACCCTAATTACTTGTCCACAGTAACTCTGTAGAAAAAGTCTGATAAAGAGATTATCAGTACACTGCTATAAAAAGCACTAATGCAGCTTCTCTTTGGTCTGGAAACTACTTTTAGGTAATCATATTTAAGTATTATTAGTTAAAAGATCAAATTGATTTCAGTTGCTTGTACAGTGGAAAAAAGATTTTAGCTGGATGATGTTGCTTAGGGTTTGACTACAAGAAATATGGAAAACAAATAAATGGTTATCTGAACACGATTTAAAAGATTTTAGCATTTTTGGCTTCCTCTGAAAATAAGATGGTAAAGGGACGAATACTGATTTGTTATTACAAGAAAGAGTATCTTATTTGTACAAGTTTTTAACTTGGATAAAATATTATATATATGAAGAGAGCTGGAATTAAAATTCTTGTGTCAAAACCCATGACTCTGAATTATTTGGTTCTACAGAAACTACTTTTTAACTCTTACCTATGTAAGTCACATCCACATAATGAGGATCAGAGACATTACTTCCCATTTCATTAGCTGCCCTCACAGTAATATTGTATATGGTCCAGAAAGAGGTGTGCTTTTTATCGAAGTAGCACGAATTGGGGCCTGCAGTTTTGTAATCTGGACATTCATAAACTTTTTCTTCTCTGAAATGAAAGAATCCCAGTGATTAGGTTACACAGACTGAAACACCTGATCTCGGTTACTAGTACTTCAGCATTATTTAGGGCTGGATCTGACTTTTCACACCTGGCAACGTGAAGAAAATTGGAAAACTGCTTCCAGACTAAAGGGTCGTCGGACAATTCCAGAGACTGTACTACACGTTTTCCCCATGAAGTAAACACCATGAAGCCTGAAGAATTTAGGCTATTGTAGGTGCAGCTGTGGGCTAGTACAGCACAGCCCTTACTTCTCTGAAAGCCACTGCGTACTGCATAGCCCAGCGTGCTCCAGAGACTGATTGGTGAAGCCTTCTAACCCATCTATTAAAAATTGTCTATTTCCAATGTCCATTCCACACTTACAGGAGTTCTGCATATTACATTAATACGCATTCAGAATTTATTTGATCTTTCATCCCCTGTTCATCAAAAAAACCTCTACTTTGTACCTCTCCTTCACATCCATACTCGAGCTTCCCAAAGTCAGAGGAGGGGTACGAGAGAAAGTTGAGTATGTAGTATTTGTTTCCATGCTCTTCTTAGATGCACAGTAACAAAAGAGATAGTTGTGGATGTGGACCTTTTACTCTGCCATACCTGGCTGGACCAGTATCTGTCTTTTTCCACTAAAAGTAGGCTCTCAGCTGACAGTTATAGAGCTTAGCATCTAGTTAGGTCATTGCAAGGTTGAGCAGTACTAGGTGAACCAAAAAGAACTAAAAATATACACAGGACCTAAAAAATTATATTGAGTCCTTCTTTAAAATTAATGTTTAGCAGTTGATCTGAGTTCCAGAGAAAGATTACTACAGAAACCAGGAGGCATTCATGGCCTATGAATACTAGTGCAAAATAAGCCTTATCAGAAGATAAAAGTTTTAGTATCTGGTCATTTTGGAAAGTTTTATTTCTAAGGCTCCATGCTTGAAGAGTTATAGGACTGTGCATTTGTATTGCTTACTAATGTGCAGCTGCTGAGCAAAGGCAACTTTCAAGACAGAATCCACAGTAATTCACCTGACATTATAAAGAGATCAAGATTTAAGATTTCAATCTTAAATATTTTGCTGCTTTATTGTGATCCAGAATATGCCACTGGACAAAACTGTGGACTACAGAAAATGGCATCTCCCTAAATAAGAAACCAATGAGGATTGATTTTCCAGGTCCTTCCAACAAAACACTGAGTAACTACACAGAGCTTATTACCCCTCTTTGCTGTAAAGCATAGTGTGGTTAGTAGGGAGCCCTCCATCTGAAGCAGGTTTCCACCAACAAGTAAATGTTTCCTTTTCAGGAGAACGGCACTTTATTATTGTAGGCTTTTCAGGAGGTAACCGTTCTGTAAGAGATAAAGAAATTTACTAATTAAATTTAAAACCTAATCATTAGGTCCACCTTGAATTCGTAAAACAATGTCAAGCAGAGAACAGGAAAATATGAAAAAAGAAAAAGTTTTGCTTCATAGTAGCACAGGAAAGGAGGCCCTGTTCACTGGTTAGGGCAACAACTTGCTACTTTCACCTGGATTCAGAATTCTCTGTCACTGAAGCTTCACTGAAGAACTGTTTTAGTTTTCTGCCTGTAGCTTTCTTCGGCCCCAAAATCTCATAAGGAATGTTAAAATACTGTCATAGCAGGCTCTATAAAATTATTTAAAATATACTCTACTATCCAATCTCTTTTCTATGCTGTCCTGGTTTCAGCTGGGATAGAGTTAAATTCTTCCCAGTAGCTGGTATAGTGCTGTGGTTTGGATACAGTATGAGAATAATTTTCATAATACAGGGATATTTTGTCACTAAGTCATGTTTTTTCTAAACCAAGGACCTTTTTGTGTCTCCTGCTCTGTCAGTGAAGAGGTACAAAACAGAGAAAACAGGCTGGGAGTGAGTATAGCCAGGACAGGTGACCTGACCAAAGGGATAATCCACACCATAGAACATCATATCCAGTATACAAATTTGGGAGATGCCTGGAACCAGCGCCCATCAGGATTCAGAAACGGGGTCTGGCATTGATCAGCAGCAGGTGAGCAATTGTCTCGTCCATAATTTTTTTTCTTTTTATTATCATCATCATCATCATCATTATCTATTATTATTTTTTTTTAATTTTAATTTTTATTATTATTATTACATTTTACTTAGTTGCAATTATTAAACTGTTCTTATCCCAACCCACAGGTTTTACCTTTGATTCTCCCCCTCATTCCACCATAGTGATGTATGAGTGAGCAGCTGTGTGATGGTTTGTTGCCAGCTGGGCTTAAACCACTACATACACAAACAAATTTTTTTCTTCAAAAGGTGTGTTTTGAGATGATTCTGATTGTTTGAAAGGTATGCTGTTGTTTGCTTTGCTTTTAGGTAAAAAAAATGAACAATGTAAATGTTTGTCTATTTGTTTGTGTTCTTGCCAGTAATTTTCTTCTGAAGTACTCCAAATATACAAAGAAGCAGCTCTCATATTTCACTCTAGTGTTGTTATGTTCAGTACTCAGGCTACTTACATGATTGCTCCTGAGAAAGTTTTTATAGTTTCAAGCACAGCACTTAAGAGTTGGGCGGAGAAAAATGCTTAAATTTTGAATAGGATGATGCTAGTTGAAACCCTGAAGTGATTGAAACTTGAGCAGTTATGTATTTGTGGCAAAAATATGGTCTTATTACATCAATAATATATATTTTCTACTATGTAGAGCAGAGACATTGATTCTCCAAATTCCTAAGTGCCTAAGGCAGATCCGAAAATGGGACATTTAATTTTATTTTTCTATTTTTTCAGTACTTCAGCAATCTCCATGTCAAATAATGAATAATACAACTAGTAACAGAAGAAGAAGATTTGAGACAGCTTGGCTAAAGTGTCTGGAAACAAGATATGATATCATACATATTTAGTGTGTCTACTCAAATCCAAGAAAACACAGATAGTGAATTTCATGTGATAGTATCTGTAAGTGCCATGCTCTGTTAGACACATCAGTGCTTTCAGTCCGGGCCCTCATACAAAAAAACATTACCTGATATTTATAGCTACAGATAAAATCAACATGATTTTTAAATAAAGGGACAGGGAAAATAAATTATTTAGGCATGCCTGTATCAGAAGGGACTTCCTAGTAAATCCCACCTTGTTTGTCAGAGCCAGTTTCAGCAGAGGATCCTGAGCAGATCAACAAGACTAACAAAGCAATTACACAGAAAGTATGATAAAATGCACTGAGCACCACAAAGTATCCGTGTGAGAGGCCAGGTTTTCAGGACTGGCATTTAGGCACCTTCACAACACTGAACCTGCTACAATTTAAAAGCAATTTACAGAGCAGCAATCATCCACTAACCTTTGGGGATCTGAATGCTTCTTTCCAAGCTCCACTCACTCCATTCTCCAAGGTCTAACATGCAACGCACCTGAACAACGTACTTCGCCCCAGCTTGCAGGCTGGTCACCTCATAGTGTGTCTGTGTCCCTACAGATACTGTCTGGAAAGGAAAATGGACTGGGAAATAAAAAATTGGACCATTTTAACAAATAAACCATAAAGGTATAGATGTGAGTTATTGAATTCTGAAAGCCAGGAATTTAAGTTGGGTGTTAATAAGATATGGATCACAAAGAAGCAAAAGTAGTGATTTAGCAGAAAAAAATCACTGCTGATTCTGATGCTCAAGAGCACATTGAACTGAAGACTTCCTAGTACTCCATCAGATCCACAGAGCAAGGAGCATTATAGGTAGTCCAGCCCACATATGAACCCCCTGTGAAATTCTTCTCTTTGGCTTTAAGTGCCTTTCTCAGACCTTTCCAATTTCTCCTCAGAACCATTTAAAAATGCATAGCTTTCTCCATCACTGAGGCATCAACAAATAAGGCAGCATTGAGGACATGTGACTATAACTTTAAGAATGATATTTTGTCCTGAAAACTCAGCTGCAGCTGTACTGTAGCTGACTCCTAGAAATATGGCAACAGGTGAGGGATGTCAATGAAAATGGTGTGTGCGAGTAGGACACAACAAAATTTCTGAGGGGCGGGTTGCCTCAAACTGATCATGTTGAAGAGGATGACGATAACTGGGTTTTGTCATATATGACATTAGGATGATTATGTAAATATGTTGAATTTCACAGTCTCTACAGACCACTCCAGTATTTTTCTTTCTTAAATCAGATTTGGTTACGTTAATTTTTCTATTCTTACACAAACTAACATTTTTATGGGACCAATTAAATTGAGACAAGAGAATTCACTGAGTAGAGTATTTCTAAAATAAATATATTTTTCCCTTACCTCCCACTCTTCCTTTTCCTCAGGCTTTAGGCGTAGCTCATAGTGATATTCATGTGAATTAGAGCTGGCATCAGCTAATGGGGGTGGAGACCATTTTGCCCAAAGGTATGACATGTTAGCAGATGTGTTTGTTTCTAGAGAGAGGTTCACAGGAGCATCTGGTTGAACTGTACAAACGAATTAAAAGTGTGTTATTAATGATTTAATTTTCTCCCAGAAAAGACACCTCCTTTGTGGTTTTGTATGTCATCACAATAATTTCATGTAATTCAGCACTTCTGCAAAAGAATAATAAAGAAGCCTTTTATTTTTCCTTTCTCCTTAACGAGTTTAACTAGCTACTGGTTTCCAACAGTATCAGCAAATCTTAAACTTTACTCTGAATTTGTTAGGCTAAGAAAATAGAAATCATCATTTCATAAAGCCACTCTTGCAAAATTAAAATGTCAGCTATTTCATAGCTAGAACAACCAAGTACATTATAATTAAAATGGGTATATTACGTGTGTGCAGAAAGTAGAATGGAGTCAGAAATACAAAATACTACAGAAAGCCTGTATAATGCTCAGGCAGTTATTTTTACCCTTCCAAGTCTGCAATGCCAGCAGTCAGGAAGATTTTTGCATTTGAAATATTAGTAGCTTAACTTAATTTGAAAATTTTATAATCTACATTGAGTCTAATTAAAATACTGCAGACTACTAGAAACTGAAGCAAAATTTTCAGCTGAAGTTAAAATTTGTACATAATCATACATGAAATTCATACAATCAAGTACGTAGTTACTTAATTTATAATTAAAATGCAGTTTTCACATGCATTTAAGATGCATATTTTAGAACATCTGTAAATAAACACTTCTCAATAGCAAGTTTCACACCACAAGGAAAGAAATCTTTCACTACTACCTGTTCTGAGATTAAAAACTGCATACATCTCCAACTAGTTTGTTTTCCATTTCATTCTTTTATTTTTACCTATGGAAGTTACATCCACATGCTGAGGATCTGAGCTGTTACTTCCAATCTCATTTGTTGCCATTACAGTGATAATATATGTTGTCCAGGGATTAGTGTGGTTTTTATCGAAGTAGCAGGAATTTGGACCTGATGTTAGGTAGTCTGGACATTCATAGATTTTTTCTTCACTGAAATAAAATGATTTAAAAGTTAAAAGTTTAGGAAATGAAGCAAAGCAGATGATATTCTAGAAATGGCCTAGGTTCAGGAGAAATCTGAAATGTTTATATATAATCTTAAATTACATATATAAAAGATATAATCATATATATAATCTTACATGATATATATCTATAATCCCTTGGAAACATTTTGGTATGTGTCAAATGCTATTACCTTAAATGCTTCATTGGTATTTTTACTGCAATTGTTTTGACGAATACTTTCACCTCCTTTTTTTATATTTATATATTTTTATATTTATATTTTTATATTTTTATATTTTTATATTTTTATATTTATATATATTTATATTTACTTCCATTAGTTAAGTTGCTAAATATCTTCTTTGCATATTAGCCCTGGAAATTAAACTGATGGGCCCTATGACAGAGAGGTCTTTTATTGCTGAATTATAATTAGTTTGTTTTCAGAAAGATCAGACAATAATTTACGTTGGAAAAGACCTCTAAGGTTGTCAAGTCAAGCTTTGACCACCTTGTCAACCAGACCATGGCACCAATTGCCACATCCAGGCATTTCTTGAACACTTCCAGGAGTGGTGACTCTACCACCTCCCTGGGAAGCCCATTCCAGTGCTTACCCACCCTCTCAGTGAAGAAATTCTTCCTGAGATCCAACCTGAATCTCCCTTGGTGCAGTTTGAGGCTGTTTCCTCTTGTCCTGTCACTATGCCCTGAGAGAAGAGACTGACCCACACATGAGTACAGCCTCCTTTCAGGGAGTTGTGGAGTGATAAGTTGCCCCCTGAGCCTCCTTTTCTCCAGGATAAACACCCCCAGCTCCCTCAGCTGCTCCTCACAGGACTTGTGCTTCAGACCCTTCCCCAGCTCTTTCACCTTCTCTGGACTCATTCCAGTACCTCAATGCCCTTCTTGTAGTCAGGGGCCCAGAACTGAATGCAGAGCTCCAGGTGTGGCCTCAGCAGTGCCGAGTACAGGGGGACAGTCACTGCCCTGGTCCTGCTGGCTGTACTATTGCTGATACAGCCTGGGTGCCACTGGCCTTCTTGGCCACCTGCCTCATGTTCACCCCCAGGTCCTTTTCCACTGAGCCACATTCCAGCCACTCTGCCCCAGCCTGGAGCTGCACAAGGTTTTTGTGAGCAAGGACAGGACCTGGAACTTGGCCTGGTTGAACCTCACACCATCCGCCTCAGCCCGTCAATGCAGCCAGTCCAGATCCCTCTGCAGAGCCTTCGTGGCCTTCAGCAGATCAACGCTGCTGCCTAGCTTGGTGCCATCTGCAAACTGACTGAGGCTCCTCTCAATTCGCTCACCCAGATCACCAATAAAGATATTAAACAGGACTGACCCCAACACTGATCCCTGGAGGACACCACTAGTGACCAGCTGCAGCTGGATGTAACTCCATTCACCACCACTGCCTAGGCCCAGCCATCAGCCAGTTCTTAATCCAGCAAAGAGTGCTCCTGTCGAAGCTGTGGGCTGTCAGCTTTTCCAAGAGAATGCTGTGGGAGACATTATCAAAGGATTTGCTTATGTTCAGGCAGCCTCTCCTGACTGGGTCACCCGGTCATAAAAGGAGATCAGGCAGCAACTTCCTTTCCTAAATCCATGGTAGCTGGGCCTGATCCCTCCTGTATGTGCTGTGTGGTTGCACTCTAGGCGATCTGTTCCATGACCTTCCTGATGTCAATTTATCTGTTTTTTAACATGATCATCATCACAACTATCTCAAAAAAACCAACCAAACAAACAAACTTCGCGGGTCTCTGGCTTCTTTAGGAGAGGGATTGTTTTGTACTCAAAGCTGGCCTGGGAGATGTATTCACAGCCTACCCCACGTGTGAAGAACTACACAAACCCAAAGCATCAGCTGATGTGCAAGAATGCACTTTAGTCCCACTGTTGTGCTCTGTGCATCATCAATAATAGGGTTTCTTAGTTTCCAGGCAGTTTTGTCACAGTTCACAAAGAAAAGATGGGAGAAGGTGCCTGTACGTAAGAGACAATGAGCCTAGAAACACAGTTGTGGCCCAGATATAAAGTGCTTGGCAGAGCCTGGGTTCAGCAGATTTAATGAAATGGATAAGCACTCCTATCTTTCCCTAAGCGGGACTGCTCTGGCAGTGACAGGTATGAATTAAAGCGTTCATTAAACTTTTTGATCAAGACTGAAATATCTGGGATTTCATAAAATCAAAGCACTCAAATCGTTGTTGAGTGGGGTAACTTCATTAAAGTCTGCATCTTTTTCTGCACAGTGGTTTGGAATATTTAGTTGTATCAGGGATGTCTGAGGCTTTACCTTACCTATTCTGAATCTCACTGGATTTATTAAATAAAATTTAGTGTCTGAGCCTCTCTGCTTAGTTGTCCCTGTTGAAAGACCTTTTGTTTTTTGGAAGAAAGTTCAGTTATACAACGATGGACAAGTTAATTAAAGTTGCCAAACATATACACACTTTATTCCTGAACAGAATGAGGGAGTTGCAGTACTTACCAAAATTTTAACTTTTGAGATACAATATCCATGTCTGATTTCACTCCATTTTGGGAACCACTGACCACAAAACCAAAAGGTGGAACAATGACTGTAGTCCAAATGGGGGTTTTGGTGTGCATCGTAATGGACAAGTTCCTTGGCAGGGCCCCAAGGGCCCTCACTGCCCCTGCCCAGCCCCTCCATGCTCTACCTGAGTCCCAGGTCCCCAGATCAGCTGGTCTCCATCTCCACACAGCCCTTCCCTTCCCAGCCACAGGCCCCCCGAGCCAGCCCCAACCCACAGGCTGAAGTCCCGCCCCAGCCTGGCCTCAGCCTGTCCCTGTCCCCAAGGAGGTGACCGATGCCCAGGGCTGGGCTGTCCCCCCTCCTGCCCTGCTCCATGGCTGGGGTGGTGGGAGACCTGCTGCCCCACAGTGCCCTCATGCTCCACCACTCAGAGACCCTGTTCAGCTGAAAGCTGTGTGCTTCCTGAAAAGGTGGGCAAACGCGCCTTTTTTCCCAGCACATCTTCAGACAAGTGGGGTTTTCAGTAGATGAGTTTCAGGAGGGAGAGGCTGAAGATTTGGGGCTGACAGTGGTCATGTTTTCTTCCAACAAGGGAAGCCATGGATCTTATGCAGCCCTTGTTGTCTATCTGAGGTTAAAATGGATTCATAAAAACAACTTTACAAATCAATGTTGTCATTCTCTCAGTCTGTCATAACCATCACTTGAGCACTTACAGAATACGTATGCACCAGTTGTTACCTGTCCTTGCTGTAGAACAGGGTGTAATTGTTAGGACGTCCTCCATCTGAGCCAGGCTTCCACCAACAAGAAAAGGTTTCCTTTTCTAGAGAGCGACATCTTATTATCTGAGGTTTTCCAGGGTACGTTTGGCCTAGGGAAGTGCAAAAACCCAGCTAGTTAAATTAGAGGTGGGCAATGATTTTGGATGCTATTGTTGAATAATAAGTCCACCAAGGAACGCTTTTTTTGAAGACAATAAAATTACATGAAACTATCGACTGAATTGGGCAAATAACTCTGCCTGGGAAAAGGATCAGTATTCTCAGAAAAGTAAATACATTTTGCCTCAAACTTTTAAAATAGCTAGTGGAATGATTTTGCTTCTCTTTCTAACAAGAAAATTTAATTTTTACGTAAACTCAAAATTGTATATTTATCTCCAAATTAAACTACAAAGATGGGAAGTAAATATATGACCTTTAGGGTTCTTCCCCATAAACACTGAAATTTTTCATCTTCATATCATTTCAAGATTAAATTTCACCTTCAGCTTTGCAACAGTACTAAAATTCTATTATTTGTGCATATTTGGGAAAAATTATAGGTCAGACAATTATAAAAAGAAGGAAGTCAATGGTCTGGATGGAGTTTTTTGGGTACTGGTAGCCTGAATGTATTCATTAATTATTCAAATATTCCCTGTTAATCCAAATACATTTAAGAATATTTCTTGTTAAGACTACTTGTCATTAACTTGTATCAAGAATACAGACCATAAATTTACATTCATTTTAAAATGAAAAGCATGTGATCTTTTAACCTAAGCTTATCTTTATTTCATTAAAGTTCCACGTAATTATCTCAAATAGTGTAACTATTCATATGCTAATTCCCAAGAAGGTGACAGGCATAAAGTGAGTATGGGGGTGGAATAAGTGCCTTTCAGTATTGCCACCAAACAATCCTTAAATTAATAGTATAAGAAGAAAAGAAAACTCCAGGCATTTTCAAAATTGCCATACCAAACTTCAGAAGAAAGTAATTTAAATAGGTACATGGTCCAGTGGTGGTCAGGATAGATTGGGTAAAGCCTCCGACTTTTGTAAAGGAAGTGTCTTAAGGAAAAAACAAGTGTTTCAGGAAGTGTTGTACTTACCTGTCAGACCTATTGTAGTCAGAGCAAGCTGCAAAAT
The DNA here is from genome assembly GCA_013399195.1 of Dicrurus megarhynchus. Taxonomy (NCBI): domain Eukaryota; kingdom Metazoa; phylum Chordata; class Aves; order Passeriformes; family Dicruridae; genus Dicrurus; species Dicrurus megarhynchus. The sequence goes on along the minus strand of VXAD01007898.1, from coordinate 583,012 downwards.
AATTTGAACTGATGAAATGAATCTCTGTTTCATGATGCTCGTCTCTCCTCAGGAGGCAGTATCAGATCAAGGGCTCACTGAAAAACATGCCACCAGTAACAGTCAGTAACAATGCTCACATGTAATACGTATCACTTGACTCAATCAAAGTCCTTTTTCAATTGCAGCTAATTGATTCTTGTTCTCTCTCAAAAAGGTGAGGCAATACCAACAGTTCCGCTTCGGAAGCTGAAAACCTGAATCACAGAGAAGCAAGTAGGTCGTCCCAGAGGTCTTTGAATGGTTAGCAGTGCTATGATTACAGTTTCTTAGCATTAACAAGTCTTGCATATTTCTTTGGCATCTTGGGATCCTGGATGTTAGAGTTCTAACTTCTAGAGTAATTAATTAACCTAAGAAAGCAGCCTTTTAGTAACAAAAATATACTTTTATCCCTACTGATGCAAAGAAGAGGTCAACATACTTGAACTCTGAAAGTCCCAAAAACTGAAGGCAAATAGAGAATGTCCAATATTTATTTAGAAGTTTATGATTTTTGATCCAATTTCAAAACTTCTCAATATTTGGGACTGTCAAGGTTGAATTCAGGATCACGTGAGCTGAAGGATGCTATTCTTTCAGTTTATTCAACTAATTGTTTTTACAGCATTTGATTTTGTAGTAAATTTCAGCTGAAATACAGATGTGAAAGAGGTCACCAGCTGTGACCAAGACCCAGTCCCTGAAGTGGGCTGACACCACTAGATGTCCTCAGAATTCAGGTTACAACTCTGGGTGCTCTAGAGTCCCTGTTGCTGCTAAATCTGTTTGCTTAGCCTGAAGAAACGACATAAGGACTTAAAGCAAATCCCCTGCTTCCCCCACCAGTATGCTTCCTGCTTGGAGGTGACAACTGCAGTCTCAGTAGCCAACCTCCCTCTTCGAAACTAAAGAGGAACGATTTATTATCTAAATAGGGAGCTCCTTATCTCAGCTTTCCACTCCTACCCCTAGCACATTTACAGGTACTTGTATGCTTGCAACCCATTCCGTGTAGCACAGCATGGGAACAAAATGTGTCCTTTGTGAGGAAAAGTCCTTTGTGGTTTATCAGATGACTCAATTTTCAGTATGCAATTCATTTTCTATATCAAGAAACTATAATCCATCATCATACAAATGTTTTTCAAGCTCAAAGCCAAATGAAGTGTCAGTTAATGTAACTAAGTCTAAAACATTTTTACTGTGGACAGTGTGGAAGAGAACAACAGTTGGCTACATTCCCATATGCAACTTCTCAATATCCAGGCACATTTCAGGCGTGTAACTGAGCTACAGGCTGGAAAATTGCATCTGGGTTAGTTTTAAACTCACTCAGAGCATTTTGTGCATATAGAGACAGTGAAGAGAGAGCCACTTAAATATAAATGTCAGTTACGCATGCAATCTTTATTACTGTAAACAAACAACAGGCACAAACATTAGTATTTGACTCCAGAATTAGCCAAAAACTTGGGGTTATATAATGAGGAACACAGGTGATTGTGCTCATAAAAGGCACATTTTTCTCAGGTGAAGGTGAAATAATGAAACTACAAACAGTAACTATTTCATGTACATATGATAGTATTTACAATATTTTATTACTCCTAAAAATACTTGGAACATTTGCAAAACACAATACTTTCAAGCTAAGAATCATACAGATAAGGAACTAATACCATGATTTTTTGTTTTTACTTTTATGTCTGTACCTTTTTATGTGAAGAATTGACAGAAAGAGAAACTGATTACAGGGGCTGAAAGAATGAAATTTTTTAATACAACAAATGAGAGGCATCATCAAGAAAGACCTTTTCTTGAAAGCACTGTTCAAGGAAAATGGGATGATTTTGGAAACTGAAGAGCTAAAGAACCAAATCAATAGCAAGAGGAAGAAATTAATGAATTTAAACCCAAGTATCTTTCCTCTGGAGCATTTGAAAATGAGATGATTGTGAACCACTTATGAATATGGCTGTGTGAAAAAGAACAAGAGGGATATAGGGAAAGAATATGGACCTATCAGTGCCACAGACTAAGCTCTGTGTAAAATTCTGGTAACTATACTTGGAAAAAAAACCAAAACAGATTTTAAGCACAGCTACGAATGTGACACAGAGACTGTCTTGTGATTGTGATTTAAAGAATTGGCATTGTACTCCATGCAAGCATGGTTGTCACCTGTAAACATAGCAGGAGATAAGCACCAAAAGAAGAAAAATAAGAATGTGTAAAATGTTTCCACAGTTGCTTGCTATTTGGTATTTGCTACGCAAATAGAGCTTAAAAGGCTTCTGGAGAGATGTCTTGTTTTTTTGAAAATACTTGCTTAATAAAAGTAATGCCTATTTTGTCATAACTGTATCTAAAGTACATCTTCCCTATCTATGATATGAAAATGTTTTCATAAAAGGGTAATTAGCGTTATTGAAGATGCTATGAGGTAATGTCTCACTTTTAGGGCTGAATGCACTCTTTTATAAGGGATACAGTGGACATTGATTTGCCAGAATGTCATCCAAAACCAAGGGTTGAGTAACTGATAATTAAAAGATCATATGCCTCCTTTTGAAAGATTTGACTTAGTTCCAACCAAGTCATTGCATTCTGACATTTTAGCTGAATTTCTCCCTTTTAACACAGCTGTTAGATAGCATTCAACAGCTGCACATCACGTGCCAGAATACAGTGCTCCTTGATGGAAATGGAAATTATGACTGTTGTTTTAGAATGCACAGAAGAGTTAGATATTCCTCTAAAATAATTCTGCTCTGGACTTAATAGTATAATGAAATTGTAGGTTTGAAAACTGTCTTGACAATGCTACTAGATGAAGCTGAAAGCTAAACACCAATATTGAATCAGGTGAAGCAGAGTTGAGAGAAACATGTCTTTGTCCTAGTTGTCTTTTAGTTCTTGTGTTCTTTTCTTTCTTTTTTTCTTGGCTATGCTGATGGATAAATTTCTTGAGACTGACAGAAAAGTCTTTACTCAGTTCTGCACAGACGGAAAAATTTTCTATCTGCAATGTTTTCAGGCTTGCAGGAACAGGAACAGCTGTGTATCAGCCACTGGCGTTGACATTATGTCCAACACAAGTTCTGCTTCTGTGGCTAAAGAAATGAAAAAACCAAAAGTACTTTACCAATCTCTACTGAAAAAGTTTGACATTTCCATTAGTCATGATGATAAACAATGTTCATCTTTCAAGCCTGGGGGAAGGCAGTTGAAGGAGTTCTCAAAATACTGTCGTTCATTACCATTTGAAAGGCTGAACTACAGATATATGAAACCAAATACAAATAAAGAACTCAATAAAGCAAGATTGTGACAGTCTGTTAGACCATCCAGAACATTCACTGTGTACTGTGGACATGGCAGAAGTCTGCCCTCCCACACAGAGATCACAAACGCCAACCTGGATACAAGTTCCTAGACATGGCTTGAGCAGCATGGCCAGATGTGTTTCTGATTGGCAGTGATGGCTGTAGATGTGCAGCGTGACCAGAGCTCTGCTTTCCCGCCCTGAAAGAACCCTAATTGGATGTCTCTGAATCCCCCAGGCACCCAGTACTGCCTTCATGGTGATATACAGGCTCCAGAGAAGATAAGGAGCTCAGGCATGTCTCTGATCTGAATTTCTTGTGACTGATTCCATCTGGCTACTTTAAGCACGTAGGTTCTGTGGTGTACTTTGTGAGGAAGCTTAGTACCTGCTGCTGGCTATGAACCTAGATATCCAGTTAATTTATTTTGACTAAGGGCTTCATTTTTCTGTGTTGCATAAAATGGGAGCAGTGGCAAAGACTTTTAGATTTCACCTGCAAAGCCTATATATGGGCTTATAGTATATTTTCCCTAAATTTCTCTCTTAAACAAATTGCCTCCTAACAACCCTTGGCAGTCCTTCCTTTGATTAGCAGTCAAGATGTGATGATGAATGGAACAAATTTCCTCACCCATGGAGATACGTTCCTCAGTCTGAAAGACTTCAGTCAATTTTGAAAAAGAAAAATCACAAACCCCCAGATTCTTGAAAATAGTTTAGGCCCTTACATCTCCATCATAGTATTTATGCTCTTAATTCCTATTGATTTTTACAGAACTGAGCCTGAAATTCTCTTAGGAACTCTCACTACCTAAACTGACAAAAAAAATAAAAAGCCAAGAGAAGAAGAAATTACCATTATCCCTACTTTACAGAGGGGGAACCAAAATAAAGAATGACCAACAAACTCATAGTAGAAATGTAACAAAAGCTAAAACCTGATAATTTTCTACCATTTTTCTTTTCTTTTCTCTACTGCCTTTGTTTTGCCACTAAAACAAAGCCAATGATTTAGCTAACAGTAGTAATCTTTCTCTACCGGTCTCACATCTCCTGAATATTCCATTTTCTTCCCTCGTGGTTTGTATATTTAGCCATAATTTCAGGATTTATTTTTACAGCAGTCTCTTGAAGAAAAGAAAATCATAATTTCTAAAGAGTAAAATTTTAGAGACTGAAAGCTAGAATTTACATTAGAACTTGAAATACGATGTACATTCATCTGTACCAACTACCAAGCTGAACTCCACAGTCATTATCTTCTTATAGTAATTTTAAGTATTTTTGATATATAGCATAGTCATAAAGAATAAAATTGAATTTTCTACCAGAGTATTCATGTATGTGAGGAAGCTTTTTACTCCTCTCTTTCATGAATGTCAGATTACTTGATAAGCTGAAGAAAAAAACCCAAGATTAATATATTACCAAAAGTATCACTACTTTATTCCTAAAACATAAAGAGAAAAAAAGGTTACTCTTTGTATTAGCTACTGTAGATACTGAGACTCTAAGTAAATACACTTAAACATTGAGAGTGATAGAGACAGTGGTAAAATACTGTACTTGCTTTCCTTTATCTATTTCAAACAAAATTTTGTAGCAATGAGCTTTGGATGCAGTTAAATTTACTTGTAGACTGTACTAGGCTACTCAATTAAAGGCTAATCAGCACCTGCACAGGCCAGGACACGAGCAGATAAAAACTGAGAGGGCTGGGGGAGGAACTCTAGCAGCCTTATCAATGAAAATAGGGTGCAGGGAATAAGCTACACCTGACCACCAAAGAAGAGTCAGACCCACCGTCCTCATGTGTAGCCCACCAAACAAACCCCCTTCCCCATGTGACTCATTGACTGAAGGAGGTAGAACACTCATTAAGGGATGCAGTGGGAGGAAAAGTTTTGGGGAGAAAAGGAAAGGTTCAAAGTGGGCTGGGGAGAAACAAGAATGGGAGATTAAGGGGAATAAGGTATTCAGTATAAACTGGTGGCTTGTCAGACTGAAGTGTGTGCCGGATCACTGTTGTCTACCCTATACTCTCACTAAATACTGTTTCTGTCTCCTGTCTGGGTGGACTGTGCTGAGGGGTACCTTTGGATGCCACTGAACTTTCCGCTGGATTAGCCAGTGAAGAAAGAGATTGCAAACCTCCGGGTTCAAATGCTTATTCCCTCACAGCTGGGACCAGCTACTAGGTCAGCTAAATATCTAAAAGTAGCTACTAGAGTGATCCATTTCTTTATGTGCAAATGCACACATATATATGTCGATCTATATGTTAGGGCTTTGTTGATGTGTGTGGCCTCTGTGTGGGTTTTGTGTCCATGTACCTACCCACTGGGAGCAGCTGCTCAGTTTTGCTACAGGCAGAAACTGAAGATATGGACCTTCAGCAGGCTCACAGCTATGGGGCTACCAGATTGAGCTGACTTTAGCACACTGATGTGCAGCGTTGTACCAAAACAACTCTACTTTGTTTAACCACCTGCTCTCTGCCATCCACTCCAAATACACTATTCTCTGAAGAAAGAACTTGGATGAGCTTCAATGGGCAACTTATCTGCCAGAGCAATAAAAACTACTTATACATTAGGTAACTAACTTTGAAATCACTAACTTCATCATACTATTTCGAACAAAATCTCTCTGTAAAGAATTTGAAACAAAACAGTGCTTTCTAACTAAGATTAAGAATGGTCTGTATCTCCTGGAGACCAGGTGGGAAGACATATTACTCAGTTACCAGGGTATTCTTTTGTTTGGCTCCATTTCAGTAAAGCTAAGGAGAGCAATAAAAATATCATGAAGTTATTTGGCAGCTAGACATTATGCCATTACAGAGGAACAGGTTTAATTGAGGGTGCTAAACGGGGTTTTTTCTAATGTGCATATTTAAATGGGCATCAATAACGTGAACCTGAATATGGCAGAAATAATGTTTGCCATTACTCAACCACAGCATAAGGTGAAATGCAGTTTAAAGATAGAGCTCAATAAATGATTCCTGCTTTAGAGAGGACAGAAACCTGTCTGAGAGCATGCATGCTGGGAACACTGTTTGACTCAAGGCTGGCTAAATAGAATCTTCTACTACTTGTTACTACATCAAAACATACAATTCTATCCTTCCAGCAAATTTCATTCTGCTTTTATTACTTCCTTCATCAGGAAGCGATATTATGAACTAGTGGCGTGTCCATACATAATGTGACTGACATAAAATGTGTTTTTTACCAAAGTTGCAACAGTGCCTCATGCACTGGCTTCATTATATCACTGATTTGAAAGGATCATGATAGAGCAAACCTTAATCTTCTGCAGTAACCAGACCAATGACCATCACCCAAGTATTTCTACACCGAACAATCATTATTCAAATCATATTTATTGTGATAGTCCTGAGAACAAAGACAGAATCCAGCTGTCTTAAGTACTGTACAAAGAAGAGTTCCTGCTCTTAAGAACTGAAAATGTAAGTAGCAAATTAATAATACAGTGTGGAAGAAAGGGATATAAAAAGCAGGTCAAAACTTGCATATTTTTGGTTTGAGACTAAAGATTATTTTATTGGTAAAATATTTTCAAAATATTCCATAAACTGGAAACTGCCTATGAAGTATCACTTTCAGAAAATTCATTTAGAATGTCGCAAATTCTTTTTTAACCAAATCCAATGCATGCAAATTTTCAAAATTCTAAAATGAACAAGTATCAGCAAATATCAACATAAAGCATTTTGTTTTTAAATTTTCCAGTAGAACATTTTCTGAAATCTAATTAAATATTTGCAGTTTTTTCCAATAAAATCATGTTATGATGAAAACTTTCTGATAATTTTTAATTATACACAGAATTTCAATGAGTAATGCAATAAAACTAAAGTCTTGCTATTTTGACATTTCTGGGGGAAGATGCTGGTGTAGAGGTGAGGAGGTTTATTGCAGAGAGAGAGAAATTAGGAAAACTTTAGAGAAAGCAAAGGAGCAGGATTTTGAATGTAGTAAAGGGAACACAGTAGTGGAGAAAATTGTGAGAGGTTAGTGGGAATAAGACAATGAGGAGTGACACAGAAATGGAAAAGAACATAATCTGTTGGGACCAGGCAGTAGAAGATCAGATGAAGTTGTAATTTCAAATGTATTCTATGATCCTGTGTGAGTTGCAAAGCTCCTTCCACTGGATGCCAACGCCCAGCAGCCTTTTCTTGATGAATTCAGGCTGTGGGGTTGGGTGGAGAAGCACCTCCTGCATCCTAGTACCTGCAAGCATCACTGGGGCAATGCTGAACAAAGTTGTGACCCTAGCTCTAGAGCAGTTTCCTTATTCGTTTGTAGTGAAACAGCCCATTTTGGTGGAGTCTGGGTCTGGAGTCTCTCTTCAAAGCTTTATGACTGTGGTAAGACTCTATGAGAAAGAACCTGGCTGCAGGGGAGCGAATTTTCTTCTTCAATCACAAATATGCTCAGCAATTAACAGTATCAGTGGGAGCAGAGAATAAAAATCCTTTTGTGTTTCAGTGTTCTCTTTTTCAGGAGGTCCTCAGTATGAGATTTTAAAAGTAACTGTTTCTTTGTATTTTTCTGAGTACTTATTGTACACTTACACTTGAATTGTTTAAGTGACTGCAGAGTTATTCTGTAAAAGAACACAATTACCAAAAATTACTACTCCAATCAAACTGACAAAAACCACTCAATGTCCTATTATTTATGAGCATGAACATTTCTCAAACATATTCCCTAAGCTTCAAACTTGTTGATAAAAGAGTTTTGTGGTTGCATGCTAAAGGCCACCACTGATGCCATGTACAGATAAGTGGCACATTGGTTGGCTAGAGGAATGAAATAATGTTATTCTGGTAAATCTAAAACCAATTATTTGAGTGAAATTTCTGACAATAATGGGAACACAACAATAGTAAACCTTTGGCCTTCAGTGTGCTGAGTTTAAAATAATTATCTTTTGGCACTCTTAAAGCATTATACCCCCTTTTATACTGAAATATGTGGATATGCAGAGAGGTATCTATCATGCTTAGCTCTAATCTTGGTGGCATTTTATAGATCTCCTGAGTTTATGTTTAACACATTTTATAAACAATTTATTCTCTACAGGAGTTTAGATAGGTGGCATTTATCTCTAATATTAGTAGTAAACACACAGCATCCTCATGAGGAGAGTTTTATTACAGAAAGTCAAGTGTTCAAGCTACTGTGAACTTTTCTACATGTCAAACCAGTAGTAGTACCAATACTGCTCTACCACAACCCTGTTAAGTTCTAGATAGATTGTCATCTTCCAGAAAAAGAAAAAAAAGTTTAGCACTGGAAGCATGCTGATGTTCCTGAAAGCTGCAATATGCATTCTGAAGGAATTGGATTCACCCTTTGATCAGGAGTACAAATCTCCCTTATGATTTCTTCACAATGAATATATAAACTGAGTGAAGTATAGCACTAACCTGCTCTACTCCCCGACTTCAACCCAGGTTGTTATGCTTTGGAGATTCTTAGCTACGGTGAATTGTGGTTTAGGTTTTTCCTTGGTTTTGAAGTATAAGAAAATGACCCTGAGGTTGCAGACTGTGAGATTTTTATGTACTTGTTTACAGAATAAAGACTAACACTGCAGTCTCTGGAGGTTAAAGGTAAATATATTAATGAATTCATTCATTAACCCATTCATTCATTAACTCATTTGCTCAGCTCCTTAGGAACTGCAATGACAGCGCTGTGTCTCCTACTGACTGATGGTAATATTTGTATCTTTAACCATAAATTAACACGTGTCAAGGATCTATTTGAAGAAATTTATTTTGCAAAGAAAAAGTGCTTCATTGTGCAACAAAGGCAAATAAATACCTTCATAAATAGGTCAACTACCTATGGGATATTAGGTTTCAGACTATGGATAGTGTTTAGTTTTAGACAAAAGAATACTTCTTTCTTACCTCTGCTGTAACAAAAATGTGCCCAACTAAATTAACATGAATGTAGAAGTTTGCCCTGCTCCTCTGTGGAGTTTGCACATTTCTTGGTTAAATAATGAAGAAATAGCTACTTAGCAGTTTCGACAAGGAAATTTTTCAAGGATTAAAAAATATATTTTATGCTAGAGCAAAATGTATTTTAGCACTTCTCTTCAGTACACTTCTGCTATTTGGTGAAAAAAGAATCAAATGAAGAAATTTTGGCTAGAGCATGTATCAATGCATCAGGCTACACCTGTATTTTCAGCCAATGTTCTTGATTCCCTGTGTATTGTATAGCTTCAGCGGCTGTGAAATTTCTTATTTGCACAAAGTCTCAGATTGGACCTATGGTGTGTACAGCAATTACCAAGTTTTATAGGCCTTATTACACTGTGTAATGACTTAACGTTGGAACACTGGAGTCAACACTGGCATCCTGTGGCTTTGAAATGGCATGCTTCTTCAAGGCTATAAAACCATGTTCAATTTAGGGGCCAAAGGGCAAGGTAGGAAGGGGGTATTTCAGAGCTAATTGCAAGAAGAACCATCTGATTTTCACCTAAAAGAAACTGAAACCAAAATTAAAAAGTTTCAATAACTGCAGGTAGAGAAAGATTAACTTTTTTTATGCTCAAGCATCTGAAATGTCAGATCTGCATGTTTTAATCCTACAAAGGCTATCTCAGAAAATTATTATGCCCCTCCTTTAAATTTGAAGTTAATAAATCTGAAACAGCAATGACATTTATTTTAGAAGTATTTAATATCTACAAGGAATCAAAGAATAAGCATCAGAAACATTCATGCTTGCTCTCTGTAGTGCATACTTCATGTTACATTGCAGCAAACTAGGAGTCTTTAGTAAGAACTGATATAATTTTAAACATGGTAATTTAGATCACTAGAAATCAATTATCAGCCTCTATAATTACCATCAACCCATTTTGTTTCATATTCCAACACAATCGTTAGGTTTTTGTAGGCACCCAGTTACCCAATCGTATTTCAAATTGTAAAAATATTCATTTTGTGTGTAATCCACTATATTTCTTCCACAATCTCTGGAATAAAAACCTTATGCTGACATTTATGAAATGGCAGGAGGAAAAAATGCTGTAACTGTGGGTATTACTTTAGGTAATAACAGCAAGGCTTTTAAATCCTTGCTTGCATAAAGGCTGACCTTTTCCGTTGATATAAAAGTGACTTCTGTTGAAACTTGGATCCACCCTTTAGTCATTATTGTTACCTGCATCTTTTCAAGTCACTTTTTCAATGATGCCTTTACGTTCATATGTCTGAATCTGCTTAGCTGCATGCCCTAGGTGACAGCATATTTTATATCATTTAAAGGGAAAAATCACTGAAGACTAACACAATCATGTTTTAAACCTCTCCTTTAATTTAATCTTTGATTTGCCGCATTAAGAGTATGTTGAATGTATGATCTGACACTGTTAAAATCCTGGCACGAGAGTTTCAAGTTTGATCCAGATTGTTTTTTTAACTGGGCTTGTGTCTCGGTTTGGGACAGGCCGCTGAAAGAATTCCACTGCCTTTCCCCCTTCTCCTGGACCTAGCTTTAAAGGCACAGAACTCATGTCTGTCATAGGGCAGATGATAGGGGATACAGCATCATAAAGTCACCCCAAGACAGCATGGTAGAAACCTTGACCCAAACCATTCAGGTTTCTGTCTCCCTTAAGGTCTGCTTCCACTTGAAGTTTGTGCATCCTGCAGATGGTTACACCTCTGACAAGGCTGTCAATTGTCTTGGGTGATGAACACCAGCATACAGAGCAAAACAGATCAGAAAAGACCTCTGAGATCATCAAGTCCAACCTGTGACTGATCTCCACCTTGTCAACCAGACCGTGGCACTGAGCACCATGTCCAGTCATTTCTCGAGCAACTCCAGGGACAGTGACCTTACCACCTCCCTGAAAAGCCTGTTCCAATGCTTGACAACTCTTCCCATGAAGAAATTCTTCCTGATGTCCATCCTGGACCTCCCCTGGCACAACTTGAGACAATTTTACCTTGTCACTTGCTGCCTGGGAGAAGAGGCTGACGCCCACCTGGATACACTCTCCTTTCAGGGAGTTGTAGAGAGTGGTAAGGTCCCCCTGAGCCTCCTTTTCTCCAGGATAAACACCCCCAGCTCCCTCAGACACTCCTCATAGGACTTACTCTCTAGACGCTTCACTGACTCTGTTGCTCTTCTCTGGACTTGAGCTCCAAGAAAATACTAAGGCTCTAAGAACCAGCCATGAAAGTGCATAGAAGAGGCAATTTTCCTTGTGCCCTACAGAGTTTTGTCCCAGGTGCAGCAGAGACAGAGTAGGAGACTCAGCTTGCAAAGTTGCTGTCTGGATGAAGAACAGGTTTTGAGGGTTGGCTCAAGATGGTCTTTCAAGGCACAAAGAGCAATAGAACCTTAAGACGGCAAATCTGTTGCAGGCAGTACAGATGGGTAATTGAGACATTTTGAGATCTTTAGATGTAAACTTACATTTTAGAAATAAGTAGACTGAGTGAGCCATGGAATTCCATTGGGTTGTAAATACAATTTTTCTGCTTTTTAAACTCAGCTTTCTTAAAGCTGGTTTTTATTTCGCTTTCAGAGCCCCATCTACATTTAAACATTTGCATAGCTATGTTCTATATAGCATGTTGATTGGTACAAAAATTATTAGCTGTTCAATAATATGGATCAGTTCTTCTTCACAGTTAAGTGCTGCTGAGCTACAAACACATAAGAATAATTTCAGTTCAACAGCCACCTCTGTGGTGTTCTTAAACTGCTTCAGAAGCCTACAGCCTACCTCTGTTCTCCATTCTGGACCAGTGTGAACTCCTCTGGATGCACAGGCATCCAAAATCACACAGATTGAGAGTCAGCCACAGGCATACAGACACATAGTCACTAAACTCATGTATGGATATGTTGCTGCTCTTTGAGAAGCTGTAAGTGCAATCAGGATGATATGTTACCCTATCCAGACAAGAAATAGAACCCAGCTTTGGAAGGTTAAATAAACACAGCAACATTTAGCCACTGCTCACAGCCCACTTAGTCTTTGATACGAAAAAGAAATCAAGGGGAAAGTGCTTTTAACAGAGATTTCTGTACATTCCTCCTCTAGAGGTGAAGAAGAACAATGGTTCTGCAAGTTGTTGATGCACCGTGCATTTCAAAATCTGCTCCACTACTCCAGTTTCCCACTCTCACTGATCAAGTCTTTAATCACGTAAAAAAAATTCATTCTTTGGAAGGCGAAACAGGTACTTGAAACCACTGAGGTATGCATAGAAAAGGAAAAGGTCACGGTCCCTTTTTCGGGTCTTAAAACCTCTGACATGAGCAAGAGTCCTTACTTTTTTAACCTGTGTATACCTAGAAGAGTTTCAGAATTATGTGTATACAACACTATAGACAAACAGAAAATCTCCAAGTCAACAAGTACACAGTAACAACCACACTGCTATACAAAGTATGTCCCTTTGTTCTTCAGGAATTAGAAGGCTTAGTAGCAGGTTCTCAATGTCTATTTTGCTATGGATTAAATTCATTAGTACACACTTTAACATGAAATCAGTTTTATGCCACTGAATTAATGCATTTTTGCCACTCAGTGAATTAAATATATACAAACAATTCTTTACTAGAAACTAAAAGGAATGGGAAATTATTTGTTCTTTTGGTACCATGACAGGGCAAATACTACAGATTACGGGGTAAATGCGTCAAATGGAGATGTAAACAACCAGCAGGATGCACTGGTGCACCGATAATATCAATGACTATGTTAAAAACCAGTGCAGAAATATAGACAGCAAACGGTAAAATGAGATGCAATTCTGCAGGTAGTCTGCGAGTGAAATTGGTAGGAACTTTCATGGGTTCAAAACCTTTGAAACTAGAGTCTCAGTTTAGACACGTGCTGCTGCTGCATAAGACCTGGCATTATTTGTAGTTTCCACTGTGGAAGTTTTTGTTCTGGAACACAAAACTCTGCATAAGGGGAGGAAAAACAACTGAGAGCAGAGGATCATGTAGGACACCAAGTCTTCCAGATACCACCCTAGAGGTTGGGACAGACGTGAGTATCAGAAAGCATGTCTATGTTCTGTTGTTGAAGAGGGAGAATCAGAACTCAGCTCCAGAGTTCTGCTCCCGTCCCTTCCAATAGCCGAGTCTCTGACATCTTGGACATCCCTTGTCCATCTGCAAAACTGCAGATGGTGGTGGGCATCTCACTGAGATGTGTGTATTTTTAACTACACTTATAATTTCCATGTTGATTGAAATTAATGTTTCCAAGATACTTTGAGGACTTTAGATTGAAGGGATTATTCATGAGATGAATTATTGGTAGTAGTGATTTTGTTGTAAATAATTAAAAAAATATCCAAGCAGCAGAAATTTTAGCACACATTTCCAGGAATCACAGAATGGATGAAGTTAGAAGACCTTTGGAGATTGTCTAGTCCCCCTCAGTGCTCAAAGCAGGGTCAACTAGAGCAGTTTTCTCAGTATCATGTCCAGTTCTGTCTCCAAGGACAGAAATTTCACAACCTCTCTGGACATGCTTTGCCCCTGTTTGACTGCCCTCACAGTAGATAGGCTTTTTCTTATGTTAAAGTGGATTTTCCTGTACTTTAGTTCCTGCTCACTCTTTCTTGTCCTTTCCCTGGATGCCACTGAGAAAAGCCTGGCTTAATCTACTTCACTTCCCCATTCACCCATTGATGAAGCTCCCCATAAACATCTGTTTTCCTGGTGGAACAATTCCATCTCTTTATTATCTTAGACATGCTTTTCTGGGCTTACTGCAGGATGCCCATGTTTTTTTTCTACTAGGGAGCTCCAAATAGAACTCCAGGTACTTTAACCTGAGGCTGTCTAACCCTTCAGGACAATACTAGAAAAATAAAACTGAAATATACAGCTAATTCCATTGAGTGAGAAAGGGAGAGATAGTGAGGCCAGCTCTGAGAAGAACTTTGCTTTAGAGCTTTGCACTGCTCATTTTCCACTTGTGTATATATATAAGAACTGGCACTGAGGTTCAAAAAATTCTGGTTCTAATCCTGAGTCTCCTATTTACTTTTATATGACCTTTTTCCATTAGTCAAGATCTTATTCCTTTTTTAGAGGAAATTTGCTCATAACAACGGCATCAGCCAATGACTGAATTCCTTTACAAACCACTTTATTTTTGACTTTACAGCCAAAACATTAAATAAGTCATATAAATTCTCAACCTGGGAACAAACTGTCAATCTTCAGAAAGATCATCTGTTTGTGTTTGGCTAACTGCATGGAAAATAAAAGCTTTGTCATTTCTTGGTATTTTTTTCTCTCCCTCCATTAACATGCAGGTTGGTAACCCCTAACAAGAACTACATGCTTGGCATTTCTATTTGAGTGTAATTTTCACTGATTGCAATGAAACTATCCCAGAACGTCTTAATGATAATCACTTTATAAAAATCCTAGATTGACAGCACACATCTTACTGCTGGGGAACATGAGTCTTTGCTCTTTATAGCATCTACAAAATATGCAGATCTGTTTTTCCTGCAGCTTTACTTACACAATTATGTTTGACACTAAAACCCAGCACAGCCCCCTACTTTTATGATCAAAATAGTACTAGGTTATGATGTCTGTGTGGAGTACCTGACTGTGGTGGGTTGGCCCTGGCTGGATGCCAGGTGTCCACCAAAGCTGCTCTGTCACTCCTCTGCTTGGCTGGTCAGGGGAGAGAAAACACAAGGAAAGGCTCCTACGTCCAGATAAAGTCAGGGAAGAGATCACTCACCGATTACCGCCACGGGCAAAATAGACTCGACTTGGGGAAATGAGTTTAATATATTACCAATCAATTCAGAGTAGGATAATGAGAAATAAAAGTAAATCTTAAAGGACTTTCCCTCAGCCCCTCCCTTCTACTCAGGCTCAGCTTCACTCTCAATTTCTCTACTTTTCCCCCCTGCAGAGTAGGCAGATGGGGAATGGGGGTTGTGGTCAGTTCATCACATGGGAAAGACTCCTCAGACTCTTCCCCTCCTCCAGTGTGGGGTCTCTCCCATGGGAAACAGTCCTCCACAAACTTCTCCTACCCAGCATGAGTCTTTCCCATGGGCTGCAGTTCTCCATGAACTGCTCCAGCATGGGCCCCTCCACAGGGTACAGTCTTCCCAGGAAGGCTGCTCCAGCATGAGTCCCCAATGGGTTCACAAGTCCTGCCAGCAAACCTGCTCCAGTGTGGGCTCTTCTCTCCACAGGCCACAGGTCCTGCCAGGAGCCTGCTCCAGCACGGGCTTGCCATGCACAGCCTCCTTTGATGGCATCCCCTTGCTGCAGTGTGGGGTCCTCCAGGGGCTGCAGGTGGATCTCTGCTCCCCCATGGACCTCCAAGGGCTGCAGGGGCACAGCTGCCTCACCATGGGCTGCACCAGGGGCTGCAGGGCAGTCTCTGCTCCTGCACCTGGAGCAGCTCCTGCCCCTGAAGCAGCTCCTGCTCCTCCTCCTTCACCTTGTGTTTGCAGAGCTGTTCCTCTCACACATTAACACTCCTCTCTCCCTTGTGTGTGCAGCAGTTTTCATCCCAGAGGTGCTGCCATTATCGCTGGTAGGCTCAGTCTTGGCCGGTGGTGGGTCCATCTTGGATCCATCCAGCATTGGCTCTGTCGGATGTGGGAGATGCTTCTGGCAGCTTCTCAGAGAAGCCACCCCTCTCATCCCCTGCTATGAAACCCTTCTCACAGAAAACCAATACACTGACTAAGGACATTGTGAATTGAGGAATGGGCTCTCTGCCAGCTCTACCATTGCAGCATAGAGGAAGAAAATACTCATCCTGGTTGTTGTAATGATTAATGTACCATCCCTCTTCTCAAGCCAGGAGATGAGGTTTGAATCACAGACATTTGGTATGAAACAAAATTGTTTTCAAATAATTCCATTCTACACAGTGGTATTGGCCTTTGTTGATGGTGGCAGGGTGTGATGAGTGGCTTTGGACATTGCTTATCCCTTACACTCTCAGCTGCACTGAAACTTCTTGGCCACTGATAATACTTTGTGCCCTTGAATACAGTAAGTCTGTAATTTTGTGAGAACAAAAGCTTTCTTAGTAACAGTTTTGCAATACTGACTCAACAGAAGTTAAGCTCTGAAACGCGTCAATAACACATGATTAAAGCTGAGACCAGCCTGGAAGAAAAAACATGTTTTTCCATGCAGTGGAACTAAAAAAGCCTGATTTTCTGAGAAATTATTTCACCTTGCCACTTTAACACTAGCTTCCTTCTTCCTGACATCCTCTATTATACTTCACTGGCCAAGAGACTGAAAGGCTATGGCTGGGCTGGAGATAAACTTATACCAATGGGTGCCTTCTACACAACTTGGCTTGAACGGCCAGCATGCATATGTCTAGCAGGATTTTGCCAAAAAAGACCCCCAAGTTAAATAAATTCTGCACAATCTTTCTTTCACAACAGCAGAAACACTAATTAGAGTATCTCTGTTCCATTCATTTGACAATTTTCAGAAAAAAAATTATTTCTATTAGCTTTGGGAATTTTACCTACTTTTATAGATGATTTATACTGGATAAGAGTATAATAAAGTACTTGAAGGAATGGGCCTGTGGATTGTGAGATCAGCTAGCCCCACTTCCTTAGTAAACCAATAGCAGTTTCATGTTCCAGATCTTTTGTCATTATTTTTAAGTTTAATTTTATTTTTCTGGTAAGTCTGTAACAGTGTTTCTGTTCACTCTGATCACACCGTTCTCTTTTTATGTGTTGCCACCTGAGCAAAGAGGGCATAGGCCTTTAAAAAATATGTGGACTACAAATTATTGTCTCACTTGGATAAGAATGGACTTTTTTGGTCATTTGCCTAGTTAATTATCATCTCATTCTGGGAAAATCAGTCCCAAATATCTTATTTCTTATGGCATATAGTAATCTAGGGTAAAATTGTTCTCTACTCGGCTTGTTTCCATTCTGGCCGCAAATGCAAGAGTTAAAGCGACAGAAAACCATATAACCAGGACAGACTTTAACTATAGATTCATGTTTAAGGTACTTGGATGGGAAGGAATGAGGTTTGCTTGATTCTTGCTCAAAATTTCTCTTTATTTTAAGCTGACGGCTTAATGTAAAATACATGAAGAGATCTGAGGGAAGAAAACACATTACTTTAGAATAGTAATGCAAAAGAATGTGCAAGATAGCCTGGATCTGAATGCAGATGTGAAAAATTACTTGCTGCTTCACTGGCAGGGTGGTTGAGACTGCTGCAAAAGTTACGGAAGAGCATGAAAAACAAAGAGGTTTGTGTGACTGATTAGGAACTGTCCTTGAGCCTTGTCTAGCTTGCTCTGCTGATGACAAATTTGCAAAGAAATGTCAGAGACAGGCCAGTAGTTTTGTTTGGACAAAAGTCAGAAGGAAAGGTTTGGAGATGGAGATTCATTGCAATCACTACAGAGAAAACAGATGGAGTTATCTGTTCAGATGAAATGCAGAATAAGATGTGGAGGGAGAATGAAAGAGGATCAAGAACAGACTCCTGCAGAGAAAGAAGAGAGAGGACATGAAGTAGTAGAATTGGGGAAGACAAAGGTAAAAGGAGAACTGTCTCCTGTCATGTGTGTCTGTACATGTGAGCACGCAGAAGGGAGGGAAGGTTGAGAAAGAAAAGACTGTGGTAGGGGAAAAAGGACAAAATTACTCACCATTGCAATTTTTTTTAGACAGAAAGCAAATACTTGGCAATTAATTGGTATTTCACAAGCTGCGTATTAAACATCGGAAGTTTGCATATAAGGACTTGTGGTGTCGCCATACTGGTAGACTGAAATTAGCCAACTATTTCTGTTTGTCAAATTAGACATGTAGAAGCATGTATTTGTTTAACTTTCCTTTCAAAAGAAATGTTCTAAAAATGTTCTTGAAGAGCAATCAATACTGAACACAAGTAAGAAAGCCAAAAAAGCTAGGTGACCTTAACTCTACACTTACAACAGCTGTTTAATGGGGAATGTGGAAAACCAAGTACATGTTTGTTTAGAACTCCATGAAATCCTGTGAACATTTGCAGCTTAAATGTTTGAGTAAACAGACCTGCAAGATTAGGAAGAGTGACATCCATATATTCTCCTGCATGTGTTAGATCACACTAAGTTAGATATGACAGGTCAATCTTATTGCCAAGACTGAAAATATCAGTTAAGTACAAGCTACTTCTTACTGAGAGCACTGCTAATGAAGGACTAAAAAAGCAGAGGTAACTATGTGGGACATGCACACAGGAATAACTTCATTCAGGAAATGCTGAACACAGAAAAAGACAATGTGTCTGTATGGAAACAGATTGTAAAAAAAATGCACCAAAAATGAAAAACAAAAGCAGTAAAAAGACCCAGCAGTGTCACCTAAATTTCATGGGGCCTATTAAGGTTTAACAGAACAGCACAAGCCCACAGAATTAAAGAATATTTCATGCCTTAATCTATCCTCTGCTGAAGGCACTTACTCACGAGACCAGAACATGTTGCTCTGGGTTTATCTATTCACAGCTTGAAAATCTCAAAGGATGGGTACTGCACAACGTCTCTGAGGCAACATGTTCCACTGCCTGACTGTCCTTAGGGGGAACAAGCAGTACCTGATACTCAGTTAGAACTTCTCTTGTTTCAACATATGCCTGTTGTCCTTTGCCCTCCTACCATGCACTGCAGCAAGAGCCTGCCCTCGTCCTCCCAGTGGCTTCCCTGCAGGTACTGGAAGACTGCCATCAAAATGGAGGCCGGTATTTTTCCTTTCTGTTTATAGCTCTACCGTCCTCTTGCCACTGTCTGGTTGTAATCCAAACCCTTTACTTTCTTGGAGAACTTGTCTGAATTTTAGGCTGTCTTTGTGATGCAGTAACTGCATATTAATTCTATGATGTTTCTTGCTCTTTCTCCATCTTGGAAGCAAATGAAAAGTGTGAAACAAAAAGTACAATTCATTCAGTCACATTTGGCTAAGTGTGAACAATCAAGGAAGAAAAGAAGAAAGCACTTGACCTATGTGAAAAAGGGTATGCCAGCACCAGCCTAATATGAATATCTATATTTCTATAAAAGGAAATGAAATTGAAATAGATCATGAAAATGAATTCTAATGAGCTACTGCTGTTTCTTCAAAACAGTCTTAACTTGAAACGAGAATTTTTTTAAATTTTTCTGGAATAAGTTTTATTAAATAAAAGAAATTTCATCAGCTTCGATAGAACTGTCAACTATGGACAGCAAACTGATCTAAAACCCCCCAAAAATACTAAAAGGAGTTACGTGTGAGATAATTACCAGATCATATAGTGACACTGAACTATTAGCCTTGTTACACTGTGCATTTTGACTTGCCTCTGTTCTTTGTGTATGGAGGCAATTAGAAATCCACTTTGTTGCAAATAAACTCAGTGGTGTCAGTGGGGAGGATAAACAGTACCAGGGGTTCAGCAAGGACTGTGAGCCAGCCTGTAGGCTCTCACACACTCAGGACAAATGGCTGAAAATGAAACAGCCTTTAAATCAGGGAGTTTTTCATAGGCTCAGGAAAGGATTATATATTTTGACTGGTGCAATATTATCAGCCTTCCCTAGACAGTTTGGGATAAACACTCCAAAAACTGCACAAGAACAAGCAGCAAAAAAAAAAAAAAAAAAAAAAAAAAAAAAAAAAAGAAGAAGAAGAAAAAAAGCCAACCCACTGCTAAAACAAAACCTATTCAAACTTTGTGTGCAAAAGAAATAGTTCAAGAACATATTGTGCTTGGGGAAAAAGTAATTCTGAAATCAGCAAGACTAGAAAGAGCTTGGCCTGATGCAGCTGCCTGTTGTTCCAGAAGAAAAAGTTTAGCATAGGTGGCAATGCTTTTTTCTCTGTCATTTTCATGAGACCTGCCTGTTCTCAGCTCTCGTGCATTCCTGTTAATGTCACTGTCTGCTGTTAGAGGAGATGCCACACTGCCAACTTGCCTGTTAGAGAAAGACTGTTTGCCTATTCAATAACAACACTGACAACAAATGTTCAGGTTTACAACTATTGAAATGAATGCAGTTATATCCATAACTAATTATCAGCTCATTTTTCTTAACCCCCAAGCTCCTAAGGCTAGAGATACTTCCCCATGGCCCTGGGAGCACATCCATGATTCTCTTCACTGTGTCAAGAGGCTGACGTTACTTCCTCAAGGATGGATACAATTAAGGCTGATGTGTAGAGAAAAGACATCACCTTGCCTTCACTCAGCAACAGAAAATACAGCCAGGTTTTGAAATTCTCATATACTTTCCCACTTTTTTTTTTGTTTTTGGTTTTGTTGTGTAAGCCTTGCAAGTTCTGCTGATTTTTGTGTTTGTATGGGGAGTGCAATGCCCTTTTCCTCACACAACATGAGTGTATAAGTACCTTGTGAATACTTGGGAAAAACTAAACAAGTTCCACTCTGACTCAGAATGTATTCTAGATTATGGGAAAAGTTAACATCTTTATTTTAAATAAAACCATGCTGTTTATATGCAATAACTCTGGAAATGGGCTTAACAAATTTCTAATACTATAATCCAGCAGAGCTCCAGTAGTACCTTTGGTGATTAAACTGATTTAAAATATTAATCTCCTTATTTTTTGTGCATAAAAAACTGAAATGAAAACCTGAAAGCAAATTCTTAGAGTGTCCCCTTCATCACAGTAAATAAACCAATAAGATCTCTTGGGATTCCTCTCTTGAAATATCTACCTTCCCTATTTTTGAAGGTCAGTAACTATGTACTTATTCTTTCCATTCTCTGGTTGCATTTTCCCACACTGTATTTTCTTAAAAGGCACTTATTTCATCAGCTGCTCTAATTTTTCAGTTGCTTCCCCTTATTCAGATAAACAAGGAACTACTGATATAAACAAGTGGAGAAATGGTACATCTCTTATAGTAAACAGCTGATTTCAACTCCTCAGAGGTAATTCCAATACAAAAATCGAGAATGTCAATACGGCTTACAATTTTCCCTGCCAAATTTCACAAAACCTTCACAACTCCTCTCACACCTCATCAACTGTACAGAAATTATCATTATTTCCATGTTCTATGATGGCACGGTGAGTGAAATACATTGAATACAGCTGAAAATAAAACTCAGGAGGTTATTTCACTATCAAAGCTTTTATGACTGTAGGTATTTTTTTATTTTAATACTGTATGGTTTTTTTCCTGCTTAAAAAAATGGATTAAGTAAAAACCCAACCCTTCCTTTCAAAGATATATTTACCAACTTTTGCAGTCTGTTTTTAAGATGGGCAGTTAGATTTTTAAGGATTAGAGTGAACTCATTGTAAACAGTTTTTGCATAGCATAATTTTCTTAAATGAGCTGTTGACAAAAATAATTTGTGTAACTTTGCATTTTTACACGTTTTTTTTCAAACTTCAGGTTGAAATGCATTCCTATAGCTAACACCTTACAAGCTGAGAAGGATCAAGCAGAAAATCACAAATAAGGAGGAGTTTGGAAGAACTTGTAGAAGAAATAACTGTTGATGAAACTATTTTTGGAAGGCAACAACGATGACACTGAGCCTTTCACCAAAACCTCTACAAAAGAAATAAACCTGAATATCACAAAAACTCAGATTATAAATTTAAGCCTTCACTGCCTGTCCCAGTGAGATGAAGTATTAACTTTTCCTTTAAATGTTTTTTATGCTATGGAAAGAAATGAAAGACAAAGTTGATGTTGACCTAAATGTATTTGACGGAAAGAACAGTAACAATAATCCTGACACAGGATAGCACAAAAGAGTAGAGACACAGGTTAGAGAGAGGGTCTGTGAGTGACTGCAGCAGGGCTGAATAATCCTCAACGGTGAGGACAAGGTGCTTAAATGCTTTTCAAGGAAATAAAGGGCCTGAGTGCACTGACTCCAGGAGAAGAGGGGAAAGCAGGAGAAGAAGCTCAGTTTAAGCAGATTTTATGCAGGAACTGTTTTCAGTAGCTGGACTTTTCTGTAAGGAAAAGGAGTCTTTATATTTTGAACCGTTACAGTATGCATAAAAGATAAAATTCCAGGTGTCATTTTTGCAACTAGAGAGGAAGCAGTGATGAATTCAAACCTTCAACAGTGCTATGCTTTGCTGTATCCACGTGCCCTAGATAAAAGTAAGCACTGTTTACTTAAACCATAAGCTGAATACTGATCACACACATAGTTCTGTTAATGATTTACACAGAAAGGAAGCCCTCAGATATATGTACATCAGCACTGTAAAGCAAATCTGCAATAAATTCTGCAGGCATAAGGTAACAAAGAAAGTATTTTTTTTTCACTCTGTTACTCTATACAGAAGCACAAAATCCTGCTCAGTCACAAAACATTTGTCTGCCTGCTCTCACCAATCTGAGCTGCTTTGTAGGAAAGCAAGCAGCTCTGCTCCTTCACAGGATAATGTGCATCAACCAGGTAAGAACCAGAAGAAACCATCAGCTTGTCTTGGTTATCCCAACACCCAACTGGCTATAAGAGACCATGCAGACAATTCTGAAAGCAAAACAGTAGATCAAATTAAGGAAGCTATGGGGAAAACAGCAAGAAAGTTAGTTAGAAAATACATGTAGAAGGTAGATGCAGATAAAAAAGTATACTTGACACAGAGAACTGAACCTAATTGAATTGATTGTAGCCTAAAAAATGACATGAAAATGTAAATCTCAGCAGCCCGGAATTCTGTGCTGTAGATGCAAACTTCAGCCCTTCCCACAACAGAGAAGAAGACTGCTGCCTAAAGCACAGAGCTGAAAAATGTTCTGTTGAAAAAATTACATGTATTAGAGGTAATGATTGTCGGGGTTTTTAAATTTTCAAAAGATTTTCTTTAGGTTTTATGCAACAAGTATGGGACTAGGTCACAAATGCATTGATCCATTCAGCTTAATCTATTTTTTCCTCAAAAAACCACTGAAGATTATGCAGAGGAATACTGTTTTAGTGCAGGAACTCTTTCAGCTCTGAACCTAGATGTTTGCCAAACAAGTGATCCTGAAACCACATAAAATGCCTATGAACAAACAAATTTGCTATAACATATTTCATTTTTATTACCATGACGTGAAGTTTCAAGCATTTTTTTTTTCCTATACAGAGAGCTGGCACACAGAAAATATGAACAAAAGACATGGGCAAGCTGCTAAGAGGAAAAAAAATGTTACTTTATAATAAAGGTGGCATCATTAGAGACAAAGTACTTAAGTCACTGGATACCTCACAATCCCAAAATCCTTGGAAATACCAGGATCCTGTTAACAATGGTTTTATTTAAACAAGACTATAAATAAAGGATGAACTAGGACTTACACAATATCTATATATTGATATGTACATAAATATGATAGACATTCCAGGTAATTATTTAAAAAGTTATCCTCTTCTATTCTGCTCTAATATGCTGATACTCTTATTAATGAGACTACCAGGAAAAAAAAGGATCTTATCTAAAATACTTATTATTAAGATTGCTGTGACGCAAGATCAGGATATCTGATCTTAGATGAAGATATATTTATCGATGAACATACATAGAAAGATAGGTAACTGAGCTCCAATTAAAATAACAACTACTTATACAGTGATGAAACAAAGAGCTTTTGTTGCCTGATAAAGCATATCTTATACAGTCCTGAAGAGGAAGAGCTATGATTTAGGTTTGTTTCCACTTGTCCAAAAATTTTGTCGACTTGAGATCCCAAGTATTGATTTTATTCCAGTGTGTTACAGGTTGTGCATGTAGGAGGAAGAGCTGCAGCAAGGGCAGGGAACAGAGGCTCAGCAGGTGGGCACAGGCACAGATCAAGTCCCCCCTGCAGCTCCTGCTGGGAGTGCTCTCCAGAGAGAAGAGGTCTCCAGCTTGTGAGGCAAGAGCTCAAGGAGACTGGTATGTGAGGGAGAGATTTGTGCTCTATTATTGTTACACTTTTACATGTGGTTGGACTTGATGATCCTGGAGTTCTTTTCTAACCTCACTGATTCTGTGGTTCTATGATACACAGGTCCCAGTGTTTGATCTGCAAACCTCAAGGACACAATAAGAAATCACTTTGAGTCAGGAGCACTCCTAAATAATGAATGTATTTTGGAACTGGGAAAAGAGGAGCTCTACTTTTGGTATGAACTAGCCATGTTTTCAGCATGCGAAATAGAGCCAGTCTTTCTAGACATTCCAGGTCATTATTTAAAAATTAATCCTCTGCTATTCTGCTTGATTATACTTATACCTAATAATGAGACTACCAGGAAAAATATAGATCTTATCTAAAACACTTATAATTAAGATTGGTGTGATGCAAGATCAGTATATCTGATCTTAGATGAGTATTTGAAGGAGAAAAATTTTGATTTTGATAAGGCTTGGCTTAAATACCCACCTTTAAAGTGTTTTAAAGTTTGTATATTTTTTTTTGAGAGAGAGAGCAACAACTGTTTATTAATAGTACATTTAAATGGTGAATAACATTTATTTTCTGGTTCTGTTCTAAGAACAGAGGTTCTCCTTCTTACCCACTCTCTTTACAATTAAGCTAGATATTGCAACCCTGTGTGACAAAAGAAGCATTGGATTTGAAGTACTCTTACACCAGAAGAGTGGCTGCACCAACTGGAGCTCAGACACATTCTAACAATGACACTGCAGGAAGCCCAAGTTGCCCGTAAGACTATGTATATAATCTGCAAAAGTGTCTGCAGCAACTATTGCTGTCAAAATCAGTGTTACTGACAGTAAAAAATGGCAACTCTAAATGAAACAGGAAAAATATTTACCAGCAATATACACAGTGAATATATCCATATATTCAACTTCTTCAGACCCGACTCTATTAAATACAGATTTACTTCTTCCATGACATTGCCAGGATCCACTCTTAATGCTGAACACCAAATTCAGTACTAAAATTTTCCATGAATCCTGAAAAAGATCACCAGCTTTGAATCATAAAATAAAATTAATTCCAAAACAAAAAGACATTGGTGCCTTCATTTTTCCCCCAGTGTAGTGCAAAGCATCGATTTGATTTATTTCTGTTTTAATTCAATCTTTCAGTGTCTGTGAGTGAAAGTCCATCATTTTTCCATTGAAAGAAGGATACGGAAATGACACGGGTGGTTGGCAAACACAGGCAATTAAGTCAACTAAACTTTGCAATTACCATGTCAAGAATCAGCAATAATGAACTTTGTTTTTAATTAATCACTTAATACTACTATGTTGCAGGAAAAAAATTCATATACATCCTTCTTTTTGTAAATTACTTCACTTTCTATAACCATTACCTTATCTCTAACCATGGCCAGTAATAAATATGGAAATAAATATGGAAAGCAGTCATCTAAGTTAAATAATTTCACCTGCTATATCAACCCCATGGATACAATAATCTCTTCTGTTCTGTATTGTCCACATTCAGTATATACAGACAAAGCTCCCTGAATTCAGCATTAGCACAAGATGCACCTCTGACATCTGACTTCTACACAGTTTTCTGCTTCATTGGGCAAAATATAAAAACCCCACAAAACTCACATTAACAGTTTTCAATGAAACAGAGTGCCTGAAAACCTTGCACAATTAAAGAAAAACAAAATTACAGTTTGACAGAAGATCAAGGCTATCCCCCTGATCTCACTGCCACTTATGCCATCATTAACTGGAATGATTGTGGGGTAATAAGTAGCAGCACATCTTCAAACAAGAGGAAAAATGTGACGCAAGAAAATGCCTCACAAATTATGAAACAAACCATGTGAAAACTGCACACATAATAACACATTCAATATCATCCTTGAAAACAGAACTGTTAAGTATTTGCTAATTAGAACAGAATTTCAAGCAAGATTTTAAGCTAACCAAATTCTTTTCAAATCATCAACCTCTTTCTCTTTCTGAAGAATGGTAACTCACAAAAGTTAACTGTGGAGCAATTATTTGTGTAAAGGCTTACCAAGGGAACAACAGCTTCAATACTTTTCTTTCAAGAATGGTCATGCTTTGAATAATTGCCATAGCTGTCTTGCATTTACTTGACAAGCAAACTGAACAATTCATGCCACTACTTGGTTTCCACATATTAATTTAATGTTAGGCTTCCTATTTCTTTATTTGTGTTTACAGATACTTTACATCACAGCACCTATGGTCTAGGATCAAATTGCATCTCAAATTCAATTCTGTTTTTCTCTAAAGATATAGCTGTCTTCTACTGCAGCCCCGTGGCTCTGTAAACACACTATCACCATTGGTGACAACAGGCAACAGACTGTCTTGACTTTGCAAGCCTGCAGACTGAGGCTTCTCAGGCTTACTTCGACGTTTTCTTGGTCTACCTGCACATTTTGGGGGGCTTGTTTGGGTGAAGAATAAATTTTTTGAATTTATTTTAGTTTTTGCTTCTCTTTTTTTTGTATGTTATAACTAATTTTATATAGAAAAGTAACACGTAGTTATTCTGATATGATGAAATATTTAATAATGGCACAATGACCCAATCTAGAAGAACACAAGCCTGGCCTGATGCGTGAATAAGGACAGAGGGTGCAGAGCAAACTGAGGCATGAAAAGGAATTGTAAGAAATGAGGGACAAACTGACCCAGTCCAGGGTCTGTAAACTACTTACCAACAGCCTGGTAATGAATCCCCAAAATGACCTGAGCGAAATCAAAGTAACAAAGAACAATATCTCAGATACATAAACCCCAAAAGTAAACTTCGATGTAATGTAAACCATGAGACCAATGAGTAAATAGCAAGGTGCAGAAGATTAGCAAATGTAGAAAAATGGCTCAAAGTTTATCCTAGGGAAAGGGAATGAAGAAAGCAATAACCTATTCCTCCTAGTGGAAAACAGCAAGTGACCACAGCATCAATATTTCACTCCTCTGACAGATCTGAAGCACTGACTGTCTGCTGCACTGCCCCCCTTTCACCTCTGCCTGAGGCAGATCATGCCATCATCCTGTACACAGGAACAGAAAGACCATGGCAAACACAGTGACATCATATAACTGGGTACTCCAGTTATAGGACAGAGATACACAGGTCATCACAAAGATCTTCTGGGTCTTGGGCTTTATTTACCTGCCTTTGAAGCATGGGGTTTTTTCATTGCATGCATATAGAACTGGAATATGTACTTGCATGAAAAAAGAGGAGGTGAGAGATGTTTGTAAGATTTGCATATGGAGCTCAGCACACAGATTCAGTTCTAAACCTATTCAGTGTAATGCTTTCTCATGTGCACATTCTTCTGCTGGAATTGCTTATATAGTCAATTATCTGTTTCAGCATTCATTTCTAATGATCTTCATAATGTGTAAGCCATCCTTTAGAAACAAGACATTTGGTGGTCTGGACTACTGACTAATGCATAGTTTAGTGTGATGTTGCTACAGCAACTAAAAAGATGAAATTACGTGGCATATATCATTTGCACATTACTTAGAACACACATTTTTCTGAAAGCCATTAACCAGAGAGAGGTGCTGTGATGGAGAAGACAAGGATATTTCAAAGCATTCTAAAATATTTTCCATTGTTCTGAAGGACTAGGAAAGTAAATCAAAGTCATAAACAGCACAAATAAGAGTGAAGAATTTGAAAATAAGAGAGCCTTCACTTTTAACCAGCATTTCTCAGGGTCCAGTTGCCAGAAGAACACATTTCTAGATCATGGAGAAACATTAGATTTTTACTTCAGATTTCTAAGGAGTGAGTGTTTGTGGCCCACATCATAGTATGCAGATATTTTTGCAGACCCCGTGTTGCAATAGGAAAACATCTACTCTCTGAATGAAAGCTTGAGAGGATTTCAAAATGGGGGCTTGATCTTCCTCCAGGGGACCTCCTCAGCAAATACATGTGTCTTCATCAAAGTAGTCTTGGTCCTCCAAGACAAGCTAATTACCTCTCATCCTCCCCACAGAGACACAAACTAATATGAAAATGAAACCAGTATGTGTTTGTGTGGTGTTAGTGGTGGTGATGGATAAATTTAGCAGGCAAATTGGGACAATTCAAATTGGCAAATTTCATGATTTCGTGAAGCTATTTACGCATTGAGTTTGAAAGTGATCTCAAAAACACACGCTTCGTAATGTCACTGTGAATAGAAAGTACCCATGATTGGGTTAAAATTTTAGATTCACCAAGAGGGTGCACATTTTGGATAAGAAAGTGAACAAAACATCTGGGAATGAGTCTGGGAATATTTTCCAGACCACAGCAGGAAGATTAATGACCTAAGTCTGTCAGGCTAAAATGGAAGCTTACTGGATAAGGTTTTGATTTAAGAAAAAAGGAGAAGAAAGAAAAGCAGTAAAACAATCTATAGAGTGGATAGGCCTGCTGCTCATTGTCAAAAAGAGTGTAATTTTTTGCTTATGTATAAACACAAGAGAGTTTCATAATTATGTGAAAAGAGAACATTTTGTACTGCCAACAAGAGGAGAAATTCTGTAAGCAATGGAGGATGCCCAGTCTTTTTCTGCATCTGAAGTACCAGAGGGTTTCTGGCACTCATATTCAGAAGAGAGGCAAGATTCTGCACGTACAACACACTCCCTGAGAGCACCAAACAGTGAAGTCTCTTGAGTGCCCAATGCTTACTCTACTTTCCACAGCACCCTCCTGCATAATGGAGAGAGAACATGCTGCAATACATCATTTCGGGGCTGGAGACAAAGACGACATGAATCCAGCTGGACTACAGCACCCGCCTTATTTTTTTTAAGACATCTGTGCAGGTAGGTTCAGGTTTTGAAAATGCCACCTACTACATGGACATCAGCGCCATAAATGGACTGGGCAAAAGTGCAAAACTAAAGTAAAGGGACTATGAGTATAACAAATCTCAGTACAGGGGCAACTGGGAGAGGAGTGGAGGGGAAGAACTCTAGTTAAATGTCCTTGAGCCTATAACTGTGCACGAATTCATCACCACAATGTGATGGAGAATACAAAAAGGTCTGTAGATACCTACCCAGAAAGCAGAGGCAAAACTTCTAGTCACATAGCTCCTGGTATCCTTTTACTGTGTTTCAAATAAATCTTCCACTGACATCAACTTATCTAGGCTTGCAATTCAAGCACAGTGAGGTACAATTACCAGTTAAATCCATCCAGCTGGAGCACTCCTTCCTTCTTCTGGCAAGGCCTATGAACGCTATTGAGCTTATTGGCTCCCACCCATCCTTTGCCTCACACATAAAGAAATCCCCTTCCCTCTGGAATGATCAGCCTGACAAACTTTAGCCAACCATGAAAAGAAGCAGAGCTGCAGGGAGTCTGTTTCATTATCACCTAATATGAAGGACAAAGATTCAAGACAGTGTGATAGATTACAGTTCTGGAAAGAAGGCACCCTTAAGGATGCCACAAAGGATGGGGCACCCTCCTGAGCCAGTGGTTCCTGAGTACCTCATCAGTGCTAGCACCATGCCTAGTCATGCTCTTACAGTGAAATCTCCACTGCAAGGCTTCCTGAATGTGTTTTCAGTCACTGTGGAAACACACGTGTGCTAGCGAGCAGACACTTGCAAGGCTGTCAGAGATGCTCTAGCCAAATGGAGGAGGCTGATTAGAACAACAAGGACTGGCAGCTTTGCCCTGTGCTTTCTCCAAAGGATTATTTCAGATAGAGGCCAGGGACCCTGTCATGTCATGCCATCTTTTCTTGTAAGGCATTCCATGCTGCAAGCATAAACTCTTCACTCAAACACTACTATCGCACTGCCTGGGAAAGGGAGTCCTGGCTCTGAGTGAGTGCATCATGAGCTGCTTTAAAGGCAGGCCAGCAGTGTCCTATAGAAGACAGGGCAGCACCACTTGTTTATGCCAGAAATAGCAGAGCAAGATGCAGGGCAGTAGAACTGGATTACATAGCGTAACAACTGAAAAGGGGGAAATATGGATGTCATTCTTGGGTCTCTAATGACTTGCCAGCTATTATGGAAGTTGCTCATTTGGTCTTGACAGAAAAAAAACCACTAACAAGAAAAGTCTGGGCAGCAATAAAAAAAGGGGGAAAAAAAGAGAAAAAGATAAAAAGACAAAGCCCTGCTGCGACAAGCTGTTGGAGGCAAAATCTCATTTAGATAAGGCCAAATGTCCTGTGTGCCCCATTAGACTGCATCTTGGGCAGAGAATTTTCTGAGCTCATACAGAAATGAAGGCTATCTAAGCATTCTCTAAGCATTATTGTCAAATCCATGCAAGCCCTCTTGCTTATCATAGAAAGACTGAAATCAAACCAATGAAAAAGCCCTTTTTTAAAAGGAGGTGGGTGACCTTTGTCAGCTGCCAAACAACCAGACATCCACTCTTAAGCCCCTCTTCAGCAAGACAGGAGGCGAAATTAAAAAATTGGTAAGTTGAGATAAAGACAGGGAAATCACCCACCAACTAACATCTCCAGTAAAAAAGATTAAATATGGGTAATTTAATTTAATTTATTGCAAATTTAATAGATTTGAATGATGAGAAGAAACAAAGACAAAATTAAAATAACACCTTCTTCCTCACATCTCTTTTTCCCAGCCTCAACTTCACTCCTTCATTCGTGGAGTTCTTTACTCCCCACCACTAAATTGGACTGGGGGAACTGGGGAAGGAGAGGTTGTGGTCAATACACACTAGTTCATCTCTGTCACTCCTTCCTTCCTGTGTTTTCCCCCTGTACTGTTCCCCTGCTCCAGCATGGGTCCTTCCCTAGGGCTGCAGTCCCTCAAGAACTGCTCCACCCTGGTTCCTTCAGGAAAAGCCAACCTGTGCCAGAGCAGCTCTCTCCTCTGGCTGCTGTGTGGGTATCTGTCCCAACATGGTCCCTCCCACAAGATGCAAAAGAACACCTGCTCTGATGCCCAGAGCGTCTCCTCCCTTCTTCTCACGTGCTGGTGCTCACACTGCTGTTTTCTCATGGTTTTTTCCATTACTCCTCACACTGCCGCGCAACGTTTTACCCTCCCTTAAATATGCTTTAATAATAAATAAAGGTGCCACCAGCTTGGCTAATGGGCTCAGTGGTGTCCTACAGCTGTGGAGCCAGCTGGAACCAGCTGTGTCCGGCACAGGGCAGTCCCAGACCTCTTCTCACAGAGGCCACGCCTAATGCTGACACCTGGACACCTACACCCAGCATGTCCTCTGGCCTTTGGGATGTGAAGGGAGTGAAGTCTGTGCTGGCTGTCTGGCTCTATCTCTTTTCTGTCTGTAGCTATGAAAATATGGGTATGAGGAGGAAGACGAAAAAATTTTGCAAGGGGTGAAGAGTAGATTTAGAGTCTCGAGGCTAGGTAAAAGACAAGGCAAGAACAGTCATGGTGCTGCAAAACTTAAGCATGATCTTTTCCTCATAGACTCCTGGCTTTGTAACCAGTTAGTCTCAGGCTTGGCAACAGCTTAGATGTGGGCCAGGAGACACAAACAGCCAGGGCCATTGCTCTTTGCTGTCC
The DNA here is from genome assembly GCA_013399195.1 of Dicrurus megarhynchus. Taxonomy (NCBI): domain Eukaryota; kingdom Metazoa; phylum Chordata; class Aves; order Passeriformes; family Dicruridae; genus Dicrurus; species Dicrurus megarhynchus. Next base: position 551,129 of record VXAD01007898.1, on the reverse strand, counting down.
TTTCACAGACTGCTAAACATTCAGCTGCTTTCCAGTATTTTATCCAGGCTTGTATCAACCTGATTTTACAGATAAAATTGGTAGGCCTTAAACGATCTGATAGTGCAACCAGGAAACTGGTAAGAAGCTGTCTTCAGAATATGGGGTCATTCCATATCAGAGCAGAGCTGAGCACAAGCAGTAAGAATCGAGGTCAGAACATTCATTTCTTGACTGTAAACCTTTGCATGGGAACAAGCTAGCATCACAGCCTACAGGAAGACTCTGAAGTCCTGAAATATGTGAATCACACTGCTTCATGGAGTATATAATAAAGCTGAACACAAACTGTTCAGAGCAGCTTGTAAGTTACCAGAGTATGACACAATGTTGTCAGGACTTCTCCAGAGAAGTGCTATAGTTACATATTTCTTAACAAAATTTCTGGCATAGCTGGTAATGTTGCCTCTGTGGAAAAAGGAGTGATGCTAGGACAGCAATGATCACAGAAATGCAGAGCTAGTGGATGAACTTGAGCATGATTGCTACAGGAAAGGTTACACAATCAGAGTTTGCCAATGGTAAAATATCTCCAAATCTTTAATGAGTACCTTGTAGTCAAATGATGCCGATTGACTTCTGGGTCAGTAGGAACACCAGAAACATCTCTAAAAAGACAGAATAGCTAATTCAGCATGCATGAAATAAGGCCCAGAAAGACCTTTCACATTCCCAAACTAATACTCCATTACTAATATTCCAACACCTGAAAAATGTGGTCTATCTGCAAATGTTATTAGGGTCACAAAAACAGTGTGCTCAAGTACAGGAGGAGATTGAATTCAAGGAAATGTTCTTTCCTTGAATTAAGTCTTTCCATGGTTTTCCATGGCTTCAGCTTCTCCTCTTAAGCACTGGGACAGCATCTGCATGCTCTGAAAGCACTGGTTCTTAGATTGCCTCATCCTAAAAAGTCCATTTACAAACTCCCTTTCCCTAAGCCCCATCATTCCCTGAGAGCAAGTGAAGGCCTCAACTTCTCTCAGACAACTCTTCAGGACCTGCAACTGTTCCAATGAGAATGCCACCTGACAAGTACACCCTCCCCTTTCCTTAATCCAAAAAAGGGTTTTTTTCTTTAGTGTTTTTTTTTCTTATTTAATTCCAAGACCTGACTACACAAGTGTGTCACTCTGGCAGAATCTTTGAAGCGCATTGTTATAGAGAAAGCAAAATCCTCCAATGCTTCATTGGAAGATGTTAAGACTCTTGATAGTCTTCAGGTTTATTGTTCTCACAGTTCCTTTAAAGCTTGATGAATGCACAGAGTAAATTCACAAAACCCAATCTGTAGTAATTGCACTTCACAGACATAAGTATATGCAGTCTTCACAAAGTCATTACATTCTTCTGAGATCGTTGTTCGCAGTCCTCTATGTACCACCCTCTTTTCCTGACCCAATGAAATTTAAAACTGGGACAACTCACACATAGGAAAGAGAAAGAGCTGCAGACATGGTAAGGGTTGCTGATCATAGATCATCCTGCTCCAACCCTCTGCCATGGGCAGAGACACCTTCCACTAGACCAGGTTACTCAAAGCCCCATCCAAACTGGCCGTGAACACTGCCAGGAATGAGGCATCCACAACTTCTCTGGGCAACCTGTGCCAGTGTTTTACCGTCTTCACAGTAAAGAAGTTCTTCTCATATGTAATCTAAAGCAACCCTCTCTCAGTTTGAAGCCATTCTCCCTTGTCCTGTCACTACAGACACTTGTGAAAAGTCCTTCTCCAGCTTCCTTATAGCCCCTTTAGGTACTGAAAGGTGCTATCAGGTTTCTCTGGAGCCTTCTCTTCTCCCAGCTGAAAAACCTCAACTCTTTCAGCTTGTCTTCACAAGAGTGGTTCTCCATCCCCCTAAACATCTTGGTGGCCTCCTCTGGGCTCACTCCAGCAGGTCCCTGTCCCTCCCGTGCTGGGACCCCAGAGCTGGATGCAGTGCTCCAGGTGGGTCTCAGCAGAGCGGAGCAGAGGGGCAGAATCCCCTCCCTCCCCTGCTGCCCACGGGGCTCTGGATGCAGCCCAGGACACATTTGGCTCTCTGGGCTGTGAGTGCTGTGGCTGGGGCATGTCCAGCCTCTCACCCACAGCACCCCCAGGTCCTTCCGGGCAGGGCTGCTCTCAGTTCATTCTCCACCCAGCCTGTACTTGTGCTTGGCACCTCCCCAATCCAGGTGCAGGACCTTGTACTTGGCCTTGTTGAACTTCATGAGGTTCTCACAGTCCCACCTCTCCAGCCTGTCCAGCCCCTCTGGATGGCATCCCTGCCCTCCAGAGTGTGACTGCACCTCACAGCTCAGTGCCATCGGTGAACTCGCTGAGGGTGCCCTCTGATCCCACTGTCCATGTCACCAGCAAAGATGTTGAACATTGCTGGTCCCAGCACTGACCCCTGAGGGACACCACTTGTCACTGGTCTCCATTTGGATATTGAGCTGTTGATCCTGCCAATTCCTTATCCACCAAATGGTCCATCCACCAAATCCATGTCTCTCCAGTTCAGAGGCAAGGATGTTGTGGGGGACAGTGTCAGATGCTTTGCACAACTCCAGGTAGAGGATGTTGTGCCAGTCACTTTTCCCTTATCCAACACATTATAACCCCATTGTAGAAGGCCACCAAATTAATCAGGTGTGATTTGCCTTTAGTGAAGCCCTGCTGGCTGTCACCAATCCCCTCCATACTTTCCATGCACTTTAGCACAACTTACAGGAGGATCTGCTCCATGATCTTGCTGGACACTGAGGTGAGACTGGCCAGCCTGTAGTTTCCCCTTTTTGACCACTTTGGGTTATGTTTCTCTTTTTTTCCAGTCAGTGGCAACTTCACTGAACTGCCACAACTTCTCCAATCTGGTGGTTAATGGCCTAGACACTTCATCCGCCAGTTCCCTCAGGACCCACAGATGCATCTCCTCAGGCCCCATGGCTCCTTAGATGTTCTTGAACCTCATCTTCTCTTATGGCAGATAGTTCTTCACTCTCCCTATCCCTGTCTTTGCCTTTTGCAATCTGTGTAGTGTGGCTGGAACACTTGCTCATGACTCAGGCAAAAAAAGGTTGTGAGTACCATGATAAGGTTGTGTCAAATCTGATTGTCAATTGAGAAGAACAATTTAGAGGCAGCTATCAACAGGTATTTGCAATTGGTTTAGAAAGGATATATAAAGATTATGAAAGATGATTTGATCCTAACTGACAAAAGCAAAATCAAAGACTTTGTACTTCAAAGTGAGAAGTTATTTCATCACTGTAAAATGGGGTGAGTTGAGTCAGACAATGAGAGATGATGATCAAAACCCTTTGATTCTTACTCACTTTTACTTACTCTTAGTGGGAAGAAGAACAGAGAGAAAATTGCAAAAAAACACTTAGAGATTAGTATACCTCTAATTAGATGTATTCCTACGGAAATGGAGGCAGACATCTTCACCGCATTCAGGAGGTCTTCTACACTTAAGTCTTGCAGGAATCTTACAAAATCCAGAATATCAAAAGTTGTCTTTGCCCATATATTCAAATCTCATGCACAGGGACAGTGAATTTGAAGAAATAAGTATATTTTCATCCTTAGAAGCATTACAAAAACATGAATCTATGCTTTAAATTTCATTTAAAATGTCTGATAGACTTAAAGCAGTCACTATTAATCTAGTCTCACTGCTCTACCTCTAGCAGTTGACATAATTTTAAACTGGATCTGAGTGGAGAATTCTTTTGAATTACACACATTCACACATTACTTATTAAATGTGATCTAGTAAGAGACACGTAGTTTATAAACTTAAAAAAATTATGAAACCTTCCAAATATGTCTTTCTTATAGACATATTTTGATTTTATTCCTGTGTGCCAGAAAAATTAAGTGTTTTCTGATTGTAGTGAAAAAGGATTGATCACCTATACATGTAGACTGAAAAGAATGACTCAAGTATGACCTTTTTGTTCTCCCATCACCATTAAGCCTTGGCTGACTTGCAGGATTCCGGAACAGAACGTTGTTCTGGAATCAATCTTACTGACTCAGGATGGCAGGCAGTATGAAGGAAGAATTACATCAGGGATATTCTCTAAAACTAGGTCAAGACTGCTGATGAGAGCCACATAATTATTTACTGAGTGACGACACTGGGATTTTAAAACTTTGCCCTTTTTTAATGTGGACCAAATACTGTTCTAATACATTATAGCAGAATAAATATAAGAAAATCTTCTGTAAAATTAAGTCAACAGAGAGCTCTGATCACCCAAAGACGTTTCTAAAGACCAAGTATATTATTTCAATTTACTTAAGAGAATAATTCCACTGTGTTCTGATGACAAGTACTTTCTTTTGAAAGGCCAGAACATTTTAAATGTAAGCTTGTTTTAGACCACATATTTCTTTAAATATCATAATACATTATTCATCATTCGTTAACCATGTCATAGCCATGTATGGGCTAATTGAAAGACAGAACCGGAATTTATCAAACTTTTGTGTTTGTGAGAGACTGAAATGGTTAATGGCTAAAACATTGCTAAAATCATTTGCAAACTGCAAAGAAGCAGCTGTTTATCTGTGACCACTGAAGCCCACCCTTCCCCAGATACACCTACTAATTGGAATTTGGACCTGAGATAAGATAAAGGGGGTGTACTACTGTCCAGTCAGCCCAGGGCTGAGGATAAGAAGGTATCCACAAGTGATACTGTGCGAAGTAACCACCCCGGTGGAGAGGGCAGCACAGCCCACCTCAGGCTACAGCTGGGTGTTGAATGAGACACAGAAAGAGGCAAACCCCATGAGGTGGGCCCTGTCTCTTTGTCCTTACTCAAGGGAACTCAACTGTGATAACTCCCCTGCCAGGGAAGTACCAGGACACTGTAGCCTGAAGGTATTGATCTCTGCTGATGGGCCATGATGGGCTCGACTGTGCTGACATCATAGGCACTGTAACATCTTAGAAGGTGTCAAAGACTCCCAAAGCTTCCCGTGATCCACAGCATTACATCATCCGTGTGTCCCACGACTCAGAACATTATGTCTTGAGTGTGAAACTCCCTGCCCCAGAGGAGGTACGTGGGAGTTCTCACCTGAACCTGTGCAGATATAAACCCAGTAGATTTTGTGTTCTGTGGATTTTTCTTGGGATTACTCCCACCACCCAACAAATCCAGTCTGCAATCATCACTTTGGCAAGATTGCAACAAACAGATACGGAAATTGCAACAACCAAGACTTGTCACAAGTCCTTCAGGTGGTGAGATCTTCCACTCTTATCCTTTCCTTCTCTTTCTTTTCCATATATGTTTTCTTAACTGATATTTTTAGGCTTTCATGTTATCATATTACTATTGGTAATAGTAACCAAAAGGCTACATCCCTACCTTCAATTGCAACCAAACTGTTCTAAAATGAATCCTACATGTTTATTATAAACCAATCAAATAAACCACTCTAATCTGCCCCAAGGGATCTATCAGCAAGAACCTGGGTTACTCTCCTTTGTGCAGGTGAGTCGTAACAGTGTTCTCTTTTTTCATACATGTGGGGTTTTTTAAAGGCTTTATGAATCTGAAAGAGACCCACAGTCCCTTATGAACTCATGTAAATACTGTGGTGTTTGTTTACGGCTGGTTAATGAATATGTGAAAGGGAGATCCTGGATCCTATGGCCTAGCTGTTCCACTCTTGGCTGATGCACAGCAAAGAACAAGACTGCTTACCTTGAATACACAGAACAACTCGTCTGTGGGAACTTTCTATCAACTGTGTGTGAAAGGAGCTACCATAAATGATGCTGTGGGTAAATTCAACTGTAGGTGACTACCTTTCTCCAAACACACCATCCTCTTCTGGATGAAAGCAAACATTGTTTAGAGTTACTCTACTATTTAATTCTCTACACTATGGAGAACAGAAAATTCAGACACTGTAGGTACTGGAGGATAAAGTGTACTGCAGACTCTGTCCCCTGACCCACCAAAACTTTTCCTCACTGCAGTTCTAGCTCTGAGCTAGTGGGTGTTCTGTGAAAGCTTCCAGAGCTCCGAGCACTCTCTTTCTACCTTCCCCCTAGCTGGGCTGTTGGATGCCTGAGCTCAGGCTCAGCTTCAGTAATGGTGTAAGGGCCCAGCTTTGAAAACAGCTCTTCCGGAAAGGTCTGCTGAGGAGGTGGGCCATGGGTGGTCTCTCCCATTTCTCTCTGCAGTGGCTTATTAACCAAAGCCTCATTCTGGGCCACCTGAGCTGTGCTGGAGCCATGCCTGTGCTGGGCCAGGGGCCCCATTAATCTGGACCCTGACCCTTCAGCTTGAGCTCCCAGCTTGATCCCTGACATGCCTCATTTCTATGGATTGTCTGGAATTGTGGCTGAACCTGGCTACTGTCACTAGGCTTATTTGGGCACTGTGGGCTGTGCCCTGACACAAATGATGAACATAGATATCTCTGACACCATGACAAACTTTTGTCTCGAACTGGTTCCTTGCTGGGCAGCGTATTTTGTGTTTGAGACTACAGCTGGGGCTTCTTGACAATGTGGAACAGTGGATAAACGAAATGGGGGTTTCTCTTCCCTCACACACCTTGCTCCTGGACATGTGCTCCCACTTCTCCACATGCCAGCTGAGATCCACACTGACAAACTACCTCGGCAAAGGCCTTTTGTTAGGCTTACAAGTTAAAACAGCTTCATAAGAGGTACAGTGAGCACCAAAGATGGTGCAAAGGTGGTAGTGCTCACAGGAATAAAGAAGTGGAGGGAGGAGTGGGTGAACAGGACCTCCCCTTTTACAGAAGCATTTGCTAGCTGAACTCAGTCACAGTGTAAAACCCAGCGAGTTATATGACTGATCACTCTAAATTGAAACTGTGCTCTGCTACATTTCTCTGAGGGTTTATGAATGGAGACAGCAGACAGTACAGAAAAAGTAGCTCAGCTTCTTGAATAGGATACATAATTGTATTTGTTCTCACCAGGCTGCCTATTTAAATAAGTCACTAGCTTTGGTATTTTAGTAAAGCAAAAGCAAAGTCTACACACAGAAGGAAAGGAAAACAAGCAGATCAATTCTCTACTTCCCACCAGAAGGTGATGTCCAGCTACCTTCTAGGAAGCAGGTTCTCACTACACATATAGGTTCTCTGGAAGATAAATGCCTTTATAATTATTACTCCCTCCTCTTCTCCTTTCCCTTAGTTTTATTGCCAAGCAGACAGCATGGTATAGAATATCTCCTCGGTTAGCATGGTTCAGGGGTCCTGTCTGTGTCCCCTCCCAAGCTCTTGGCCATGCCCAGAGGGGGAACGTTGGACACACAGCCCTGATGCTGCGTGAGGCTGCCCAGTGGTAGCCTAAACACCAATGTGTTACCAGCACCTTTCTAGCTACCAACACCCAGCACAGCACTCTGAGGGCTGCTGTGGGGAAAGTCACCCAACCCAACCCTTACTGAACTTGCCAATGCCAAAATAATGTCAAACAGCACTCTGCAGAAGCCAGGCAAGCTGCCTGTCCCACTAAACTATAGGATATTACTATGTTGGATGATTAATGCTTATACAGTTTTCCTTATTGAAAAAAGATTATTACTCAAGGGATCCAAGAGTTCTTGGGAAGTGTGTAAACCCCAGAAGTGTTTATGTAATCGCTACTCTCCCTTGAGTGCACACTGCAAATTTCCACCGTTTTGGACATGGTCAGGAATGTTACTGGATATCTGATTTAAAAAATAGGATAAGAAACTCAGAGAATAATGCAAAAAGCCTATTTCCATTGCACAGATCTGGGCTGCAGAAATACATATAACATTTCTTCTTCTATTTATTCTCTATTTATTTTGGCAGTGAGACAGGCACATTCTCTAAACAAAGCTCCCAAAACATTTAGCAGGGGTTAACACATGGAAGAAAAGCAATAGTGCAGAGAAAGGAAAGTGCAAGTTCAAGGCAATTGCCCCACTTATCAGTGTGGTAACCTGTAGCAACCTGAGTAAGAGGTCAACCAAACAGGGCTTTAGAAACTCAGTAACAGTTATCACTAATGTGGGCGATGGTGACTATGAAGGGGCATCTGAAAGGTGTGATCATACCCCTTTGCCTTTTCCCTTTCCTTACCTTTTTTCCCAAGGAGCCCCCCCCCACTTGCACACGTTGGTAAATGCAGTCAAGAAAGCAGCAGGAACACTGGCCAGACCTGTCCTGCAGGTGTTGCCCAGCCACTGTAGCAGCAGGCAGTGCTTGAGGGGATCACAGCCTCCCCAGCTGCCATAAAGTATTTTCTTCCCACAACGGGCAGTGCCTTAGCTTCACAAAGTCATATTTCAGCCTTTCATATTTTTTCCTGATATGTCAAAGGCTCTAAAGTGAGAGAATCTAATACTCCTGCACACAAGAATCAGCTCTGACCACTGCCTAGACCTGCAATGAAAGTATGTGCTAAGGCAACCACAATAATAGCTGAACCACACAACTCCAGAGAGCTGAAACTGGCATTATGGTTCAGTCTTCAAAAAAATCATTTTTGAGTTAAGGTAATATCTGTGATTTGTTGTCCACAGACTTCTCTATAGATCTGCACTCACAGAGACAACAACTGGGAGCAGCTGCTGAACAAAACCACCCGAATCAGCCAAATCACCTGCTATTATGAATAATCATATTGCATAAGCTTCTTAATTAGCTACTCAAGAATTTTTTTAAAGTAGCTACTTCTTTGGCTCTGACCATGTTGTTATTGGGAAGTGATCTGGTCTCTAATTGCTTTAATGGAAAAGAATGATCTTTCAATTTTCCCCTAAAGTTTATTCTCTGTTTTACATCTGCTTGTTTATGGTTCAGATCAGAGTTTTACATTTTCATTTCTTCTCTGTCCTCAGTGTTACAGCCTGCTCCTGGCAATCTTCCTGCCCTCTATGACATGCTATGGAGAGATACAATACCCCCTCACAGACGGCAGACAATTGGATGGATGGGGCTTTGATATTCTCGCCCATGGTACAGAGGATTGGAACTTGGTGATCTTAAAAGGTCCCTTCCCACACCAACCATTCTATGATTTTATCCCATCTTGTATTTTTTGCTAGGCTCAAAAGATTATTTTTGTGATATTTTCTTGTAAGAAAAGCTACTACAATAGCAAGAACAGAAGCTTTCTTTGCACCTGATCAAATTTTAATTCATGTTCCTTGAATAAGAATGAGAAGAACTTCACAAATTACTTTGACGTCTTCACTAGAACTTTGAATAGCATCATTAACACACCTCTAATTCCACTAGAAATAATTCAGCTACATCAGGCCAACACTCCTAGACTTGTGCTTGTCAAAGTAATTTGTCTGTTTTTCCAACTAATGAGCTGCTGGCTGAAACAGTAATTTTTGCTATTAGCCCAATCTCAGTCATTGATTCAAACAAGTATTAAAGATTCAGATCCAGCACTTATCCTGAGGAATTCCAGAGCTAACTCCCTCCTACACAAGAGCTTTCCTTTCATTGCCAGTGTTATTATGTACTGAGGTACAGTCCTACAAATTATTTTCTAAATCCCACTTCTCAATCTTGTAGTTTCCTATCTATTAAGGAAAGGTGTTTTACTGAAGTTGGATGAGATTTACTGCACTTCTGCATAGACTGCTATCAGTGTAGCTCACATTGCTTCAACACTTCATCCTACTCAGAGCTGTTTTGAAGTTCCCCATATTTTCTAAATTAGTCTAGCCAGTACAAAGCTGTCTGCATAATTTTCTCCAACGTCCCCTTTAATATAGATTTTATATACACAACGTTCTTGAGTCACCTTGTAATATCTGAGAACAGATTTTATCATTACATGCTCTGTTTTCTTATAACACTTCCACACAATTATGTGATGGAGATTCCCCATTACCCAACATTAGCAGATGACTTGGGAACTCACCAAATCATCTGTGAAAAGAAATCTTGTGCAAAAACCTTGAAAAACACAGACTCCAAGTGATTTATAACTGTGCAAACCAATGCTGGGGAAAAGTTAAGCATCTACTGAAATCTGTATGCTTTTATGAAAAGAAAAGCATTGTTGAAACCAAACTCAGTGTGTTGCTGTGTGTTAGCAATTTGGGGCACTGTTCTAAGATCTGTAGGCAGTATATTTTGTATTAGCAGCCTGGCTTTTTGTCACTGTGTCTGAAACACTCTTGGTTTTGCGGTTCTCAGATCTTGTATTGTCTTACAAAAGCTGGCTTTAGCCCAGATGTTTATCAATTCATCATTTCAGCTCCTTCAAAAATCATCTTCAATTTTAAAAGCAAATGTTTGGTGGTTTTTTTTTTTTTAACTGAAATATCTGATTTTTCACATAAAGTTTCATGTTATATACTCAGGTTTGTTTCTTCTGTTCAAGGAATAAAATTCTCACAAAACCTAAGAAGTTATATACATCTCCATCAAAATGACAATGCCAAGAAAACATACAGAGCTTTTTTGAGAACAGATCATTATAAAAAAATAGCTTTTTGTCTGGTGATAGTAGCTTCTAAAGAAATACAAAGTTTTCTGATGGCCTTTCAGGTTTTGTTTGTTCAACTTCATTATGTAAATCTGAGGGAAATGCTTAGAAAGAAATTGCCTACATGGATTTAGTACTGTGTTTACCTGAAAGAAAAAAAAACAAGTAATAAAACTGCAAAATAACACATCCAGTTCAAAGCCACAGGGAATTCCCCTATATTGAACAAAATTTACTGGCAAATAATTTAAGTGGACTTGATCCTAGATTTCCTTATTAACAAAGTCTGAAGTGTTTTTGCAAGAGTTTCCACTGAAGTCTTTCTTTTCAACTCTTTGTTTCTTTTCAATAAACACAAAACCTAGTGGATACTTACTAACATCTAGGTTGTTTATTCCAATACTCAAATAATTACCTGCCTCACAGTTTAATTTAAAGCAATGGAAATTAACTTTCTTGGGGTAATGCTGCATTTAAAACTCAGTTCCAAGATTATATAATTTTTTGGTAATAGCATGATACAGAAATATTTTGTAACTCTAGGCTAATATGAATTTTATGTCAGCAGTAGTTTTCCCACAGCTTAAGTTTCTAATGCGGTACTCACAGTAGGGCTCTATCCAATAACTCCACATACCCTAGTTCTTATTACGTAAGCAAATCCCAAGTTATTTGCAGACACAAGTTCAAGGACAAAAGGAAAAAAGTCAGAACATGCAGTACCATTTGCACATTTGAGGCTAATACATTTCATGCACTTAATCAAGTAACTCAAGATAATCTGTTTCATCCAAAGATAAGTCAGAAGTAACTGATTTTACCACAGTCTGTTCTCAGGCAGTCTCCACTTGTTTCAGAAACCTACTTTGATTCCAGATCTCCTGGCTGAAGTGCAGAGTTGTGGCTTTCCCCCTGTCAATTGGCACAAAGAATATGCCATGTCAGTTGTCAGCCTGTGCCCTTCTTCTCCCCATGGATGCCTACCATGCAGTCCTTGCCATCATCCCTGATAACTCATCTGGCGGGGAGAATCATGCTCAGCACTGAAAGGGTGTTGCTATCCTGGAAGCTGCTCGTTGTCTCAGCAGTTCTGAGTCAGCGATAGTCTCCTCTCTGTAAAGATTACCTTCATTACTCACCACTTGCTACCTACTGGTTTGTACGTAACCAGGCTTCATGTCCTGTACAAAGAGCTCTAAGACATGGTGTGACCCAAACTACCACACAGGATTACCTCCTTCCCACCTTTATTTACCTTCATGACAACTGTTGGCCAGTTAGCTCCGTGTGATTTTGTTTTCCCTTTCATCTTGAAGATTAAACCAGGCAGAAGCAAATGTAGCATTGCTCTCTCCAGTGATCTTTTGAGAACACCTCTAAGAAACCCCTATAGTCTTTGGAGATTTACTGTGTATTTTTCTGTATTTAACATCATTAATGTAACTCAAACTTCAAGAACCATTACAAATAGATCACACTTTGGGATTTAAAGCGGTCCCTATAGCTTAAGAAGAGCTTTAGTATTCTTTTCCAATTTGGATTTGTTATGGCTTAACAATATCAAATTAAGACACAACTGATGTAATCTAAATTTCAAGTCTTCTGCATTAGATACTGTAACCTATTCTGATCCAGAAAAGCCTGATTCTGAAGGAAAAAAATTGAGTTGTCTCTGTTCTTACACCAAACTTAAAAGAACTACACCTTCGTCTAATGCTTCTGCCTGCTAGATCATGTCCAATTTTTGTGGGAGCTGAGAGGATTAGAGAATGTAATCCAGAAACAACAATGTATTAGAAACCACTCAAGGACATGGACAAGACGAAACTTTACTGGGCCCTCTTAAAAGCTTGTGAAAAGCCATTTTTTCTACTAAAAAATTGTAAATATACTTAAATTAAGAAGAAAATCCGTTGTTTTTTATAAAAATGCCCAGTGGAAAATTTTAAGAACAACCAAAAATCTTAAGAACAGAATGATTTTTCATTTTAGTTTTCTCTATAACAAGAACAACAAGATCAGCCCTCAGAGCTAGCCTGTAAGGGTCACCATGATATGTATTTTTTTAAAGAACAATGCAGTTGTTTAAATATCCATTCTTCCAACCAAATTTTTTTTGACTTCCGGTCAGTGGTAACAGTGTCAGGATATTTTTAAGCTTTAGAAATTGAAGATTATGTAAGTTAATAGTTTTCTTGCAGCAAGCATACTTGTAAATCAGTATTATTTTGCTATGTCTCCAGGGGATCTCTACGTTTGGCTGTAACTGAACTTATGTACAAGCTGCACTTTCCCTGCACCTGCAATCTTCCTTTTTTGCTGGCGTGGGGGTTTGCTGTGCCATGTACCTTGCCTGTGGCATTCTCCAACTAGCTACACAAACATACAGCCTCTGACTGACTGTAAAATTAACACAGAGAAACACAGACTATGTATTTTTAACTCTGGCAGTTTATATTAGGCAACGCGGAAGAGAGCTTCAGTGCAAGTCATGCCATTTGGTTTCAGTGTTACAGGGTAAGGTATCCGCTTTGTAAGACGCCCCAGAATGTTTGCATTAAGAGAGCCTCTCTAGAGAAAAAACATGCCCAAGTTGTTGAGGCAAATCCCTTCAGCACAGCTGGGGACCAAGGCAAGGGGAAACAAAAGGCGGAGCGGGGCAGGCGCGTCATGCGCCCCGCACGGAGCAGCGCGCTTGGCAGGCCGGTGGCTGCTGCCCTGCATTGTGTTCGTGTCCCGGCCACCGGCACACGCTCCCGCAGGCCGTGGGCCCTCAGCCAAAGCCGGGAGCTAGCCCTCACGCTGCTCGGCAGCTGAGCAGCACCGCGCTGCCAGCTCTGCAGCCCGCCCTGCCAGCCGGCACGCCCGGGCCAGGCTGGCGGGGCGCATGGAAAGCCAGCCTCCCACCAAGATAAACATCGGAGGCTTCCCAGGGGGAAAGCAGCAGAACCGAGGAGACCAGAGGGAGTTTTTAATCTACCAGTTCTGTGTCAAACCTGATGAAACTGTTCTCAGCGTGACACTGATTTACTAAAATGTTTCTCACTTCAGCTTAACCCACACTAGTGCCTATAGTAGGAGCATGTGAACTGCAAGGAAAAGTAAATAACTAACTCATTAAAATTTTGCAGCTGAAATAAAGAAATTAATAAATGGGAACAAACTCCCTAATTTGTTGATTTAATCTCTTAATTTTTCCCATGAGGCAGTTAATAAGGCTGTTAGTGAGCTGCCAGTCATCATTGGATACTGACTGCTCCACATTCAAGAGGCTGATTAAACAGTGTAGGTGCTTATTTCATTCTGGCAGCACAACAGGATTAAGATTATTAGTTAGGAAAGAGATCAGAAATTTTGAGCAGAGGTGAGGCAATCATTCTAGTTATACCAGTCTGAAGCTATTCTCATAAAACTTAATATAATATTAACTTTTTCCTTATTTGGATTAGAACAGAGGAAAACACCTAAAGCGTGATATGAGGTATAAACCGAAATACGGCACAGGATTTCAACATTCAGAATTACTCCAACTCTAAAATGGAAGGGACATGAACCTTCAAAAGAAATTTCTCTCTATAGACAGTGATTGTTAGAATAAGGCTCAGCCTACTCATAAATTACAGATGTCAACCCATGGGGAAAAAAAGTTCATATTTTGTAGTAGGGGGTGATTTTCTTCTAGTCTTTTTTTGGTGATGTTGAACAGTTAAGTCAGTTTATACAGCACAGTTCTTTAACTAATTTCAGCAGTCCTGACCAATAAACTCCAGATATTTCTACTTCTCTTAGCATCATTTCCAGTACTCCCACGAATCTACAATGAATCAGTTCAAGGAACTAAAACTAATTGCTTTTTTTTTTGCAGAGCTAATTATTTTTGTTGGTTTTATATCTCCTTGAACAAATCACATGAATATCAGTCAAAGAACAAGAGTGGAAGTGGAGATGGTTTGAATTTTTATGCAATTATTAAATCCACTTTGTTTCAGGCAAGCATTAAAGATAATCCCTGTAAAGTTTTGGTTCAGCTATGAGGATGTAGCTAAAAGGTAAAAATGTCAAAGCCAATGAAAAAATAGTTTTTTTACTGCCTTCTATCAAAGTACTATTAAAATATGTCTGTTCAAATAGAAAATTGATTGTTTATATCCATTGAGGCTGTCCCTACATAGTGAGTGACCTGTTGAACCTAGTAAGCAGCAGACTCTTGACAGCAGCGAGCTGAAAAGCGAAACAAGAGTGGAAATACAGCAAAAACATTTTTTCAGGTACTTATGAGTACTGGTTATTACCTGCAACAATAATCCCTCATGCCTCTTTGAATGTAAATAGCTGATGCTATAAATCCCAGTACAACTGTGATGACACAACCAGACTTTCATGGATTTACTAGACGAGAGTTGTAAAAAGCATCCATCACAAAACCAAAGAGCTTCTAAGCCTGGGTGACCTTTGGCTCAGCTATCCAAATCACAGAAAATAGCCACACACTCCTTCTTGAGCTGGGAAAACTTAGATGTTATTTGAGAGAATCACAGAGAGATTTTGCTGTGAGTATTCAAATCAGCTAAAGACATAAAGAGCAACTTTTCTCAAGTAGCAGAGATGCTATCCATGCAATAGGATAACAAGACCAAAGTCTGAGAAGAAAAAAAATTTGGGAACATGGTGTTGATTCTTAAGCTGTGGCTACTGGTCTTCCCATAGTAAGAAAAAGAAAGTTTTAAGGTCAGGTGGAAAATATTATCTCGGGGGACAAAGTCCAACAGATCCAGTAAAAATTATCTTCTATTTGTAGAATCTAGCCCATACACTCTAGACTGTCTTTGGATGCATAGTCTACCTAAAGTTGTGATTCCTCGTATGTAGAAAATTAAAATATCAGGTTTGTGTTAAGCACTATCCACTATCAGTGGTCAGAACTAAGCAGCAGCTCCCCAGCAACAGAGTCACAGTCCTCAATGCAGAAACTGTTTACACAAGGAGTGTAGGTTACAGCGACCTCTCTTCCAAATGCTAGGGGTTTAATTCTACAACACAATGATGAACACCAATACAGCTGCTTAGCTGGCCCTGCACTGCAGGGACAGGAAAAGGGAGGAAAAAAACCCACTTTCCTCCCCCTTCTGGAGCATTCCAGAGTTCTGGTCTGAACTTGTAAATTAATCTTTACATGAGTCAGGAAAGAGCACTCAGGTCACCATTCCTTTGCTTCCAGGATCCAGTCAGCAGTGACGGAGAAGGGCAATGGAGCTGGGGAAGGGTCTGGAGCACATGTCCTATCAGGACCAGCTGTGGGAGCTGGGGGTATTCAGTCTGGAGAAGAGGAGGCCAGGAGAGACCTTATCACTCTCTACATCGCCCTGAAAGGAAGAGGTAGCCAGGTGGGGGTCGGCATCATCAACCAGGCAGCTGGTGGCAGGACAAGAGGACACAGTCTAAAGTTGTTCCAGATGAGGTTTTAGCTGAACGTTAAGAAGAAATCCTTCACAGAACTGTGATTAGCTGTTAGAATGGGCTGCCCAGGAAGGTGCTGGAGCCACCATCCCTGCAGGTGTNGAGAGACCTTATCACTCTCTACATCGCCCTGAAAGGAAGAGGTAGCCAGGTGGGGGTCGGCATCATCAACCAGGCAGCTGGTGGCAGGACAAGAGGACACAGTCTAAAGTTGTTCCAGATGAGGTTTTAGCTGAACGTTAAGAAGAAATCCTTCACAGAACTGTGATTAGCTGTTAGAATGGGCTGCCCAGGAAGGTGCTGGAGCCACCATCCCTGCAGGTGTTTCAGGAAAGACTGGATGTGGCACTCAGTGCCAAGGTCTGGTTGACACGATGGTGTTCGGTCATAGGTTGGACTCTGTCACAGAACGAGAGGGAGCTTCAGACAAGACCTGCCTTAGCCTCGGATTTTTGGCAACTGCTTAAATTTAAGAAATCACTCTGGCAAGCAAATTCTAGGGATGGTAGATCAGGTCTATTTATAAAATGAATTATTTATTAAACAGACCATAGATAACAGACAAAAGATCTTAATCAGTTACTTACTGCAAAGTATAAAAGTAGAAAGAACTACTCATAGATTACAGCATAACATAAAACAGTGCACAACATCAAGTTTGCACCTATATTAAAGCTAGAAAAAGAAATAGTACTGATTAGGGGCCAAATGTAACTCATCACTGAAATAATAGGAATACTAATAATATAATGTACACAGATTCCTTCACTCAGCCTCCAGAAGAGTAACTGCAAAGCAGGCATCCCTGATGAGGTGACAAACTCCACACATTTCCAGGCACTGTGTAGAATATTTCTGCTTTGTGAAAATTTTGGTGCAGCTTTTGTAAAGTGAGGTGTCTGTCAGTCAGAAGTCCAGCTTATCTTCCAGATCTCTCTCCGACAGTAGGATGTTTATTGGCAGCTGGGAGATGCCAGATCACTGTTAACCCCATGGTGCCAAAATACCTCACTAGAAGACAGCTTGTCCTGTTTGATTTATCTGACTGTTAACAAACAACAGATAAGCTCTTGTTGTGGGACAAGATGCCCTGCTAGACTCAATGATCTCAGAGGTCTTTTCCAACCTCATTGATTCTGTTATTCTGTGACAGTGAATGGTGTATTTTGTTGTAAACTGATCTGTCAATTTGGATACTGTAAAGGACCATGTTTCAAGACTTTGGCACTGGAGAATTCAGAGTTGTATTTTGGGATACTGTGTAATGGAACTCAAACCTGAGTTCTGACATGGAAGGAACAGCTGCTAACAGATGTAGAGAAGTGAGATGCTTTGGCAAGGCTGCTGCATGAAGCAGAGCTTTCATTGTTCTTTGATAGACTCGGCTTTGAAGAAGGAAAACAAAGATCATTACAAGTTTGTTACGTTTAAGAAAGAACATATTCCCAAATATTCAAACAGCATAATAGTAGATTATAGAAAATACAGGCTCAAGACTTTCTGTTTCTTGATTCAGATCAAGAACCTGAATGCAAGTCTTCTTTTCCTCAACTACAGAGCTCCTGGCTTTGGTGAAATAGTTGTCTCCACCTCTTTATGAGAAAATCCATCTTGTTCTGAAGATGCCTTACTTAATCTTCTATATCATATATGAACACTTGAATGGGAGGTCCTCTGGAATATCCTGTCCCTGCTTCTTTGAACATAATCTAGGTATGTTGCTACAACAAAGTTTTGCCTTCAACAGTTCTGCATTGTCCTGACACAATATTTTTGTACTGTCCCTTCATTCCACAAAAAGAAAAATGAAAACCCTCCTTGCTATGCATTAGCAGTCTTCCAAAATGTTTCTGGTGCTGCCTTGTTGCTTTCATCCTCCAGACTTAGACCACCCAGGCATAAAAATCCCGAGCCATACCCATTTCCATGTCCCAGGCTTTCTGGACTGCTTTCTTTTGTAGCAGTTTCTAAAACTCACTTGAATGTAATTTAAAAAAAAATCTTTTTGTATTTCCTTCCCTGTTCCCTGCTCCTCCCAAATGTTCACAACAATACTTGCCCTATTTCCATAATACACTATGATTTTAATGCATCTCCGGGGCCCATCACTAGCTTATCTCACTCCTAACAACCTTACATAGGAATCCAGCTCTTCTTGAGATTTAAAGAGCCCGTTACACTTAATTTTCTACAATACAGCAGCAAATTAACCTATCCTTCCTAAATTAAATAAATTTTCCTCCTTACACTACTCCTTATCTGTCACAGAATGCACTGCAGAAATGAAATCAGACACAGCTAATTATGTATGTCCACTGTTTCTTTACCTCTCTTTACAGGACTCATGGCCTGCATCAAGACTAGGCATGATTAGATTAAAAACTCCAGGGACCCTCTGATCATCTCTCAAACCCCATCCAATGCCATTATTACTGAGTTATGGACAAGCCTCAACTTCTGTATCTCAACTTAGCCTGTTGGAACTATTCCTCCTTGAAGAGTTATTAAACATTAAATGAACCAGAGAGCAAAATGCTGAACATAGTACAGCAGCAAAAACATTCCTCTGCAATACTGGACAGCCAGGATCCTTGCTACAGTTAACACTGTATTATTTATGAAGAGTGAAACTACTGACAGAAGAAATGAAACTATTTCATTTCCATTAATATTAGATACTAACCCCTGATAACTGCTTGGTGATGTGAAGTAAAATGATTCCAGAGTAGCTATTCAGATTTCTTCCAAATTGGAAAAAAATTATATCATAGTACTTTTATTCTAGTGGATAGATTATTAAAGATATAGGCTAAAGTTGAAAGAAAGCAAGGACCTGGAACTGAATCTCTAAAAATCCATGAGAATGAATGCCCTAGTTTCTCAACTACTTCGGCTAAAATTTCTGGTTAAAAATTATATTAAGAACCACAAGGGTGAGACAAAGAAACATGGAAGTTTGTTTTAAAACTAAAAGAGTTCAATCTTAGAAGAATTATAAAATCATTTAAATAGGCTACTATGCTTTTTTTAAAAATGAAAATAACTTGTAACTGATTTCAGAACTTGTTTATCAAACCAGATAATAAACACACTAATTCAATAGCTGCACTATCCCCTTCATGCTTTTTATGGGGTCAGGTGATGCTTTCAAAAGACCTGGGAGTCATAAAACACCATCTGCTTTAAAAGCACCTCTTTACCTCATCAGCTGCACCTCTGGGTTACACTGTTGCTGTGAAATAATATTCAGATTTCTTGTGTCCGAAACACGAAATGTTTCTGGCTTGTCTACCTGTCAGTATCAGTGCCATTCACATATAAACCAGCTAGTTCTGAATCAATTAGCTTCAGCATTTAAATTAGTATTACTGCATCAATATAACCCTCCTCAGGGGCTAATATATGCTGGTTTTTAGCATTGTGTAATGTAGCCAATTCCCCTTACAGTTTTAGTTAATGAAAGACTCTTCTCCACATTTTCTTCCAAAAACTGTTGTGTAACATCACTGTGTGCTGTAAATAGCTTCCCACTTCCATCTGCTGACTGCTCTAAACTGCTCTGGTTTGCAAACTTTTTGTTTTGTAGTTCTTCAGCATAAAGCATTTGTTAGCCTTGTTGTAATTTCTTCTGGGCTATGGCTGCTAATATATGGCACTGGCAGAGTCAGTGGCACTAAAGGCTATACATAACACATTCTTACCAGTTAGACAGAGTCTAAAAGAGTGCCTAAAAAAATTCATTGCAATGAAGACATTTCACAACAAATTGGACATCATGAGCTCCCTGAGTTCAATGGGATACACCATCACCAATCAGCTGAGCTGAGTACCCCCTTCTCAGCACTCTGAAAGGAAACACGAAAGGCCCCACAAATATGATACAGATTACAACCATTCTTAAATTTCGTTTGTGACTACAGTGAAAAGAACATATTAAAATTATAAGCTAGAGGTTATCATGGTTGATTCCTAATATAGATAATGTACTAGTTCCAAAAAAAGATTTTTACCCATACCAGTCACTGCCAGAGTTTCCAATAAAGCTCAAACTAGCCAAGATAATTTGAATGATGCCAGGTAATCCTGAAATATGGTTGTATTGGGTTTGTGTGGCAAGGGTTTGGTAGCAGAGTGGCTACAGGGGGTGCTCTGTGAGCAGCTTCCAGGAGCTTTCCCCATGTCCTACAGAGCCAATGCCAGGTGGATCCAGGATGGACCCGCTCCTGGCCACGGCTGAGTGCCAGGATCAGTGATGGCAGTAGCACCTCTGGGAAAATGTATTTATAAAGATGGAACAAAAACCCCAGCACCTCCAGCCAGAGAGAGGAATGAGAACGTGTGAGAGCAACAGCTCTGCAGGTACAGAGGTCAGTGAAGGCGGTGAATGGTGAGGCAGCTGTCCCTGCAGCCCCTGGAGGACCCCACACTGGAGCAAGGTGATGTGCCTGAAGGAGGCTGTGACCCCGTGGGAAGCCTGGGCTGGAGCAGGCTCCTGGCAGGACCTGTGGCCTGTGGAGAGAGGAGCAGGTTTGCTGGCAGGACTTGTGACCCCACAAGGGGCCCACACTGGAGCAGCCTGTTCCTGAGGGACTGCACTCTGTGGAGGGGACCCAAACTGCAGCAGTTTGTGGAGAGCTGCAACCCATGGGAAGTACTCGCACTGAAGAAGTGCATGGAGGACTGTCTCCCATGGGAGAGACCCCTGGCTGGAGCAGGCAAAGAGCATAGGGAGGAAGGAGCAGCAGAGAAAATGTGTGATCAGCTGACCACAACCTCCAGCCCCTGTCCCCTGTATCGCCTGGAGGAAGACAGAGAAATAAAGAGTGGAGTTGAGTGTAAGAAGTAGAATGGAATAGGGAGATTTTTTCTTTTAGATTTGTTTCTCATTATTGTTGTCATTTCTCTACTCTCGTGATATAAAGCAATAAATTAATTTACTCAAATTGCCCGTGATGGTAATTGATGACTGACCCTGTCCTTGTCTTGGCCCATGAGCCTTCTGTTATTTTCTCTCCCCTGCCCAGCTGAGGAGGGGAGTGACAGCGTGGCTTAGGTGGGCACCTGGCAGCCAGCCGAGGTCAACCCACCACGTCACTGATAGCTCAGGGAATCACAGTTTTACAGTTACACTTCAACACAACCTGCTAATTAGCTATCATTATTACTCTACAGTCTCTATGATGACCAGACTCTCCAGATTTAATTGCATTGCTGGGCACTGTACAAACATCAAAGATATATTTCCGTTTCCAAAGAATGTGAAACCTAAT
Organism: Dicrurus megarhynchus; assembly: GCA_013399195.1. Lineage (NCBI taxonomy): Eukaryota > Metazoa > Chordata > Aves > Passeriformes > Dicruridae > Dicrurus > Dicrurus megarhynchus. The sequence goes on along the minus strand of VXAD01007898.1, from coordinate 529,891 downwards.
AATTTCATGCACAAAAGCTTCCCTGTAATTCAGAACTAGAAGAGGTTTTAGGAGGTTATCTAGACCCCAAGAGCTCTAAGAAGAGATCAACAATGCCAATATAAGTCCTTAGATTTGCTTAATCTATTCTTAAAAACCTCCAGTTAGGGGTATTTTGAAACCTCCTTAGGCAATGTAGACTACTGATTTAGTATCTTTATTAATAAAATGTTCTTAATATCTGTTCTATGTCTTGCCTGCTACAACTTAATCCAAGCACTTCTTTTGCAGCCTAAAAGCAACAAAAAACAGATTGCTCCCATTTCTCTGCAGAGCTGAGAGACACTACTCTGAACACTTCAAATATATCTTCTCTTATTTAGATGTAACAGTCTTGATCACTTTTTTCATATGCCACATTCTCCAGCACTCTAATTCTTCTTACTCTGCTGCAGACTCCCCGTCTATCTTTTCTGAAGCACTGTGCCTCTGAAATACAAAGTATTTTAGCTGAGGCCTTGAAAATATTGAAGGGAATAAGAGAAACACTTTTCACAACTCAAACCACACTCCCACTTGTAAATCCTGGCACGGTATTTACTTTTTGCACAGCAGGATGACATTATTGACTCCTGTTCCTCTTTTGTAGTGTTAAACCCCTCATTTATAGCTGTTAAGATCTGATTATTAAAATTATTAGAGAGGTCCCTCTGCTCAAATTAGGGTGCAAATGAGACCATAATCTGAAGTCAATAGTACAGCTTTTATTAAAAAGTAAATGTGAGGAAGAGAGAGCTGAGAAGAAGGAGGAGGGGGAGAAAGAAAGTAACAGAGAAACAGATTAAGTAGAAAAAACCATCACCACTCCGTTAAATTCCGACGATGTCCCATTGGTCCTCTTCTTCTGGTCTTCTCAGTGGTCGCAGCCTTGTCATGGTGATGGTTGCAGACTGTATCCAGCAAGTGGTGGAGCCAAAGAGCCCACAAAACCCCAGGTCCATGGGTTTTATATTATGCTGAGACTACGTGGAAACGCCCCCTGTACCTCCCCTGGATGATGTAACACTGGATCACAGGACATTTTGTGAGTCTTTGGCATCTTCTGAAATGTTGCAGCTGTCTCTTACCATTGTAGTTGAATCAATCATGGCCCATTATAGCCCATCAGCCGAGATGAATACCTTCATCCTACATGTGAATGTCCTGGTACTTTGGAGGGGAGTTTTCACAGCTGAGTCATTATGTAAGGGAGGACATTGGCATGATAAGAAGGACTTATGCCCCCTCTCAGGATTTGCCTTTTATCAGCCTCTTGCATTATCTGGAAACCCAGCTTGTAGCCCCAAGTGTGCACACCCTTCTGCACTCTGTGCATCGTTTGCAAAGCACTCAGCTGATATTTTCAGACATTAGCACCAGTAGTCCAGCCTCTCACAGCACCTGCATGGTTTGAGTCATTAATCACTAGCAATCCAGTCTCTCACAATAGCAGCTACCTTCCTGAACCCTTGTTACCTCAGTCCTGTATTTGTGCAGTTGTGTATCTGTTTCAGAGCAGCACCTTAGTCTTATTTATCAGAAACTATACAGCAATTATAATATAAAAATAATTTCTTTCTCTTCTTCTTCTTCTCCAACAAGCTGAAGTCCCCCTCCTTTCACCATTGTCTAGTATAATATTGGTATAATGCTATCCATGTCACTAATGATATCTAGATTAGTTGCCACACCAAGGAGCTAGTCTTGTGCAGCTGGTTACAATCTGCCCCTTTGCTCTAAGAGTGACCCACTGATAGCCAGCTGTAAATAATTTTCCAAGGACTGGCTATCCTGCACAGTCGTTTCGTATAGACTATGGGTTTCTAGCTACTTCATGAAAATTTCATGAAATTGTCTTGAAAGCCTGACCACAGTGCAGATATATGACATGACTACTGCTCTTCTGTCCTTAAATCTTGTTACCTTCTCTAGAAGAAAACCAGAGCACTTTTGAGAATATTTCATTTCAGTGGGAATCTGTGTTGTTGTCACTTATCTCCATGCTACAAATTATGGATTTACTTCAGTGTCTTACAGCAGTTTATAATCAAGTGATCAACACAGAGAGGGTACAGCTAAAAAAAGATCTGTTAAAAATCTGCACAGAGGATTCTAATTGCTAACAGGCTACAGAAACTGCTGACCGTGTCTTCTGTTGTCTAAAGAAAACATTTTGCCTCCATTTCCCTCTGGCTTTTTTTAGATTCTGAGGTCAGGACAGTTTCACACAAGCTAGGATAGGGCAGGTGCTGTGCCGACCTTCTTCTGTTGCAGGTCCAGCCCCTTATGGTGACATGTAAATATCTCAAAAATAGATACATAAGGTGTGCATAAATATTTATAAATGCATGCACTTTATAAATTAATTTATACTTGCAAAAGTTTACATATTGCTTAATAAGAGGTACTACTAATAAAGTTTAAATATTAATAGAAAAAAAAAAGGAAGAAAAAACATACACAACCACCTGTTAACACGACTGACAAAAACCCAACCAGATTCCCGTACAGTGTTACTTGGTCAGACTTTGGATTTTGTGCTGTGCTGTAAGATGCAGACAACGTTGCCTACTGAAATGGAAAACCAGAACAAAAATTCAAGTTTACAGGAACATGTGTAGGGGAACTAAGAAGAGTTTGCAATGGATTTTCCCCAAATCCATTGGTTAAATGATAGATGTGGTGAAATTTCTGAAACAACCCCAGATTACCCAGTTGTGACAATGACAAGGGCAGGGGATTACACTTACCCAAAGGCCTCCCCTGAACACGGTGCAGCAGTAAACATGGCTCCTGTTAGGACAAAAGATGAACTCCTGAAGGCAGCTGTGAGGTCACCTACACTTTACACAGCAGACTGGGTTTACAAATTCAGGATGTCTCCTAACCTATCACCCAGCTGGCTGAAAGTAGCCAACACATAATTCATCAGGCTCACTCTTCAACAATTTTGCAGCAAAGATCCAGCACAGTTGTTCAGACCTACACAATTTTCCCCACTCAGGTCCAGGGGGCAAATTGTGTTACACCTGACAGTAATGGCATCTCAAGGAACAAGCTCTTCGTGATGCCTGCCTGCATTGGGGCAACTTCAGACAAATCCAGTATGGGTTTAGTACATTTTTCTGAGCAGCCATGAACAAAAAGCAGCCTTGTTAAAATATATCTCCTTTACTAGTGGTAAAATGGGCCATCTTCCTCTGCATTTCTTGTTTTCTTCCTAGTGTTCAGTAAGGTTTGCTATTCTTTTACTTCTTCTGATGGCTGGAATATAGAGCACTACCCATCCTTTTCCTTTTAAGGGTTTGAGAAAGGACAGCCCTTTGGGGGCTGTGACGTGTCTCTCAACAACTCTAGAGACCTCCTGCTTTGCCAGAGTTCAACTTGGCCACAAGTGCTTTGGAGACATATCTGATCACATCTGTGGCCATGTTTCTATACATGCTTTTAACATGTAGCTTAATAATTCCCAAACTCCTTGAGAAAAATCATATAGCTTTTGAAAAGAGGCTGTAGAATACAGCTTCCATTCCACCTAGGATGTTCAATAATTCATGTACAAGGAGGGGTCCTTTTAATTATTTTATTATTCCCTTTACTACTTATTCTTTACTATACGGTGGCTTTGTTAAAATACCAAAACCTTTCAGGTCAACAGATAAAATTCACTACCTCCTTTCCACTGTGAAATACGACATGCTTACTTTCATCTGTATTTATTTCAGTGCTTTCTCTATCAATATGAGGTTGGTTTACTGGCACATAATGCAGTTTGTACTGTGTTGCTGCAATGAGCTCACTGCTATTACCTTTTACCAGAACTCAGCATAAGAATGGGACTAATAAATCTCAAACCAGCTGGTACTCAACAATGTTTTTTGTAGAGGTAGATAAAAACCTTCCAGGCATGTCAATGAAAAAGGAAACTGTCACTGGCAACCCCAGGAGAAGTTTCCAAAAACTTGCTAGCTTTCCAGGTGTAGAAAAAATACAAGAATTTTCATCCATTTTAAGCTTTGTTTTCCTAGTTGCAGGACTGAAGACCAGGTCTGTGGCTGGTCAACAGTTAAAGCTCTGTTGCTGGAGTTAGTAAGTGTTTATACATTCCAGCAATATGCATATGGATGAATAATGGACTTGCCACAAAGAATAATGCCATGTCTTACCCAGCAGCACTATTAATATTATTCCAGCTGTCTGGGTATTGTATTTCTGCTAACCTCACCTCCCACTGGCCTGACAGCTTCCAGGGGCTTTGAATAGCTGTTTGGTAAAGTTCAAACTGGTGTTTTGTGGGGTTTTTTTGGTGCAAGTTTTGTTGGGGAGCATGATGTAAAAACTGCGGTTTACCATCCTTCTTTTTCTCCCACGCTGGCTCCCACTGCTAAACATCATGGACTTGAGAGGCTTTTATCCAGCTGTTAAATTTCTAGGGCAAGTAACACCCCTTTACAAACAGCTGTTTCTTGCCTCATCTTTTTACTGCTAGAAACGTTGTAATTTTGCCCTCAGTATTATTCACTTTTTAAAGCTCATTGGAATAGAATGTGCCTTGATACCTTGGTGTAGTCTACTAAACAGTATATCTGACCCTTTCACACAGTTTCAACTAATACCTGTGAACATCTGTTCATAAACACTGTAAAATCTTTCTTTTGTCCTAAACATCCTCATGGTCTTCCTTTCTGAGTGGAGGTATATTTACTCTAATTTTACACCAATTACCAGACATGGTTTTCCAATTCCTTGCACAGCTTGGATGTTTCACACACAGGTCTGACTCTGACAGTAATGAAGAAGCTGTGCTTACAGTTCTTTATTATAAACTCCAGTAACATATCAATGTAGTAAATGGTAACTGTGTGCTGTAAAACATCCCCGTGTCTTGGTTTGGAGCACCCTGTTAAAGCAATCTGTGACAGAGGCATCTACTTCATTACTAGTAACAAAGACATGAAAATTATTTTAATTTAGAAGCTTGTGTGAAGACTGATTTAAGAACATCCATTCCCTGCTTGGTCTGTAATTACTGGGGAAGGAAAAATGGTTTTAAAACTTCAGCTATTTGAGAACCCATTCTGCCTTTCAGACACGGAGTCCAGGCACACTTGGATAATATGTTCACCACCATTAAAACAAGCTTAATGCTGTTATTACTGTGCTTAGAATAGGCCACAAATACCTATTACTTCTAAAGGACTTTTTCACAGCCTTACGTATATCGTGAGTCTTGATTTACGGGACATGAGGCCACCTGTTTTATATTCAGATCAACAGTATTGCTTGTTTCAGAAAAGGGTCTTAAACTCCCAAAGCTTCCCAGTTCCCCAGGAGCAAAGAAAATGCCTTTTAACAGAAGTTGCAGTCTATTAACATGCCGCTACTACGTGCACACAAAAAAACAAACATTAGGCAACATTTCAGTCACGTTCAATGAAACTTTATTTATTAATTGATCACTGGAGTGATGGTGACCTGTCTCCCATTGTTACCACTTCCTTTCTTTCAAAGCTGGGAATTTTGGCTGTTTTACTTTTTTAAAAATCCTGTGGTTCTAAGCAGGAACAAAAACAATTAACAGAAAAATTGTGTCTTTTGTGTATTCAGCCAGGACTGTGTTTTCAGAAAGTGCTATGAACTCCACTTCAACATAAGGATAAGGGAATACACGGAGCATAATCCCTGTCATGGTGTTAGAAGTAGCTGTTGGAACACTGAGATGTAGGAAAGAGTTGCCTCACCCCCCCTCAAGCAAACTTTTGTTTTCATAATCCCAGCCCAACCATCTTGTCTCCAATGTACATGGTCTCTTTAGGAAAACATTTTGGGATGTAGGTGTCCCTACAAATATGTTCCCATGAAGTTATTTTTTTCTTCTGGCCTTCAACTTTCATAAGCAATATTAACTATATTTTCTGGAATACAACAAAGCTGCAGGACAACCCTACGGGGTGACCTGGTTAGTCTGAAGTTAGGTGAAGAGGATCTCTTGGTCAGATTCACAGGTCTGGTCTGTTGTTTGGATGACCTGGGGCTGGGTGGCAGCCTCCTGGACAGCTTTACAGGCTCACCCCTTTGCCCAATGCATATTCAGATCTTTTCATGGCCCCCCATTCCCTCTGACATATTCCCACACCATTTAACTGTAGTTCCCTTTTATTTTGTTTTCTTTCTACTCCCATTAAATTTTCACTTAATTTCATTATCTCCTACTAAATATTTTATACACACGCTTTATAAATAAAATCCTTGTATAGTATAAAGAAGAATAACTATGTATAAACATACATTTAAATACTTCATACACTTTCACCTGTGTCTTTGTAAACACACAAAAATGCCCATAGGTGTCTGTATGTGTGGGGGTCTTTGATGTACTTCTGTGACAAAGGAAAAGGCAAGGTTTTCAGCAAGTACAGGGGGTTTAGAGATCACATGGGGTATGCCCATGACCATGACAAAGTGGTGACTCCTATGGACAAAGGGAGGACTTCCGAGACCTCATGGATCTGATACATTTCTGGGCTAAGTGTGTCATATGGCTGGAACAGGGGGAAGGGCTTCTGGTGACAATGGTCATGAGACCATTGAGGGTCAGGTCTTCCAGCGGGAGTTGGAGGAATGGAGCCTGCACCATCTGGCACCAAAGTTGTTCTTTAACTGTGATCAATGACAACTCCCTTGGTTGTAGCCTTTTCTCATCCTCTCCTCATCTTTCTAAATCACAATAGAAATCTACATTACTGCCACTCAAAGGAGGAATGAAGAGAGGCTAGACATATAATAACTAGGAAACAGTATATAATAATAATTAGAGAGTAAACTTATTTATGAATACTATTTTAACATACAACAGTAACAATTACAGGGAGTTTGGGGTAATTTGGCATTACTTAGGCTATGCAGATGTGAGGTAGGGCTTTTCCTGAAGAGAAGATTAGAAGACATACCTTGAGTGACAAACAGACAAGAAACTATTTTTTGTTTTCTTTATATTAAGACAAAATAGTATGATCATACCCAATTACCTTATCTAGACAAAAATACTTTGTATTTTTACTTAAAGGGGCCACATGAAGATCCTAACTTCAGATGAGCAGACATTACCATTGAACCTGGTAGCTTAGTAGTTTAGTTAAACAAGGTAAATAAGTTAACACTTCCATCTAAATAAGTAATTTATATATTGATGTTTTAAAGACTATTCTTTATTCTTTACTTAAAGTACATACCTTCTATTTTTTCCTATTTTTATTCTGTATTCACAAAACCATGATCCACCTACCTTTTGTAAGGTAGGTAGAATTTGTCCTATAATCACTGAGGTGAATTGTTCTTTATTTTCTCTTTGCATCATGATTAAGTAAAAAGAATCTTCTGAACAAAAAACCTACTCTTTTTGGATTGGCTTTCTTGAACTCTCATGATTTACCAGCAAATGTTTAGGGGTGAAGAAACAGCAACAGCAGCAATCCAATTTTTGGATGAGGCTGAGAGCAGATGTAGATTTGGCTAGAAGTCATCTTTGCTTTTCCAAAGACTGTCTCCTGTTTTGTCCGAGAAAGAAGGGTCACACCATACAGCAGCATCCAAAACGTGCTATTCATCAAACAGATGATCTGTTGTGAATTCTAAACCCTCCATTTTCATATCATGATTGCTCCAGTTAGAGGTCTGAAAGTTTTCAGAAATTATTGGTGCCAAGTTTATGGACTGTTTTTATGAACCAGTACATACTTGCTCACAGGGAATGTTATGTATCACATGTTCACCAGAAGTGGAAATGTGACAATTTAAAAGTACTGTTAATATGGAATGTCTTTGCCCTGGGGGAACAATGAATTTGGAAAGAGAATTGCCATGCCAAAAACCTCGGGTTACCTCAGGTTGTAAGGGGTTTGAAATTCAGGAGACTAGAAATTTTCTCAAGACAAGGAAAATAAATTATGTCAGATGTAGCAAATACACTGAATGAGATCTTTTCAGAGATCATTACCTGTAAATCTAGAAGGATCATAATGATAATCTAACCTATATACAGTGGCAAGAGGACTCAATCTAAATGTAATTCTAAGCAGCAAACATATTTTAATGTTTATTTTGGATGTTCATTCTTTCCTCATTTTTAATTCACTAATTTAGAGTGGAGCAGGAAAAGAAAACAACTCTGCTTGCTTGGTCATATGCTGCTGCTAGGTATGGGGCACATGCAGTAAAGGAAGGGTCAGGCAGAGCCACAGCTGCACTTGGCAGGTACACGCTGCAAGCAGGGGAATTACCAGTGGCTCTACTGGAAGTTATAAAATTTTAGAGCTAAAAAGTGGTTGTAAATATAATCTACTGGATATGAAAGTTTTTTAAGAAGTAAGTTTTTAAGATTAAAGTTAATGTTAAACAGAACCATTACCAACCTGTATATATCTGTGATAGATAAAGCAAGGTCTCAGAACAAGGTGATCACTTCTTCCGTGAGACCAGGCAATATAAAAGACAGGAAAGACAACAGCAACCTTCCTTCTCTCATTATTTAGCTTGGAAAAAACCCTGCACCCTTGACTTCATAATGTTTAAATAAATTGAACCACAGTGATAACTTAAGGTGAGAGTGAAGATTGCAGAATAGCTACAGCTACAGCTGACCAATGAATAAATTATATCAAAATAACATGGGCTGGTTCTTCAAAAGGGTTAAGATCAGCCTCAAATGAACTAAATTTATGCAGCCTAAGTACATACTCATGTGACAGGAGATTTTAAATTCAGAGCTAGGCTGATGAGAAATGTGATAGCAATCACAGATAAACAAGAGTGGAGACCAAACAATGCATCTGTCCGAAACTGTAGAACAGTCAGGAAAAGTTCAATCAGGAAGTCTTTGTAAGTGAAGTTATTAGAGAATTAGATTAGTCCAATTTATGAGTACAACCGGAAACTTAGGGTATAGATTGAGTTGCCCTTTGATCTTACCTTGTGAAGCAACCCTACAACCTCTCTGAAATGGAGCTGTACTGAAGAAATAAATGGGAACAAAAAGTGGTGCTGAAGCCACAGAAAACAAAGGTTTTCATGCAGGAGTAGAACTTTGAAAGAAGGGTGTTACATAGCAAGAGTTTGTGACAAAACCCTAAAAAATCCTGCCTGAAGAATAAAAAGTGTATTGATATGTACATGCGGGTACATATATAAAACTTGGCATTTGTAAATTTGAGTGTCTGGAGACACCAGAATATTAGTTTCAAACAAGACAAATGAAAGAGGTAGTAGGAACAAAGCATTTCTTGAGTCTGTAATTAACCTGTATCTGATTCTGGAGAAGAAAACCACCTGGGAGAGTAAAGGTTTCAACTCAAATTGTGATACAGCTGAATTAAGTGGCTGAACGTCATTTGCTTCACTGCTGTAAGGAATGTGTGGAAGTCGAACTTCCACAATCTCTAAATGAAGGCCAGGGCTTTCAAAAGCCCCCTTTGTTCCCAAGCACCCTGTTTCTGATAGCTGAGCTTCACTTGCTATGGGTGGTAATTGCAGCTGGAGCCGTGAAGACTTGACACATTAAAAGGGTATATTTTGCTGAGCAATAAAAAATTACAGAACAATGGAAATAGCTTAAAAATTTTAAAGCCCTTCTGAAAAATAAAGATGAAAATTCTGAGACTGAACTATCCTACTCAGTTCAGTCCACCGGAAAGCCTCCCGTTTCAAAGCATCACATCTTTGACACAAAATTTTAGTCTGGTAGATTTCCAGATCAATTTTAACAACAACAACAGAAATGCTAGGATTACCCACCAGTTTTTTGCTCCTTGCTGGCTTTATGCTAACTGCATTTCTCCAGATTTTGTTTCCCTCTTCTCTGCGTGCTCCAAGCCACAGTGGAGATTTAGGTTAGTCCTTGTGCAGGACTTTGACTAGGCTGTACTTTGTCACAGGAGCCTGACGTGCATTCACGCTGCAGACTCGCTGTGGATGCCTGGAGCTGCGAAACGTGCACATGGTAAATGGCTGCTTTCCGTACACAGGCGTTCGAGCATTACTTGTTGCTAAACTTGCTCGCTGCCTGGGCAATCCATCTGCCTGCCTTGGGGGGAGCGCCTAGTGCAGCTCAACAAAAGCAAGCCAACTCTCAAAAGAAGAAAAGACTGATAGCTGCAGCACAGCATTTCTGCAGCCGAAATCTTATGCTGGTAACACAGACACAGAATCCGCTCAACTGTCTCGCAGGCTGCTGCGCTCTCTAGAGGGAATTCATAGAAAGGGAAACTGTATTCATTCCCAGGGTACTAATGAATTCCCAGGTGACTGTTGGAACAGTGAAAATATTACAGATGTTGGCGGTACAGCGTTTCAATAAAATGCAGGAAAAATTGGCTAAAAAATGCTGTTTGGGTCAAAGCACATCGTTTTCTTTACTCCTTGCTAGCTCATTTACCAGCCTTTCTCTCCCTTGTCTCTGAGATCCATTTCCCTTCAGCCTTTCACTGCCAGTCTATGCCAATACCAACACAATCTGAAGATAGTAACACAAAACAGAATCTGATAACTTGTGCATGTATGTGCAGACACAGGAGAGAGTAACACAGGAAGATAAAATAATAGCTAGGGAGCATCAGACAGTGGAAGATATGATGGCAGTTATGAGAGTTCCAGGAAGATATTTACATTAATTAATAACAAAAATAAGGTATATTTAGTGAACTTAAATGATATAAAGCAGTAATATAATGAGATTAGTACTACCAAGTGGATTAAAAATGCTTCAAAATAATAAACACAGTCCAATTGTCACTTAAAAAAAAAACATGCAGAAGGAGTGGCAATTCTGTGTCCACAGCTCATTTCAGTGTTTTAAAAGAGAGATCACTGACTTACAAGTAAAAATGCTTCTTTTCTTTCTCTCTGACTGTGAGCCACATGATATTTACCATACCATATTAAGATGAACTGGTTTTACCTATTTCTGTAAGTTTTTAATTTCTGCTAACAGAACTACAGTCTACTCTATCCTTCATACAACACCAAACCCTTTATAGTAAGGTAAATATACAGTAGGAACAGATTTAGCTGCAGTACTTACTTTTGCCTGGTAATGAAATGTATGTTGACCCATGCCAGCTTATGAATGCTTCCTGAAAAAGGACTTGAAAATCCAGCGTTCCAAAGACTTTCTCATATATTTAAAAAAGGAAAAAATCCAGAAAGGAAGAAGGGGAAAGACCCAAAAGAAAGATAAACAAAGAAAAAGCCTGTAAGCTTTTGAGCTCTGACTGCAAAATATTCAGCCTGGCAGCTCTGGGAGAAATACAACTCTGTGTACTTGTACATGCTCACCCCATTAGAGGAGGAGTCAGTTTTGCAACACTTATGTTCCTTGCTTCAGGCAAAGCAGTGATTCTCTTCAGTGCAAGCAATGTTTGGATTGTGATGGCTGTAAAGGTGAGAGGTGTGCTCTGGAGTGTAGGAATGCAGCAGCAGAAAAAGAATAATTGGGAGCATCAGCTACATATTCTACAGGTTATTGTGGTTCCTTTTGAGTGCTTATTGCACATGATTTTTTTTTCCAAGGGAAACCTAATACCCCTTCAGCACCCATAACAGTTTTTGTGTACCAATAGCCCATATTTTATATTCTAGAACAGCAGAAAAAAATTTTTTTTACAATGGAGTGAATGGTGTTGGCTTTACATCAAAAAGCTGATTAAACAGAAGGAAAAAAAGTCCTTTTTTTTTGTAATTTTGAGAGGTATTTCTTGAAGAGAGTTGAAGAGAGTTTCACATTATGCAATAAGGTTGTGAATTTTACTAACATAACTATTCAGTAGTCATCTATCTCTACTTAACTAAAAACATTTTTACATATTCTTATTAATGCTTTCACTGAATCACATTTTTATCTTCTCTGTATTCAAGCCAGTTAACTGAATATAAAATGAAATGTATGCATGTATAGTGAAGATTCTTTTAATGAAATAGAGTGAGCAAGAAGTCTCTTTTTCATAATGAAAGGAGATTTCAGGGGTGTGGATGCTAAGTTGTTACTAGAGTCAAGTCTCTCCAATCCAGGTCAGCATTGCTCACATCTTGTGACCAAATGGACATTTCACAGACTATTCAAAACAATCAGTAATCATAGGAACAGTGTCAAACATTTGTGTTTCTTGAAAAACATTTTCAGGTAAGGAGTATGTGTCTTGTGATCTATCCACACAAAAATTACAAAACTTCAGGTGTGCTCCTTCAGTGTGGTTTGGCTGTGCTAAGCACCAGCTGCTGCTCAGAGGATCAGCGTCAGACTGCACCTCTGCTTGCACTGCTCCCATCACGTGTGCTGTGTTATCCATTTGACTCCATGTTAAGACAGTTAAGGGAGCTCAGCTGGTACTGGAAGACAATTCTCTTTTTTTTTTCTTATTATTTGTAAATTTCTGAACAGGCTCACTCTGAAATCCAACAAATGCTAGGGACAGAATGCTGGGGAACAGAATGTATAGCTGGCAGAGAAGACTCAGCTGATGGTATCCCTAAAATTTATCACATGCCCATAGCATTCAGCTCTGAACCAATTCTACCAGTGACTCTCTGTGTTGAAAGGGATAAAATTGCTCCTGATAAATAGGGAATGTGTGCTTGAACAGATGCTATCACCTCAAAAATAAGAAAAGGAACACAAGGTAGAACCAAACAGATGCTATCACCTCAAAAATAAGAAAAGGAACACAAGGTAGAACCTAATATGTATTTAACCAGCCTTGTAGCAGGCTGTGCCCAGTTGTCTTATTTCTGCATCTGCTTGACTCTGTTAAACACAAGGAGATCAAAACAAGGAAGAAGGGATGAGAAAGCTAAGATTTTCCTTGGAAGGAAACTTCCAAAATGAAGGTGAACCAAGAAGTACTGTTCACAGCATCACTATCTTAATTTCTGTAAGAGAAGTATATTGTTAAGGTCTGCATGTACAGTTTTGGCCCTAATCAAAACAGGCTTTTGTTTGGATGATTCTAGAGTTTGGATGATTGGGAAAAGAGAACAAAAAGTATATCACTAATGGATTAGTAGTGAAAGATGAGGGGTAATAGTGAAGAACTATCACTGGGATCTGTAAAAATGATAACTTTAGACATTCATACCTGCACTATTCCGTTTATAGCCAGCTGACATAATGCAGACCTAGTAACTGTGGCAGCAGGCAGAGCTGCGTGAGATAGCTCTTAAATAGTTCCCCATGATTTTGAATTAGCTTTTTCAGCTTTTAATGAACACTGTGTGCCTGTGGCTACACTACCAGCAATATTTAAGCCAGTCAGGCAAGTCAATACAAGCACACTCAGCCTCTGGTGGAATACTGCCAAGAAAAGGCAACCCTGATCCTAGGAACACTGGATTAAGGAGAATATTTTAAGGTAGTAGTAAAATCTCTTATGCACAGAAGACAGGTCACATATATTCAAGAGTCTTTCAAATTAGGACAGAAGAAAAGAAAGGTCACCAAGATGATGTAAAGGCTCTAAAGCATATCTACTAAAAGGTGACTGACAGAACTTGGCGGGGTTAATGTGGCAAAGTAAAGGCTGAGGCAGAAAATGGAACAGGCACTTATTTGTCCCTATAAAGGTAACGTATGTCTATAAATACAAAAGAGAGTAAACACTGGAAAAGTGCAATAGCAGTTTAGGCTAATGAACAATTCTGGAGCAAAACCAACAGGTAGAAACAGAACACGCATAAAATCAGACAGTAAACTGTAAGGATACTAACCACTAAAGTATGAAAAATTGAAGCAGATTTTCAGTGGGATATAAAAAAGCACAGCTACTTCTGGAATAGATCTCGGCCAGTCTCTGAGGAGATTATCAGCTTGACTCATCCCATCTCATATAACTGGTGTATCAACTTCAGAAATCTGGTTTAGGTCAGGATTTTAACCTGCCCTATCATCAAAAGAGAAAGATTCCTCTGTGGCTGATCTAGAAGCATAATAATTTCATTTCTAGAGAATGATTCTTTGAGAAGAGTTTGTAGGCTTGGAATCTGTTAAAATAACCTACTACATTCTAAAAAACAGTCCTTAACACCAACAGATCATTTATGGGAAGCAAGGTTTAGTAAGTTAAGAATGCAAGGGCCTAACTTTATTTTCAATATAATGACATTTGTATCAGTATAACTGCACTAACCTGAAGTTACTCTGCATAGGAGCTCCATCAGACTTCTGACATCTAGGCAGAACAGGAAGCACGTAGGACTGGGAGAAAGGAAGGAAAGAAGAAAAAAGTTGGAAGACCCAGTCAAAGTAATCAATAAGGAAAGGGCTTTACAGGTGGGAAAAATGCAAAAAGGAGCATGTCAGGTAGTGAGGGGCATGTGCTTCAGAGGAGTGCAGAGAGAAGACTGCAGTCTGTTTTTATCTCTCCCACAGCCCTTATCTATAAAAAATGCCCAGCCTTCCTTGGAGAGTCACTGTTGAGGAGTTGCGGCAGTTTGTCCCTGCCATTCCTCACCCTCCCAGCANAAAAAAAAAAAAAAGGCAGCAGAGGAAATCAAACAGGCAAACAGGGCAACTCTCTGTTTTAAAATGTACAAATTCTCTAGGAAACAAAATAAGAAGATATGGAACTACAGAGAGAACAGTATTTTTTCTGCTGCTGTCTGTTTTCACTACAGTGACCTCCTCTGAAGAAGCAGCCACCAAAACCATCTGATGTGTCTTTAGAGAAAGACAAAATGTACTTTCAGGACATTTGTTACATAAGAGAAGACATGGCAGGTGCCATGGCTGCTCAAGTCCTCTCACATGAGCAGTATTCCTCTAAAGTCCTGCCCCTTTCATCACACAGAAAGTTCACCCAAGAAGTACAGCAACGACCCACAGGACCAGGATGTCTTTAGCATGTGGTGATCATCCTTTTGACACAGCTGTAGCCAGTGCTATCTGAGAAAGGCCTAATAATGGCCGGCACCTGTAAAGTTCTTGTTTACCCATATGTGCTCCCAGGCCAGCAATTCCAGGACACTCTGCATGTATTTCGTGTCATCAGAAATATATTCCTTCCTTGTTCCTGGAGTTTTGGTCATGGTCACAATGCACTGATGCTGGTTTATTTTCAAATTCTGTTCTTAACATGTTCCACAATTCCAGTCATTATGTTTATGACTCTTCTACACATACTCTTTGTACCTCTTACAGAAAAACACAACCACTGTAGCAGCCAGGGCTGTGTGACACTGTAACCCTTCCCCAGCCCTCCACAGCAGTCTCCACTTACAGTACTTTATTCTTGCACTCCTTTTCTTGGGATGTGCAAGGCTGCCATTTGCTGCAGAAAACCCCAGTCCTTTTACCCTCAGACAGGCTGGTGATCTTTGCATTAACATGCAGTGGATGCTCCCAGAAGGATCTCAGTCAGTGTGACCTCCATGTGCATGGACCACACCGGCAAGCAGGCATGGCTCCAGGAGCCAGGCAGCCATGGCAAGCTTCAAGATCACAGGGTGTGACTGAGGGTGGCAATGTGGAGGCTGACAGGAGCAAAGGAAGGGAGACTGCTTGGTCCTGTAGGACCTGGCACTCTCTGGGTGAGCCTACCATGCAACTGTGGCATGCAGGATTTCTGCCAGGAGTGAGCACACATCTTGTGTAAAAGTTGTCCACCAACTAGTGAAAAATATTCCATCTACCACCACACTTGCCCAAGCCTGCAGCCAGTGCAACTTGTCATCTGTGTTGGTATAATGGAGAAAATGGGGGTCCTAGTAGGTGAAGGACAATTCAAAGACCCAACTACCTGTAACTGTGCTGAAGAAAACCGAAAATTTTATAAGGCCTGAATGAATTAATGAACAAATGAATTAACCAAGTCTCCTAGTTTTACAGAAGTTATTTTTATCTGTTTATTTTTGTTTTGAAATAAAATGTAATGATAAGCACATCCCTGGAATTTACATAACTATAAAGAATATAGCTGCCATCACTGAGAGCTGCTCTTCAGGAATTATCCTTGTCTTACGATGTCCAATATACATACAAAATAGTTTGATACATTTTTTTAGTACAGACTGTATATTAAATGTAACATTTGCTAATTCAGCCTTGTATCCCTTGCCCTATAAATGCCTGTAAATTCTTGCATGCAAGGCTGGCGTGTTCAGTTGAGTTTATACATTAATACAGATAACTCTTTTATCTAGGCTGGGATCACTGTACGATGTGACAACTTTCTACTTTATTAAACCAGGCTTGATCACTTGATTACCTCCTAAAGAAATGAATGAAATGTTCCTATTTCTTTTAATTGTGGATTTGTAACAAACCCATAGTTTTCATGGATGCCTTCAATGAGTGTCTCATTCTCTCGCAGCTGGCACATAATTTAATTATGGTTCTTATCAAAACAAAATTGGAACATAGTAGAAGAAATGCAGATTGCATCCTCTACTTGTATTTAAATTCATTATTTCTTACACGTCTGTGCCAAAAGTTCTTACCGACCAATTTAATCATGCAGAGGAGGAGAAAAACCATGAACCCTATTTATTTTCTAGAAATATGTTTTTTTCTTGTAAGAACATTCGTGAAATAACTGCAACATTCATCCTGACTGAAATTTTTGCTTAAATTATAATCAAAACAATTTCTGTATCAGAACAGCTTGGTTGATGTGAGAGATATATATATATAGAAATACTGGGTTAACAACCTGAGATGTAACTGATGAACAGTTATGCTATGACACAATATTTATCCAATGTTTATCCAATAACATGGTCCCTCTGTATTGGGAGTTAAATGAGAAACCAGCCAATCTTTTCAGAGTTTAAGGTTTTCCTTTCTCTGATCTGTAAGTGAAGTTACACTATCATACAAGTCATTTCTTACTGGATATTTGTACGGTTACAGAAAGCCTATTTGCATTTCTAAACCAGAATGCATTTCCGCAAAAACCTACATCTAATTAACACAGTACGTCCCACAGAATCTCACCTTGTCTGAAAAGACAAATAGAAAAATAGGTGGTTACAAAAACAGGCTTTCAAAGGACTTGTCTCCTAGTTATTTATATCTCAAACTGATTCATCTCTTAATATATTCTAGGAAATGGTCTCATCCATTTTTGTAGGGCAGATATAGCTTTTTAAAAGACACTAAACACAAATGATACCAAGTTGCTAACCTACATGATTGCCTTATGAGCATTAGCTGTAAAAGTGTATTTTATGTACTGCCTTATATTCTTACATTTTATCCTCTTCAAATGCAAAAATATTAGAACTCCATTGTTTGCTTTTTAAATCAATTAGAAATTGTAGTAGATGAGGACATGTTAAATCAATAAAGTCTGTAATATGTAGGAGGCAGAATTATGCAATGATGATGATGATGATGATACTCCTTTTGACTCCATTCAGATACAAACCTGGCCTAAGGTACATGGCATGCTATTCTACTGATGGCCACTGATGGCAGTGCCTCCGAGTGATGTTTAGTTATAAGCATAAGCAAATTAAGCAGTAGAATGGCTGGCTACTCAGTTATGAGATGTATCTATATTAGAAGAAAACTCTTCCTTAAGAAATTTTTACAGTAAGTGTATTAATACCATTACAAAAGAGAAATTAATACTCCCTTCCAAAAAATATATTCCTATTCAAAATCACGTTATATGATCATTAAGAATCATACTGCCGTGTGGGTTTGCATGGCTAGGGTTTGCTGGTGGGGGCTACAGGGGTGGTGTCTGCGAGCAGTTGCCAGGACTCTTCCCCATGTCCAACAGAGACAGTGCCAGACAGATCCAAGATGGATCTGGTGCCAGCCAAGGCTGAGCCCACCAGTGACAGTGGCAGTGACAGTGTCTCTGGGATAACATATTTAAGAAGGTGGAAAAATTACTGACAAGCACAGCTTGAAGAGAGGAGTGAGAATGTGTGAGAGGAACAGCTCTGCAGACACAAGGTCAGTGAAGGAGGAGGAGCAGGAGCTGCTCCAGCTGCCAGAGCAGAGATTGCCCTGCAGCCCCTGGTGCAGCTCATGGTGAGGCAGCTGTGCCCCTGCAGCCCTTGGAGGGCTCCTTGGGGGAGCAGAGATCCACCTGCAGCCCCTGGAGAACCCCACACTGCAGCAAGGGGATGCCATCAAAGGAGGCTGTGACCCCATGGCAAGCCCGTGCTGGAGCAGGCTCCTGGCAGGACCTGTGGCCTGTGGAGAGAAGAGCCCACACTGGAGCAGGTTTGCTGGCAGGACTTGTGAACCCATTGGGGACCCATGCTGGAGCAGCCTTTCTGACTGTACCCCATGGAGGGGACCCACCTGGAATAGTTCATGGACAACTGCAGCCCATGGGGGTATTCATATTGGAGAAGTTTGTGGAGGACTGCCTCCCATGGGAGAGACCCCACACTGGAGCAGGAGAAGCATGTAAGGAGTCCTTCCCGTGAGGAGGAAGGAGCAGAAGAGACAACGTGTGATGAACTGACCACAACCCCCATTCTGCATGTCCCTGCTCTGCTGGGGGGATGAAGTAGAGAAATCAGGAGTGGAGCCTGGACAGATGAGAGGGGTTGGGGAAAAGATTTGGGGTTGGTTTTAAGATTTACTTTTATTTCCCTTTACTCTTCTCTCATTTGATTGGTAATAAACTAATTTTTCACAAGGTGAGTCTGTTTTGCCCATGATGATAATCACTGACTGATCTACTCTTGTCCTTACCTCGAACATGAGCTTTTCATCGTATTATCTCGTCCTTGTCAAGCTGAAGAGGGGAGTGACAGAGCAGCTTTGGAGGGCACCTGGCATCCAGCCAGGGTCAACCCACCACATGCTGTCTTACTTAACATTTGAATAATCACTGTGTAGAAAAATGTTTTAGATGAGCTGTATTTCATTACTTATTTAGTATTCTTTAGATTACCCAGAAAGCTGCTAAGTTTTGCCATATTCTCTTCCTCAAGTAACTCTTACTGGCTGTAGCTGGAGAAGAGATAGTGATGGACCTTTCATACGACCTAGCATGACTGCTTTTCTAATAGTATTTTTTTCACACAGTTTAAATCAAGAAATTACAACAACAGGAGGTATGATGCATCTTTTCCTCCAACACATGAACGTTCTTAAGCCTGCTCCACAGAGATAACCTGAAGGAAGGTATCTTTGCCATCATTAACTACCTGATCTTTCAGAAACCAGAGAAAAAGCTGGATCCTAAATAGGATATTTTGAAATAGTTCCCTCCCATCAAGACTATGCAATTTTCCACTTAATTATTTTCTACCAAGACAATTTAATTGTTACTCAGAATTATCTGGGGGCACTGATTCACCTTTTAATCAGAATCATATCTTTTAGTTGGAAGAAACCACATAAAGACCATTAGTACATTAAAACCATTCTAGGCTACCAGTTTAATACTGACATAATTACTAATAATTAATCTTTACTTAGCTCTCCTTTTCTCTGTTGTGTTTCAGGTTTGTTTTTTTTCCTTTATACTGTGAGTCATGGGCAAAAGTGCAAGAGAAAACAACTTTTCTTTCTAGAATGCAATCCAGTTCTGCATGTGATAGTTTGTTAACAAGAAACAAATAGTTACAATGACTAAGCCATGTTTTTAACTGATGCTGTTCTATTATCATCTTTCAAAACCAGAAGAGTGTTTTAGCAGTGGGGTATCCCTGCTTTGATTTGGAGATTTTTTATCTGTATATTAACACAAAGAACTAAATTCTGCAAAGAGAAAAAAGGCAGCCACACAGTAGAAAGCTAGCAATGGAAATGTTCGTGACAGTTTCTTACAAACCACAGACTGAAAAGAAGGAATCAACACATGGAACTTTACAATGATACCACCTGAAGAGAGAAATTCTGGAGACTGGAGAAACAGAAACTTCACATAATTTCCTCAGGTCATCTGTGAGACACAGCACACAGCACACTATTCAGAAAAACTTCCATGGAAGGCAAAATTGTAAATAAAACATATGCAAATTAACAGTATAATGCACACTCTAAGAATTCTGACAAGCAGAATTTACGTTTGTTTTCTTGGTAATTGAGCTTTAATATCCCAGTAAGACTGCCTATCTGCAAGGACAGCAGCTGGTTTTTATTTATTTTATCTATTTATTTTTGTTTTCTTTAACCTAAAATAAGAATTTTTATTGAATGTACGTGCCTTGCTCTTTCTGAATAACAATAAACTTCAATAGAACTACATAGCTGAAAAAACCTCTATGAAGACTTAAAAAAAATCTGGGCAAAATCATTAAAAATACAAACACTTATAAGATTATTTATGAATCATCCTCAATTAGAAACAAATAGAAAAAATAATGCTAATTTTGTCTGTTCACGCTGTTTCTCACGGAGGTATTCCTAGCAAAGGGTAATGAACTACCATCACAAAATTAAAGAAAATGTAGTGCATAGAAAATAAACTGTAAAGGCAGAAAAAGCAATTTCTTCAAATTAAATGGTTGCTACATTTCCCTAAGGCCAAACATGCTCTGCTTAATTTAAGAATCCATTTGAGGTACTGCTTCTCTAAAATAAAATCTGAAATCAAACTTCTGACCTTAGAAAAAGACTGATAGAGGACAAGTTCCTATTCCTCATAATCAGGGGGGAGTGGTGCCTTTCAGGATTTCGAAGATGGAGATTTCAGTGGCTCCTTTAGCTAAGCCAATTCAGAGTTTAATCACTGTCTCTTGGATAATTTTCCTTACTTCAACCCAGATCTCCCTTGTTGCACCTTCTGACCACAGTGTTCTCTCGTTGTGCTCTTTTTAGAAGAGTCTGGCTCTGCAGAACAAACACTCCTAAACATGTTTGGGTGTGCACAGCTGTGTGCTGGGAGAATGTCCAGTGCAGAAGGTAGGCAATGACACATGAGAATGATGAAAAGCAGACAGCCACACTCCTTGCTGGGATTTGGATGAGCTACAGGAGCTGATGCCCTAGTTTAGAGTCCAGCTGACAGCACTCCATGAATGGGCATGAGGATCTAGAATAATAATTCCCAGGTGCTCAGACACAGTAAGTGGCAGTATATGACCAACTCACATGACTTGGACAGGATTTAGGTGCTCAACAGGTGGTAAAAATACAAAGCAATGTTTTATCATTATGCACAAACTTCAGATTTCTAGAATTGTAGTTTTTTGTTACAAAATACAATTATTTTTCAGTAATGATTCTTGTCTTGAGAGCAACTCTTGTTTCTTAAAACTCTTTTTATAGCTACTCCCTTCAGCATAGTAAAGCTAACAGTCTAATAGCCTGATCTCCATTTCAGTAAGCCTGTTGCACAAACAAGAGATTTTCATCCTGTGTATGTCAAAATGGAGAGGAAAACAAATTCTAATTATGTAGGGAAACACTCTCATTTTCAAATACATTTTGGCATCTCAAATTACACTCTTCAGTACCTGTTTATAGTAGATGATGTTGTTTTTTTCCAGCTCTACATCATCTTTTATTATTGTGAGATCAGAAGCTTTCTTAAAAAGCTAAGTGAGATCCCTTGTAAAAAGCTTATCTGCTGCAGAAGGTGCTTTAGTTGAGGAGAATTAAAATACTGGCTTCTTAGCAAAACTCTGTTATTATTAATTTGTTGATATGCACAGATCACTAATCGGAGGCAAACACACAAAGGTGGTTTTGTGATAGGTTTGCTCCTTTGTTAGAAATCACAGCTTTATGTTCATAGTCTTACAGTAGTTTTGAAAGACTGCAATACATTCTGTTCTCAGCGCCCTTTACAATTTGATACATAGCATTTGACATACACACACCACTTCATTAGCAGGGGATGATTAAGTGACGGTATTGAAGTTACTGATGTATGAAATCGGCTGCCTTCTCCTCTTACCCATATGTACAAGAGGCAGGAAATGCTTCTGAAATGGATAATCTAAGACATAGGACAAGTCACCTTGTGGGAGGAAATTAGCATCTACCAAGTATTTTGAGAATGCTCAGTTTTTATCTTGCTTCTTAAAGCAAAAAGCCAATCTGTGTAAGAAAGTTTTCAATTTTACACAATTAGGCACAGAGCACAGCTGATATTCTGAGGTTCTTTTAAATCACTCTTCAGTTCTAAGGCATAATCCCATACATTCTCCTCATGGTTTTCTCTGAAAACGTATTGTCTGAAGTGACTATTTAGTATACTGGTCTTCAGTAAATAGTTTAGAATAATTTAGAGGTCTCCATGTAGAACACTCGTTTAATAATAATTAATTTTTATTACAAGAAAAATATTTGTGAAACACATCAGAATATACTAGCCAAAAAATACTTAAAAACCCCACCCATCCCTCTCAGGATGTCAGACTTACATTTTTACTTTCTTTGAAATGTACTAGCTGAGAATTACTTTATACTTCTAATGCAATTTTCAAGAAAAAAGTGCCAACTTTTAAAAGGAGGATTTATTTTAATAGAAATAATTTGATTGATAATTGTCTTCTCAGAAAATGGATCAGAGAAAATAAAAACTAGCTGTATATCATTCTGCACCTTGTTAAATTGGATGTATATGCATATGCTCTTAGTTTTCTATTTAGCCTTTCACCTATTTTCCATCTTTTATGTGACTCTCAGGTCACTTGTCAGATTCTTCCTTTCACTGAAGAACTCATGATTTAGCCAATTTGGTCTTTCATTAACTGCCTCTTTCTTTTGCTCAAGAGTAATTTGCGTGGGTGCCTTCATCTTGCTCCTTTAAGAGACCGCCAACTTTCTTAAGCTGCAGTTATGAAAGAGTACTTCTGTCTGAATGCAAAAACAAACTAATAGCCTGTCTCATCCTTCAGCTTTCTGCAAGGACAAAAATTGGTGGGAGCTCTCATTCAAATACTGGTAGTACTGGGCTGTAATTCTGCCTTGCCGGACCTTCCCAGCGTATTGTGTGTGGTCTGTGAAGCTTGGCTTGTTTTTGTGCAACTGTGTGTTTGAGCATCACACAGGGATGAATTTCAAAGAATGATGGTGGTACTTGCACATTGGTGGTACTACCAATGCCTACAGCAAATTCCTGATATTTGGATTCTATTTTAATAAGCAATCCTTGCACGTATTTACTTTTGTGTATCTTTGTTTCCTTGCATAATCCTTGTCTGGTTAATAGCAAACCCTGCAATTAACAACTTTAGTAAAAGTGATGCAATGTCTACCTTTTTGCTTCAATCAGTATTTAGTAGTTTGCAACTTTTACACAGCAATACAGTCATTATTGAACAAAAAAACATCAATCATGCCCTGGATAGAATTTTAACTGAAACAACTTAATACTGAGTAAACACAGAGAAAATTAACATTTCAAATAAACCAAAGCTAGAGAGTACTGAAATTCAAAGAGATACTAAAAAATATGAAAAATAAAGGCACAAGATACTTGTACTCTTTTATAGTCTAAGGTAACCAAAATGTTCAGAATATTGCAAGTGTAACTCACTGCACTTCTGTGGATAACAGCACTTCTTGCTGTATTTTACTTCAATTCAAATTTCCCTAATTTTCTCCTTCAAGTCAAGACATTTAATATAGTTGACGGGAATTTTTCTGAAGTTTTGTTTTATGATAAGAGTCCGGGGAATCAGGTACTGGAGTGTCCCGAAGTGTGGGCTGGATACAGGACAGACCACAGAGATCTGAGAGTTGGCTACTGCAGAGGCCTGATGGTTCAAACCGGCTCATGAAGAAACCATGGAGTCTTGCATGGAAACAATGCAACCACCAGTTAGTTACATTTGGAGGAAATCATCTGAATGATAAGTTGAAGAAACATTCTTAGGAAACAAGAATTTTACACACAAAGAACAGTGAAACAGGAGCACATTAGTTTGGAGTGCACCAACAGACATAAATACACTTTCTGAAGAGACAGAAAGGAAGGCTGCCTCAGCATACAAGAACTAATGAATTCTGTTTATTCAAAATCCAACTTATTGAGAGCTTCCAGCAGCTCATGATAGAAGATTCTTTTGCCCTGAAACTCACTGAAACAGAAAGCTGTGAGACAGAGGTGGTAATCATGGATGAAAGGAAGATAAATTCAAATTAAGATGCTGTGGCATAGGTGCTAAATAGAAATTATCTAAATGCTATAGAACAAGGAAGGTAGGAATCACAGGAAGGCTCCATTCCGGTAAACCCAGAGGGTTTAACTGAGTAATGCAGCAAAATCTAGATGGTTTCAAACACTTTAGCATATAAGAAGTAGCCTGTTCTGTGAATTGGACCCATTATTCTATGCACCAGAGGTAGGGAACAGATCAACCTGCTCCTTTATGCAACAGCTTTAAAATATGTGAAAATCGTTACCCTATGCCTCCACTCTCATCCTCCTCTTTTATCTTCTCAAAATCAAACATTTCAAGTTTTTCCCTTGTCACAGATATCTCTGAATTTCTGGCAAAGCTTGTTGCTTTCTCATAGTTTATCTGAAACTATTCTACTCATTCTTCAAGCAAAACTCTCCAAAAAATGGATTAAGTACTTCAATTTAGACATTAGCATTGCTGAAGAGTAGAAGGAAAAATACCCATCTCAAGAACTATACTCATCCTAATATCTGACATGATACTTGTCCTTCTCACAAATGGTAGCTTTTTTCTAGTAAGCCAGGAAGCAGCCATATGTCTAACTCTGATAAAATATGCTTATCTGCGAAGAATAGCTGAAACATACGGCAAAACACAAAGTCTTTCTTGTGCAAACAAATTATGGTTTCAAAGTGCAAATGAATTTCATATCCAGATATTTGAAGGGATAAACACCAAACTGTATTCAACAGGCTTAACACTCTCATCTTGTGAGCTGCTGTAGTCTATAGAACCTTTTATTTTTGCAGAATTGGTGTTCAGCTGTATATCATCTTTTTATTGTGTGGCTATTTTTTCCTACATAAATTTGTGAGTCTCCATCCTTTCTTCTTATGTCATCTCTTATTTTTTCCATAGCATAATTTCAATTTTTAAAATCTATTTTGTATTATCTACCATTGCAGCTCCACCACACCAATTTTCTTTCATTTCTTTAATTTCAAGTCAATGTTTAAGGACGTTAATAAAAATCCTGAATAGTACGTGATACGGGGCAGATTCATATAGAACTTCAGTTGTTACAAACTTTTGATGCTGAACTATTGATAACTACCTCTGGTCTGATTTTCCTACTAGTTTTGGTTTTACTCTAACATAAATTAATCCTGATTGTGTTTCCCTGGTGGTCTATGAAAATGGCATGCAATATAGCATAAAAAGATACAACCTATTCCCTATAGACTTTATTAAATCAAGGTATTTAATAGTTAATGGACTCTATCTCAAAGGCCTCAAAGGCCTGCTGTCCTCTTAGAGAAAGAAATCAAGTTGGGATGACATAATTTGTTTATGACAATGCAGTTATGTTACTCATTGCCTTGTTGCCCTTTGTGATGTTTATAGTCAAATAGTTGATTATGTTGTTTTACTTCTCTCCTTCAGAATTTAACAGTACCATTAGCTCTTCTGCTTGGTATTAACAGCATTCAGCAGCTCATAGAAACTGACTTCTTTCACGAAAGTTAATTCACATCTTTGGCCTTTTCACTTACTAGAGAACAAAAATTCTGTTGTTGTTTCTCTTACTGCTCTTATTGTACCAGAGACACATTCTACATTTTCCAAATTGTCCCACTTTAGTCACTTCTCATGTAGTGTGTTGTGCTTGGGAAAGCTTGATTTATAAGAAAAACAAGATTCGATGTTGTTAAATGGAGGAAGATTTATTCCTATTCAAAGGATTTAAACAGGGACTAAACCCATGCTGATAAATGTGCTGCATTAAAATGGTCCTTCAGGGACAGGATAACAAAGCATGTAAGGATGTCCCTAAGGAAAACAAATACACTCTAAAATGTGAACAGGACTCGCTGGCAATATTTACTACGGTAAAGAAAACAAAGACATGGCACAAGCTCAGGCTCAAGCATTCATCTGTCCATACTATGTAACAGTTAGCACACTCCTGGTCCCCTTTTAGCCTGTTCAAAACAATGCTCTTCCAGGGGGTGCACAGGAGTGTTTGGGAAGAAGCATGAACCACTTACTGTTCCTTACAGACAGACTGGGACAAGGCCATTCTGTTCCGGAGAAAAGAGAATTTAATTATATGGATATTGAATGTTTGGTACCACATGTTCTTGGGCTACAGAATTGTCACTGGTTCATTTTATATACCAGTATACACACAGTGACTGTCTATCCACTACCACTAACTCCTGTCTAACTAATCAAGTGGTTTCTTTCATTTTGATTGCTCCAAATATTCTGGATTGGTTTGAGATTTTTACAATTCTCTTCTACTCAACATTTGTCATTTGACCTAGCTTCTGCTTTCTTTGTGCTTACTTCTTATATTTGAGATCACACAAGAACTTACGGTTTGCCTGGGCTGTTGATTTATACACTGTATATCCCCTGCATCAGAGGAGTGTGTAGTTACTGTAATAGTGTACCTTATTAAAGGTGATACATTACTTTCTTTAGTTTTTTTCTTAGGCACCCCTCCTGTGAAGTATTACATAATAATTTTCAGAGCTGAAGTCTGCTAATTTGGAATCCAGTGGTTTAATTTTGCTGCATTCCTACCATCAAAAGATATCTGAGAAGTAAAAATTGTTCTCTATCACCAGTGATAGTAGTTTATGCTACTAGCTACTTGCCAGAAGCTTGTTTTTCTTAACCTTTCTAGCTTAATTGTGTTCACTAGACCCTCACCATTACAATTGTTTACATTCTTGTCTGCCACTGTCTCTTCATGTCTAAAAAATTCATAAACTCCATTTATATGTTACACTTTCATGGTTTTGAAGTGGTTGTCAATGCCATGATGGAATTCTGCAGCTTGTGGACTGGAAAAATTACTATTTTTAAAGTAGGTAATTTTCATTACAGATCTGCCAAAAAGGATTGTCCAAGGGTTAAATTATTTACCAGGAATATTCCCTGTAAGCTGACAGGTATCTCTCCTTCACTAAATCCTGTCTGGTACTTGTTAGAAGACTGCTTAACATTCACTTTGTTAATGTACAAATCTTCTAAAATAATGCCAAACTGAGAGGTTAAACTTTGTTTCTCAGTCAAGATCAGCAGAGATTGTGACATGGTGCTCAACTACTGAGATGATGATGAAATCAAAACATTTCACAATACATTTGTTAATATATCTGAGAGCATCATGGATAAGTGAAATCATTCACACCCACTGAAATGTAAAAAACATACACAAAAAAATCCAGGTGCTGTATTACTTTTTTCTAAATGTGTCAATAAAAGTAGTCAATTTGATTCATGTTGAAAGTAGCAAATGGAATCTATGAAATTATTTTTTCCTCAGAACCTCAAATTATTGGAGAATTCAATAGAGACAGCAACAGCATCCAGAAAGTGCCCACAGATATTACTCACATACTAACAAGGTCACATCAAATTTTATAGTCTGAAACTACTTTGTGCTACACGCAATGACTAGATGCTTGCCTTTAAATCTAGAAACATTCCCAGGCACTGGAACCTGATTGTCTATACTGTTAAATTTTTTGAATAGTTCCTGATACAGATTTGGTCCAAATCATCTGCTAATCTCCTGAAGAACTGCAGATCTGAGTACAAATCTGGAACATGCACAGGGAACTACTCCCAGTAGGTTGTCTGCATGCAACTACAGTGTTTTGAGGGCAAGAGAAGTTGAAAGTATGAATGCAGTATTTCATGTCAGCTGGCCTCCATGACAATATTCCTGGGCACATTTATTTTACTAAAAAAAATGCAGCCATAATGACTGCTTGGCAGAAAGGCTGAAACTTTTTAATATGCATAGGAAGTAATCTACCAATATTGTATGTAAAATATATATATCCTGACTTATATCAGAAATAGTGTGGCCAGTAGGACGAGGGCACTTGTCCTTGGCACTGGTGAGGCTGCACCTCAAATTCTGTGTCCAGTTCTGGGCCCTTCACTGCAAGAGCTGGAGCATGTCCAGAGAAGGTCAGTGGAGCTGATCATGGGTCTGTAATAGAAATGCTATGAGTTTATATTATTATAAATATTATTATATAATTATATTATTATAATAAATATTATATTATAAAATTATTGTTACTGTGCCTCAGGGAGCTGGGGGTGTTCAGCCTGGCGAAAAGAAGGCTCAAGGGAGACCTTATCACTCTCAAACCTCACCCCCACCTCAAAGGAGGGTGTAACTAGGTGGGGGTCAGT
Organism: Dicrurus megarhynchus; assembly: GCA_013399195.1. Taxonomy (NCBI): domain Eukaryota; kingdom Metazoa; phylum Chordata; class Aves; order Passeriformes; family Dicruridae; genus Dicrurus; species Dicrurus megarhynchus. The sequence goes on along the minus strand of VXAD01007898.1, from coordinate 501,619 downwards.
CTCTTCTCCCAGGCAACAAGTGACAGAACAAAAGGAAATGACCTCAAATTGTGCCAAAGGGGACTCGACTTGGGTATAAGAAAAAATTTCTTCACTGGAGGAGTGGTTAAGCATTGAACTNGTCCAGAGAAGGTCAGTGGAGCTGATCATGGGTCTGTAATAGAAATGCTATGAGTTTATATTATTATAAATATTATTATATAATTATATTATTATAATAAATATTATATTATAAAATTATTGTTACTGTGCCTCAGGGAGCTGGGGGTGTTCAGCCTGGCGAAAAGAAGGCTCAAGGGAGACCTTATCACTCTCAAACCTCACCCCCACCTCAAAGGAGGGTGTAACTAGGTGGGGGTCAGTCTCTTCTCCCAGGCAACAAGTGACAGAACAAAAGGAAATGACCTCAAATTGTGCCAAAGGGGACTCGACTTGGGTATAAGAAAAAATTTCTTCACTGGAGGAGTGGTTAAGCATTGAACTAGGCTCCCCAGTGAAGTGGTGGAGTAACCATTTCTGGAGGCATTCATAAAATGAGTACATGTGGCACTTCCTGATATGGTTCAGTGGGCATGGTGGTATTTGGTCAAAAGTTTGACTTGATCTTGGAGGTCTTTTCCAACCTTAATGATTCTATGATTCCATGAACGTAACTCTCCTATGTGTCCAAATGGCTATTTGGTAAAATGGGTCTTAACAGTTACAAGGGCAGGACACAAAACTGAATTTTAAGTGTCAGTGTTTGGCTTTCGTTTCTTCCTCCTGTATACTCAAGCAAAGTCTTTTTACCTCTATAGCTGCAGAAATGGGGGTGGAGAACAAGGGACTATTACTTGAGCCTAATGGCTCTTACTGCCTTTTGCCATTTTTCTGCATGCTAAAGGAATGGGATTAAGGGAATACCCTCAGAGTGTAAAGTACTCTAACATAATTGAACTAATAATCCGATTACAGAATGAGCTGTGCACTGCTCAAGACACTCCGTGAACACAGTATGAATGCATATCATCATCAGAAAAACTGTGTCAGTACTCATGATATCACTTATTAGCAGCCTAGTCTATTATTAAAATATTCTTATTTTTCCCTAAAAATCCTTTGGGTCTGACAAACATACCATACTGTCCACTGGAAAAAGAAAAACAAGACCCTAATAAATCCTATCTAATCTTGGTCATGCAACCACACACGTACATTACAAGCATAAACAGTTTCAACATTGAAGTGAACATAAAGGAAGCTGAGTGTGCTCAGCTCCTTTTAACATTGTTTCAAGCACCAAAATAATGTTCTAGGAAAGAATTAATACTTACTTGTATTTATGTAAGGAAAACCTGACTAATTTCTTTAAGCAGAAAATCACTGGAAAACCTACTTATTAAGTATGCATCCTGTTAGGGTATTAAATAAAACAACAGGAAAGGCTGTGGCAAATGACAAATGTATAATATATGTTAAAGTGTTGGTCAGTCTATTACCAGGTGCAGTGTGGATATAACTGGATCTGGGCTTCTTTACCTGCACCTCTATATCTCTAAGAGATTAGTTTTATGATATTTTTAAAAGAGAAAAAGATTTGGGATTAGGTTTTCTTTTGGCTCTTTACGATTTATTGAGGAATTAAGAAGATCTTTCAGCTTAACATTAAAGATAGAATTGCATGCAGTCTCAAATGACACTTGGAAATCATGGTATCATGAGACAAGACAATCGAAGTCAAGGAACTGAAAGAAAATGTTTGTTCTATGACATTAGGTGAGCTGGTGATTTTTAAAGAATCCCAACCTGACGTATTAGCTGACATATGCCAGACAACGTGTCATTTAACACGTATTAACTAATTAAGATAAACATCAGGCAGCTTGGTTTTCAATCAGATTACTTAAAAGGTTAAACTCTTTCTGAGTGAAGTCAAAACTTCCAATAATGTTGTCCTTGTTTGGATTAAAAAATCTCCCTTAAGTCAAACTCCAAGAAAATATAAAGGGTTGTCTGACACTGACACCAACAATTTTGTTGAAGTAACTTTTTACTTCAGCTGGGCAATGTGAAATAGAAAAATGCCTTTAAAATTACTAATGCAGAGTCTAACCCAAATTCTGTATTAGAAATCTTAACAGTTTTAGCTTGTTGAAATAGAAAAGCATGTAGAAACACTACAAACACAAGACCTTGAGATACATTCAAACCAAATGCCAAACAAAGAAATAGAAAGGGAAGTTTTGATTTTGGCTATTCATTGTAATTTCTTAATTTGTAGTCTGCTTTTATTTTTTTATTTGGATGTTCAATTGTATCTTAATATAGCCAAAATAAGAATAGCTGTGCACATGAAATGCACAGCACAGTCAAAAGAAAGAGTAACAAAACCAAGAAAACGTTGCATTTGAATACGAAAACTGGAGGAAGTTAGGTGAGTTTTTACCTTAGTGAACAACTGTCACTGAGAGACAGTCATAGATAATTTACTCCCAAGCAAAACTGATTTTGTCACCTGGCTTCTTGCAGGTCAAGTAGCTGGCAGTGAGTATAAGCAACCAAAGCAAATCCAGAATCTAACAAGACAACAAGCAGCTACCACTGAGACTTATGAATTCTTAAGTAAGACTGGAGGAGACAAACTAAATAGCATAATACCTCAAAGAAGTAGGGCAACTGCTGAATTAAGTGACGAAGAACTGGGAAAATTACAGAAAGTGATCAGAACAGCAAACCTGGGAACACACAGAAAAAAGCTAAGGGTACTTCTAAGCTACATGATTTCTAAGTTGTCCAGACTCGTAGGACATTTAGGGAACGGAGGCAAGAACTTGTTAACAGGGATTATACATCACTGGTGAGTTTTGCATAGTTATATATGCAGCCATTGTCCATTATGTTGCAGATGGTCCTTTGACCACTGGCCACTCAATTATCCACGCCCCAGAGTGATAGTCTGGACAACACATTCAACATCCATGCGTGCATTCAAAGCTGAGTGAACCAAAGTAAGCTCTAAACACTGAAAGACTTGAGACATTCCACCTTTTATTGATCACAACTCCCTCAATTAAAAAGGTGTATAAAGTAATTCTGGATGGTTAAAATGCTACCTCCTTCAAAAATAACCCATTTGCCTTGGAAGGAATGAGCCAGAAGCACCAATTTACATGAATCCTTACTTACATGAATAGGTATATAATAATTTTGATTCTCACTTGCTTCTTAGAATTAGATGGAAAGCTCTTTTGAAACAGAAATTGAGTTATGATCTTGATACTTAAAGAAGACAGCTACTAGAACTCAACCCTTCTCAGACATAATTAACCATTAGCATTGACAATATCTCAAGAACATTTACATGTAATCACCTTCTCATCAACATACACAGAAGCTCCGATTTTAATTCCAATCAATCATGAAATCACTTAATGAAAATTCAATGCTGAACTCCTGAGTTTTTCTTAACCTCCAGGTCCCTTCCTATTGATTTCACTTTCCCCATGTTTAGCTTACTTCTCTGAGCATAACTTTGCTTATGAGAATAAGCGTACTCTCTATGCGCCAGACAGTGCACTGATGAATGTCCAGGCTCTCTTCTTTTTCCTTCCTGCTATTTACTCCTCCTTTTTTTGTTGTTGCTGTTGGGGGTTTTTTTGTTGTTTGTTTGTTTTGTTTTGTTTCTGATTAATGTATTCATCCTTTTTCTCTCACAGCTAGCTAGAACAAATATGTTTTCCATGACTTAAGGATCATGCATGCAGTTTCTGGATAGATAAGAAGTGGAATCAATTGCAAACATGGCTAACTTTCTAGTATCATTGCAGCCAAATTTCCTGTTTGAGTCACAGAGCAAAACCACTATGGAATACTGAAACTATAGTGCAAAAGACTACAGCAACATGACCAACACTTTTTTTCTTCTCCAGTCAAAGTCTCTGGTAGTCAAAAACTTCATTACTGTGAAAACACACTGGTTTTGTGCAACATCTGTGACCATCAATAGGGCCCCAAGACAGTACCAGAAATGAAAGACAGATATATGCTCTTTAAAACATCAAGATGATTTTGGACAAGTATTTCATCACATATAGTCACTGTTATATAACTTTATAGTATTCTCTATCTTGCTAGCATGGTGGTGAAACTGGACTTAGAAATTACAAATGTACAACTTTAAGCAGATCAGACGCACTAAAAAAGCCTGCTCAACCAAAAGCCTATGCACAGACCTAGCAACAGATGTGAATCCTATGCTTTCCCCTAGATGCAGAAAAAGAAGTATTTCTTTGCAATAGAAAAAAACCCCCATTTCTGAATTTCTGCTAGCCTACCGAAGTCATGTCAAAGAAATAACAGCCAGATTAATCTATAAAAGAACACTTGCACATTTAAGGATTCCACTGAGTAAGGAATTTTCCACTGAGCAGTGTGTGGGAGAGAAGTGTTTATTTTACCATGGTTATGATCAGAAATACTGTTTTCTTTGTTGACATTTGCAAAGTTTAACATGCAAACATAAACATCCTGAAAAAAGCCAAAGGAAACAGTTTTACAACCATATCCTATCAGAAACAAAATGCACTATAAATCATCATAATCACAGAAAAAATATTTCCACTGAGTTTGAGTTATCTCTTACGGTTTTTGTAATTTCTGTCATTAGTTTGGAGTTTGAAAACTTCTACTTATCCATAAAATACATAAAAAGCTGGCATCATTGAGAGAAGATTTTCTAGCTCTGTGTCTTCTGAAGGGACCAAGTAATTTTGAAAGAAATAGTTGATAATAAATTAAAATAACCTGCTCAGCATAATACCATACACTTATTTATAAGATGATAAACATAATAAAAGACACTTTTGTGTTTCCTATTTTTCACACTTTTGTAGTATTTCAGTTAGAACTTTTAGAAACACTTCATGAAGAGATTAAGTAGTCTTTGTAACTGCAACTTAAGAAACAGAAATTCTACCTTAAACCTAAAAATTCTACATGTAGAATAACACCACAATATACTATGTTTTACTTAATAGAAAAAACTGGTATTTTATTTAACTCTTTTTAGACCTACAAGGAACAGCAAGATTTTGTGTGTAATTGTAGGTCTATTCATTAATTTCTCATAAAAGTTTCTAGCTAATTTGCGGCGAAATTTAACAAGAGGTGAACAAAAGCCAATGAATGAGATAATTCTTAATGATAGTTAATTTCTCATTATGTTTGCATAACTGAAAACTACTGAATTAAATTCATGCCAACATAAATATTCTTATGTCAATTATACCTTGTCAGTGTCCTTTAAGATCAATTAGTAGATCCCTTCATTTAAATTACCTAATAACGGAGGATGAACACGTAGTGATTTATAATAATTATAGAACCTCATTAATCACACCTGAAATAAGAACTTCAGGGGCTAAGACACAAGTACACATCCTGACATCAGAGTAAGGGACTGCAGATTATGGCAAGTGGAACTTCAGTGATTCAATTTAGTTAAAAGCAGCTGTATTAAATCTGGAAATGACAGTAAACTTTATAAGCAGACAGTACAGTTTGACAGCGCTGAAAGAGAGGTCTTGCATCCTCACTTTTCCCTGTTCCTCTTACTTTTGATTTAGTCCCATCCTTATTACCCTCACTAATCCAGTTTCTGCACTGTATCTCAGTGTCCGGGATACAACATCCATACAATCTCAAGATTAAAGATTTAATGAGTTAAACAACTTCTTGCTTTCCCAAGATAGTTTTCCGACATTTTAGTGAGCTCGGAAAATAGAAACAAGTTAGAGGATTTCCCATTCCCGCTCTGGAAAGTTATTACTGTTGTTGTGAAAGTAGTTAATGTGTCTACATCCATTTCACGCCATGTCTTATTAGCGTATTTTAAAAAATACACTCTTTATTCATTAACTCATAGCCTGTATCGAAGTTCCAGGATCTATTAATATCTGCAGGGAAAAACACATGAAGGCAAAGGATTTTTGTTTAATAAATTTAAGAAAAGAAAACCTGGAGGTTTAGAGAAATCTGTAATTTGAAGAAGCAATCGTGAAAGCACTATTGGGGAGCTAGATAACAGCAAAACATTCAACTCTGCCAAGTTAACTGCATGCTAGAAAAGTCACTGTAACGTGGCCATTTTGGGACAAGGAAGTAATGTTCCCTCCTTAACATTAAGTTATTAATTAAGTCCTCCTTAATTAAGTCCAACTGAGCTGAACTTTGAGTAGATTGTGTATTCCCCATCAGACGACACTTTCAAAATGACAAATTTCACCTCACTTTACCAGATGCCTATAGCTGAGCTTGTAGCTGAGCTCTATGGGGTCTCTATATGGTCAATGAAGAGAAACAGGCTCTTAAAGAATGTCTTAACTCATTTTAAATAAAGGGTAAGACAAATTTCTGTGACAAGTGCCTATTTCTTACTGACTATGAAGAAAGGGCTTACACAGCCTGTTTTAAGTGCTCACACTTTGAAGACCTGCAATCACAGCAATAGGTTCGAAGGCCTTGAGAGTCAAACAACAAAAAGTCAGGAAAAAAAAAAGGAAAAAGAGATAGTAACTAAGTCTCATGACAGACAACTGCCAACACCCTGTACAGGCATATCTATGGAGAATAAATCATAGAATGGCCTGAGTTATAAGAGACCTTAAAGATCACCAATGCCACTGCCATGGCCAGGGACATCTTTCACTAGACCAGGTTAGTCAGAGCTCCATCCAGCCTGGCCTTAAACGCTTCCAGGGATGGGGCATCCAAACTTCTCTGGGCAACCCAATCCAGTTCCCACAGTACGGGGAATTATGGGAGAGAATTGGGTTGTGAGCTGTGAAACCTGCCTGCAGAGGCACGTGGCAGCACAAAGGAGCACATGGCAGCACAGAGAGGCTTGTCTCCTCGGGGCCCTGCGGGAGGAGGTGTCACAGGACAGACCCCTATGGAGGGGAGCCTGCTGGGAGCTGACAGACGGGTGAACAGCGAGTGACCACCCCATACAAGGACATTTGGAAAGTGTGTTGTGATGTGGCAACACGGGATAGGTCACACCACATAAGGAAATACTGTGCCTTGGAAAAGCGTATAAAACCAGCTCATTCCTTTGAATGTTCAGATCCCCTGCCGGTCTGGTTTTGTGATTCAATCACCGACACACAGTAAAGACTTTTTTTCTAATATCTAATCTAAACCCACTCTCTTTCAGTTTGAAGCCACTCCCCCTTGTCGTGTCACTAGATGCTTTTGCAAATAATCTCTCTCCATCTTTCTTGTCAGCTCTCTTCAGGTACTGGAAGGCCACAGTTAGGTACCCCTGAAGCCTTTTGTTCTCCAGGCTTAACAACCCAAATTCTCTCAGTCTTCCCTCATAGCAGAGGTGCTCCAGCCCTCTAAACAAATTGATGTCTTTCCTCTGGACTGGCTCCAGCAGGTCCCTGTCCTTCCTGTGCTGGGACCCCAGAGCTGGATGCAGTGCTCCAGGTGGGTCTCAGCAGAGCGGAGCAGCCCAGATCACGTTTGTCTCTCTGGGCTGTGAGTGCCATGGCTGGGGCATGTCCAGCCTCTCACCCACCAGCACCTCCAAGTCTTTCTGGGCAGGGCTGATCTAGATCTCTTCATCCCCCTGTCTTTTCTTAACAATTTAATATCCAAATGTTACCTGTCAGTCACCTGGCCGTGTACTGCAGAGGCACTTCCTGCCACAGACTTCTCAAACTTTTCTATCTCCCTATACACATTCTGAAGAAGTAACACAAAGTTTTATGTTTCCTTTCTCTTCACAAAGCAACACAAAGAAGGTTCAACAGAGCAAGTACTAGGGAATTACTTTTATGTCATGTTAGTACAACAGAAATGCTTACACTGAAAATATTGTAGAGCATCAGCTAACCAAGAATAAAGGCAAGATGATTTCCATCTTACACTTTTCCCTTCTTTCCCCTCTTTCCTTTTCCTAGCTACACCTACTTCCACCAGCTAGAAAGTCCTGGAATTTTGCAGTAGTTAATTCTGCAGGATAATTCTGATTTTGCATAGGGCTCTAGCACAGTATATAATCCTCACCCTGCAAAGACTTGAAACAAGATATTCTGGACTACGATCTGCTTTATCTATCTCTGATAGTTAAGTAAGCAACTATGTTAGTATAGTCTACATTTCAAGGCATCTGTCACTGTTGCCCATTTGTAAAAACTGGTAGAGCAGAAAGTTTCATAGTGTGTTACAGAACAGTTCAAACATTATCATGCAAAACTTCACCAGGCACAAATCAGAATGCAACATTAATGTTTTTATTTCACATATCGTACTCAGTAGACTAGAAGCTAAAATAGTTTCAGCAATCAAATTAGAACTACCTATGGTGTTTATTCAGCAAGCTCTTCTTACATCAAAGCAATTCTTATTAAAAAAACAAATGCAGAATCATAATAATATAAATTGACACCCCAATCTTTGCTGGTTGAGTCTACTATATCATTTTAACAGAAGCTTTTGGATGGTACAACTACAGTATTTGTAAGAGTAAATGCTCCCCAAAATCATGTTTTTTGAGTTAATATAACTAATATTAAAAGAATATAGATGAAAATTGCCTTTGCTTCTCTTTCCTTATGTAAAGATTTTTTGGCTTCACTAGCTTTTATATGGGTCTTGATGGTGGCTTTGTAACTTGTATAAAGGCTGTTTGAATCTCGGCTAATATTTTGTTTTGTCTCCTTCTTCCTAAGCAGTGCTGAATATTCAACATCTTGTGTTCAAATATGTAGGTTGAAACAAAAGATAACATATGGCCCTAATACACTATTTAATAAGTCTGAAGTAATATGCTACATATATATATGAAGCAAATGTAATTAAGCAAGAAGGAAAACAATCTTCCAGGAAGAAAGTAGAAGAGATTATCAGGCTCCAGACTTGAGCAAATTACTTTTCCTTCTTTCTTTTATTTATTTTTTTTTTTTAAGTGTATCCCTAAAATGTTGTGAAAGCAAAAAAAAATTTTCTACCTTTTGTCCACAGTTAAAACTTGACCTAAACTATTTTCAGCCACTGTACTCACAAATCACAATTTTTCTATCAGGAAGTAGATGTTGTAAAATTCATTTAGAGTATCACCATAAGTTCTAAATAATTTGACAGCTTATCAATATCCTAGTAGATTTTCAATATTTGATGTGAACATGTAGCTTTTAATTATCACTATCAGAAAATGGTACATCTTTATATGCTTTGTTTGCATTAAAAAATAATGTGGTGCAATAGTAGCATGTCTTTAAAGAAAAAGAGTTTTTGCTCAGTGCCTTATAGGCATTTAAGGGCTTTCATTGAATTCTAGTTCTAGTATGTTTCACATATTTCAGGTCTGAATACAGCACAGAAACCGGGAATACCATTAGGTAACACTGCTGCTGAATAGTGAGTCTCATCAAGAGTAACAAGCATACAAATTACACTCATTTAAGCAGCACTACAAATACATGCAGGTAAAGGTGGAGTGGCATAGAAAAATGTTTTTTATACATAAAGTCAAGACCAGTTAAAATATATAATATATCATATTAGAAATTAATAAATGTTCTTTAAAATTTTTGAGTATTTTGCATATTGCTTGCATTTTCTTTTCTAGATACATGAAGAGACCTTTTTTCGCCATTCTTGTTCATGTAATGGCAATAGAACAGCTAAATAACCACAGCAAGACTCTCTCCTTTCACTAGCCATGTAAAATACATATCAAATTAGTCAACTTCTTTGTCAATGTGGTTCAACATCCCCTGGATACTGGGCCATTTCCTCTATATAAATTATAAACTCTGCTTTGGATGAGTGTTTCCATGTCTAAAGAAATTTCTTCCTCCTTTTTTACCTCATCAGAATAGCTAAACACAAGTACAAGATGTTCTGAGGCCATACCCACTATAGGTGCCCTTCTCCTGTCATTTTCCTGCTTTTGTACAACGCTTCATCTTTTCTTCACAAAAGAAGAATGACACAAACCTCTTTTACAAGGACATCTCAAACCCATACGAGGTGCGAAACGTACACTTTGTCTTCAAATCTATAAATATTTTCCATGCTTGACAATATGCAAATACTCTCAACTTTAACTTGAAGTGATTTTTAAATACATTTTTAAGGTCTCGTAAGAGTACATTGGCTTTATTTCCATGCACACCACTTTTCTTTGTTCTTGTATAAAGGTGAGTGTGCAGCACAGAATCAAGAAGTCTTCACACTGGCTTTAACTAACTCATTAAGCACATAACCTTCAGAAAATACTTCTCCAGAAGTCTATAAAAATAAGTAGTCACTTTTTCAGTGTCCTGGGCTCTTTGCTCTTCTTGGAGGTCCTGAGCTCTCAGCTGCTTTGGAACATGCACACAACTCTCTTATCTGTTATCATCTTGGATTTTGTTTCAGAAGGCTCTGAAATCTGCTGTAGTTGCAAGTCATTCTGATGTTGCACTAAATTTTCAAACACTAAAGTTAAACATCAAGCAATGAGGAGTCAGAAATAGTAATAAACATATTCAAACATGGTAATTTTAAGAACATTGTTTCAAACTGTTTTTCTGTGTTAATGTACACAGAAAAACCTCTAAACAGGTTCAAACTGAAAATCGGGACTAGGTCCATTGAAAAGAACTTAGAGATTTGAACTTGAATGATGCCAAACTTTGTTTAGTTGAGAGAAAAGGACAACTCATTGCTCTGTACAGCTTCCTCTGGAGGGGAAGTGCAGAGGGAGGTGCTGTGCTCTTGTCCCTGGTATCAAGTTAGAGGACAATATGGGAATTGAACCATAGAATCCTAGAATGTCTTAGGTTGGAAGGGACCTTAATAATCAGATAGTTCCAAGCATCCCGCCTTGGGCAGGGACACCTTCAACTAGACTAGGTTGTTTAAAGTCCCATCCAGCCTGGACTTTAATACAGTGATGGTGCATCCACAAGTTCTCCGAGCTACCTGTTCAGGTACCAGTCTCACAGTAAAGAATATATTCCCAAAATCTAATCCAAACCTACTCTCTGTTGATTTGAAGCCACATCCCCTTGTCCTGCCACTCCGTGTTGTCATGGATAACTCAAAACATTTTTGTATTCCATAACTATCTGTGCCCCAGAAAATCTTTACTGTTTCCTTATGATCCAGAACCGCAGCCAGAACAGGATACTGAGGTGGGGGGGAGGGAAGAGGGGTGTTGCTTAGATCCCTTTTTAAGTTGGAGCCTGGAAGCAGGGAGCCCTCTCTTTCATGGAAGCATTTGCAGAAGGTGGAGGCTCCACTTTGGGGAGGGTTGCTTCAGGTGGTCGGGTTTTTTTCTGGGCTTGCAACAGCAGCCACTCGGAAAAAGTGTATTTCACCAGCAATAACTGTTTTGGAGTGAACTTCGCAAACCCTATCAGCAGCATGGAGCTTGAGCTGGTCCCTGGGGCCAGGTCAGTGCCAACAGGCCAGTTTTAACCCCTGGACACACCAGTGGCTTGGCAGACAGCAGTACCAACACTGGTGGAGTCCTGAATGTGGCAGGAGGAGGTGGTGGGCAGCAGAGCTGACCTCACACAAGCCAGCAAGTCTTCATCTGCCACTAGAACTGCTCCGTATCTTCTACCTTCTTATCAGGGTTTGCCGCCATCATTTCCCTTTGTCTCCCGGACTGTGCAAAGGCCGCCATCTTGGGGGGAGAGTTGGCCGCCATCTTTTCCCTTTGNGGGGGAGAGTTGGCCGCCATCTTGGGGGGAGAGTTGGCCGCCATCTTTTCCCTTTGTCTCCCCTCACATAGTTGCCCTAGACACCAGCTCCATAAAAGGCATTTCTGGCATTTTGGGTTTCTCTTTGTTCTCGGGGAGTATGTTTTAGAAATTTTGTATCTAGTGATTATTTGCTGTTATTTTTTGCCTGTTGCAGTTTCATTTGTTAGCANAATGTGGCAGGAGGAGGTGGTGGGCAGCAGAGCTGACCTCACACAAGCCAGCAAGTCTTCATCTGCCACTAGAACTGCTCCGTATCTTCTACCTTCTTATCAGGGTTTGCCGCCATCATTTCCCTTTGTCTCCCGGACTGTGCAAAGGCCGCCATCTTGGGGGGAGAGTTGGCCGCCATCTTTTCCCTTTGTCTCCCCTCACATAGTTGCCCTAGACACCAGCTCCATAAAAGGCATTTCTGGCATTTTGGGTTTCTCTTTGTTCTCGGGGAGTATGTTTTAGAAATTTTGTATCTAGTGATTATTTGCTGTTATTTTTTGCCTGTTGCAGTTTCATTTGTTAGCAAACTGATTTTTTCACTTACACTTGCTCGTATTCGTTTTCTCCTTATTTATGGAAAAGGATTGGTTAAACCTGTAAAGGGGGGCCAACTCATTTTAGAGTGTTCCCCTTTAAATTGTCTTAAACTAGACTTGCTCTAGACACATGCTCTTGTAAATAGCTGCCCTCCATCTTGTAGGCTTCCCTCAGGTATTGGAAGGACACAGTTAGGTACCCCTGAAGCCCTTTTGTTCTCCAGGCTTAACGACCCCAATTCTCTCAGTCTTTCCACTCAGTAGAGGTGCTCCAGCCCTCTAAACAAATTGATGTCTTTCCTCTGGACTGGCTCCAGCAGGTCCCTGTCCTTCCTGTGCTGGGACCCCAGAGCTGGATGCAGTGCTCCAGGTGGGTCTCACCAGAGCAGAGGGGCAGAATCCCCTCCCTCCCCTGCTGCCCACGGGGCTCTGGATGCAGCCCCCAGGACACGTTTGGCTCTCTGGGCTGTGAGTGCCATGGCTGGGGCATGTCCAGCCTCTCACCCACCAGCACCTCCAAGTCTTTCTAGGCAGGGCTGCTCTTGGTCTGTTCATCCCCAAACTGGGTTGATTGCAGGGTTTGCCCCAATTCAGATGTAGCACCAGCACTTAATCTTGTTAAAATTCATGAGATTCCCATAGGCCCACTCTTCCAACTTGTCCAGGTCCCTCTGGATGGCATCCTGTCCTTCAGTTGTGTCAAACACATCTCCCAGCTTGGTGTCATCTGCAAACTTGCTGAGGGTTCACTGGATCCCTTTGTCTGTGTCATTAATGAAGATACTAAATTACACTTGTCCCAGTATGGACCCCTGAAGGACACCACTTGTCACTGATGTCCATCAGTTGACCACTGGATATGACCGTCAAACCCATTGCTTACCTACCAAGCAGTCCACCTGTCAAACCCATGTCTCTCCAATTGCAAGAGAAGGATGTGTGGGGGATCATGTCAAAGGCTTTACAGAAGCCCAGACAAATGAAATCTGTAACCCATCCCTCATCTACTGATGTGGTCACTCCATCATGGAAAATCAACAGTTTGGTTAGGCAGGACTTACCCTTGGTGAAGCTGTGCTGGTTGTCCTGAATCACCTCCAAGTGCCTCAGCACAGTTTCTAGGAGAATCTGTTCCATGATCTTCCCGGGCACAGAGGTGAGGCTGACAGGTTAGTAGTTTCCAGGGTTGTTCCTTCTTCTCTTTTTAAAAATGGGTACGTTTCCCTTTTTGCAGTTGCCTGGAACATCAACTGACTGCCATAACCTTTCAAATGTCATGGAGAGCAGCTTGGGAACTTCATCAGTCAATACCTTCAGGACTCTGGGATGCATATCATCAGGTCCCGTGGACTGTGACGACTTCACTTGTGTCCAGTGGGATACCCAGCCCTCTTTTCATCCCTTCATCTCTTTTCAATCTTCTCCCATGACCAGCATAAAAACAATGTGAGAATCTTGTTCATCTTGATGAACTTAAGTCTTGGAACTAAACTCTGAATGAGATGCTGGGTTATACTTTCTTTGAATAAAATAATAATGAAGGACTGAGAATGGATGAAAAATTATATATTGTAGTAGGGAAGAAACACAAGCTGTAATATCAACACACTTTTTATAGTTTATGTGTGAGAGTCTTCAAAGTACACAGAAGCTAGAAAGAGAAGTTCAAATGAGAATTAAAGAAATCACTGCTAGGCAATATGGCCTGATAATTTAACTCTCCTTTAGGCTCCTTCTTACAACACATTTTATTGTGGGATCTGGGATCTTAGTATGAATATTAAGGTCTCTAAAAAAACAAACAAACCTGTGAGTGTATCAACAGAACACTTCATGCCCAATTTGAAAGCAATCTTCGTTTTGCTGACAATTTTTATTAATAATTTTTGGCAACTTCCACATTCTGTTCAATTTTACTTCTTTAATAAAATTCATAACCTGGCATATGGAATGCACACAACTGCTGATGAAATAGCAGCCCTGTTGTTATTATCTGGAGGCTGGGAAAAGACAAGACACAGTAAAATTGTGTTTGAAAGGAGCAGTTCAGGGATCATGGAGGGCATAACCAGTCTGTAGGTTAATATTTACTAATATTTGCTAATTGTAAACAAATAAAATAAATTCTAGCAGGAAGTACACAATATACTGACACGTTTATCATACATAAAAACAATTAATCTTTTTTCTTCTAATCATAGTATTTCAGATTTTTACTGACAGAAAAAAAAATCATATTATTAAGTAAGCTGTTTACTATAAAATGGCATACATCATACCTTCCATAATTTTAATATTGGTTAAGCTGTGTTCATCCATTTAATATTCCTAACATCATTTCACTGATGTGTGGAAAGGAATAGTAAGTGCTTGCAGTTTTAACTTCCCTTGTCAATCAGGCCAAGGTCAGGGACCTATATACTCATGAAATTAAACAGATGAGGGAGCAAGGGGAAGAGAAATATTAACAATTTAAATTCCAAGGAGTGATGAGAGCAATACTTTTTTTTTCTGAGAAATTCTTGTAATTACTTTGCTTTCTACAGAAGACCAATTTCCTTACTGAAGATAGGGAACAATTTTTGTGAGAGATGGACAAATTGAATATGCTGGCAGACTGTCTGAATTTTGCTATCTGAAGTACTTTTGAAGAGAAATGATGGCTTTTTCATTATGGCAATGACATAGAGGTTTTTTTGAGCATGTGTAATTACATAAATTCAAAGGCTATGTCATTGCAATTTAACATCTATTTATACTGAAAATTCTTCTAATTTGATTTTTTTTTCTATTTCTGTCATGATCTAATGTCTTGTTTTGATGTTTTCTCCTGTTTCTAAACAGACCAAAAATATAACCAAAACTCCTTCTCTGAATGCCCTTACCTTTGCACTGAATAAAAAAAGCAAATCAAAATAATTTCCAGGAGGCTATAGCCAAAGAGTGCAACATAAAAGGAAACTTCCTGCTTGAATGTGATGGAAAAGGAGAGTTCCATGCATCCAGAACCAGGCTAAAATCTAGGTTGTCTTTCCAAGATATTCTGAGTTTGAAACAACAAAACAGTAACTGTGTGGTTCATCATTACTTCAAATCTGAAGTACTGTCAAGCATGCAAAAGAAGACTGAGAATGAAAACCACTGTAGCATTTAATGCAAATAATCTCACAGTCTCATTTAAAATGGCTTCTACAATACCTAGAAAATTAGAGAATGTTTAAAGTAGGAAATTAATAAATATTTACAAAACAAAACAAAAAAATTCTGCAATTTCCTCCAAGTTTTTGGACAGACCTTTTATTATTTAATACTGGAAATCCTATAATTTCATAATCTTCTCAGTCTCTTGAATGTGTAGAACACTCAAGATACCAGGAAAAAATGTAGAATCATGTATGATCAATTGCATTAGTGCATTTCTTAGCGCACAGAAATAATTTGCCCCTACTACTATGTATGATGAAAATTTCAGCCTCCTCCCACTAAACATGTATCAATCCATAAACATTTCATATTCATACCTATATGGTTCTCCACTGAGACTCTGGAATTCAGATTTAATTGCTTCTCTTTAACTTCTGTATTTCCCTTTTTTTAAAATCTCATAGTGATCTAGTATGGGGTATAATTTTTTTAGACATACTCTATTTTAAGACAGTAATGTTATAAATTTTATATTGTGCTGGTGGAAATGAAGGGCAAGTAAAGAAGTTAAGAGCAAAACAAATTACTTACTTGTATTGTTTTGCAGATATGTGAGGATTCAGTCTATTTGTTGGTTAAGAATAGAGTTGCACTTAAACATGGTATGGTAACTCAAAAAATACTACCAAAGGTATGAAAACACATACAAAGCACAATACAAGAAATAAAATGGGGGAAGCAAAATCGTTGGCTTTAAATTCCTTTAATAACATTGTAAGCATATAAAAATGTGGTGAAAGAAAATAATAAATTAAAAGCTTATTGTGCTCAGTACACAAAACATCAGGAAAACTGTTCACTGCAACAGAGGAGTAGTATTAAGCACTAAAATACCTGAATCAAATCAGATAAATGAGTTCACTGGATTAATAAGGAAAATACAATCAGTGTGGATTGGGATTTCTCACCTAAATAGGAAAGCACAGGATTTTTAAGACTGTAATACTGACAGGGAGACTAGGATGATGACAGTGCCTGTGACATACTATGGGAGACCAAGAAACCTAAGAGAAAGAAGCAAACAATAATGTAAACCAGGTAAATTACACAGGGGTGCATTGCTGAGGTAAAAGTTTACAATATTATAATGGATTATTTCAGTGAATCCAGTCAGTAAACCCACAGGAGGTGAAAAAGCTCCTCAGTTAGTTCTCAGCAAAGGATGGGACATGATTTATGTCCAAATTTGTATTATTAAGGAACTAATCTGCAACTGTATCCATCATATTCTTTACTTCATGTCCAATGCAAAAAAAAAAAATTATATCTCCACCAATCTAGGGTTTAATTTCAAGAAAAAAATTAAATTAGTGACCTTGTTAAAAAGTATTGACTTGTAAGTGTCATGAAGAGTTTTCAGTGGCACCCTGAGAGGCTGTCAGAAAAAAAACCAAACAGAAGGAGCTTTCCTTACAGAGGATATATTGGAAAATCTGTTTCAAATGCACATAACAATAGAAGATCTGGAACAGAATAACAAAATGAACTACTGCAAATTGTCAAAACTAAATGAAAAGGACTCAGTAGTGTTGAAGGGACATGCCTCCAAAGTTACTAAATTATTAGTGTTGCTGTACAACTCATCTTAATTACAGCGTTTTCCAAAGCACATTGCTAGTGTACATGCCTAGGTTCCCCTCCTTTAGCCCTGAATGTAAGATAAGCACTAGTTCTCTTTCCTACTCATTTGCAGTCTGACAACATTGTAAATTAGTTCAGTTCACCGTGGGAAAAGCTGCAGAAGAGAACAGCCACAGCAACACAAGATAAGTGAATATTAAATGCCAACTAAGCAGACAATTTATTAAAACAATTTCTGCGGTATCTTAGAAAAATAACAAATCATACACAAAGAAGAAACACTGAATCAATGGCATCCTGAGATGGAGTTCTCTCATTTTCTCACAGCTACTGCTTTTGCTGCTGACTTAATGGACCCTATGAACTAAAAGGTTGTTTCCAATGAAAATGAGTCTATGAGTCTGTGACTCTAACACTGTACGCCTTGCTTAACTATTATAATAAATTCAATAGCACTGTATTTTGTT
This sequence comes from Dicrurus megarhynchus, assembly GCA_013399195.1. Classification (NCBI taxonomy): domain Eukaryota; kingdom Metazoa; phylum Chordata; class Aves; order Passeriformes; family Dicruridae; genus Dicrurus; species Dicrurus megarhynchus. The sequence goes on along the minus strand of VXAD01007898.1, from coordinate 484,099 downwards.
TTGGCATCAATAACAACATTTGAATTGTATCACCCTTCCCTAGATTTCTGAGAGGGACAGTTTAACGAGTAACTTATACATGTGAAGTAATCCACAGAATGGAACACAAGGAATTTAAGAGAGATAAGTAAGATAAAGAACAAAACAAAATGCAAGTATTTTTTAAACATGGAAAAGAATGGAAAAAATATGATAAATATACTTGGACAAAGAATAGAAAATTATTCTTTAAAGAAGCCATCAAGAAGCCACAATAATAAATAACTAATAATATATTTTCAAAAGGTTATTATTCTACTAAATAGAGGTTTTTCAGACCTGAGAAAGCCAACTATTTTGTATTTAAATATCTTCCAAAAATAGACATACTTTTTGTAAGGTTTTATATTTCTTTTTTAAAACCCAACAGGGTAATTGGCTGCACTGTTTCCAAGTGACTTATGATGATCTTAAGCAGATGAAAATTCAGACTTATAAATTTAGACTATCTTCTAATAATACTCCGAGTTACAAAAAACGGAATGAAAATCAATACACAGAAGGAGCAGAACCTAAATACAAATTTTACACTCAGTGATTGTGGTGTATTCATTCTTCCATTAATAGCAGGGGTTTTAATCATATCCTCCTCAAGACCCACAGAGTTATAAAAAAAAAAGACCACAAACCTGAGGGTTTACCAACTCTATTTCTTCAGAAAAAGTAAAATTCATTGTGTATTTAAATAATACTGCATACAACTTGGTTATATTAGACTCCATGCAAACTTAAAATTATCAGTAAAGACTGCAATTATAAATGGTAAGCAAATCAGTGTGATCAGTAGTTGTTTTCTGCTTAGGAAAATCCCCAAATCCTAAGGAACAAATATCATGGGAGCACAGGAACCATTGGAGAGTCCTAAGAACAGGAATCAGTCTTGAATATCTTGATGCGCTGGATGGTTGAACTCAATGAGTTGTAGTCAATGTCTTGACGTCCAAGTGAGGGATACCACCAGCGACAAGTGGTGTCCCTCAGGGGTCAGTGCTGGGACCAGCACTGTTCAACATCTTTGCTGGTGACATGGACAGGGGGATTGAGGGCAGCCTCACTGATGACACTGAGCTGTGTGGTGTGGTCATCACACTGGAGGGAAGGGATGCCATCCAGAGGGACTGGACATGTACATGACAGTCTTGAGAGGTGGGTCTGTGTGAACCTTGTGAAGTTCAACAAGGTCAAGTGCAAGGTCCTGCACCTGGGTCACAGTGATCCAAAGCACAAGTACAGGCTGGGATGAGAAAGGATTGAGAGCAGATCTAGGGAGAAGGGCTTGGGGCTGTAAGTGGATGAAGAGTTCAACACGACCTAGTGACATGTGCTTGCAAGCCCAGAAACTCAGTTGTGTCCTGGGCTGCATCCAAAGAATGATGCAGCCAGCAGATCAAGGGAAGTGGTTCTCCTCCTCTACTCTGGTCTTGTGAGACTCCACCTTGGAGTGGTGCATCCAGCTCTGGGGCCTTCAACAGAAGGACACAGACCTGTTGGAGCCAAACTGAGAGAGTTGGGTATATTCAGCCTGGAGAAGAGAAGGCTCTGGGGAGACCTTAGAGCAGGCTTCCAGTACACAAAACATGGAAAGATGAAGAAGGACTTTTTACGTGGGCATATAGTGACAGGATGTGGCGGAGTGTCATTAAACTGAGAGAGTGTAAGTTTATATTACACATTAGGGTGAAATTCTTTACTGGGAGGGTTGTGAGGCATTGGAATAGGTTGCCCAGGGAAGCTGTGGATGCCCTGTTCTTGAAGCTGTTCAAGGCCAGACTGGAAGAGACTTTGAGAAATCTGGTCTAATGAAAACTATCTCTGCCCATGACAGGGGGCTTGGAACTAGGTGTTATTTAATGTCCCTTCCAAACCAAACTATTCTATGATTCTGTGATAGTAAGGTGGACCAGATGATCATTGTAGGTCCCTTCCAATAGAGCTACTCAATCAAAGAATTGCAGAACTTGAAACACAGTTCTGTTTACATTTTTGACCACGGATTGGCAAATACTTGCAGGCCATTGGAGTCCTACCCAATTCCTTTCATTAAGGTAGTGTTTAGGAGACATCTACTGCAGACGTGCCAGGGAAAAAAAGATTTGGAGGGAATTTTTACCTGAAATGAAGTAATCAAAGATATTAACACAGCTGTATGGGAAAGCCGAGTTGAACACTGCTATGAAAAAGATACAATTGCAGCATTGTAAAACAGATTAGAATATTTATTTTAAAAAATCCTGCCAGACCTGTTTCTGGAGTTGCCAAAACGCCAGTGAATAGATGGGAAATTTAAACAGAACCTTGTTAAGAAAATGTGATGCAGCAGAGTCATGTACATATGCCAGATTATATTAAAGGTTTATGTGTGGCTCACACAGTCAGTAAAACAGGAACTTATGTATCTTTAATACCTGTCCTTCCTGCAGACCCAACACCTGTTATAACCAGTCTCAGTTTCTGCCTTAGCCAAAACTGAAGTCTGATATTTGAAAGGAGTTTTAAAGAGAAAAGCATATGTTTGACTTGCAGAAGTAGGGTAAGTATCACTTGTGTCTTGTACAAGGTAAAATATGCAAGTAAATAGGTTTATTCTGCTGGCTTCTACTGAAACTTGTATATTTTATTTTTAGATTTAAAAGATAAATAAGTTGAAAATTCTTAGATGAAGTTCCAGGGTGACATTTACCCTGTGCAAAATTAATATGCCCTGCTAGACACTGTGGGACCTATAAAGTACACTTAATATCATAGGCTAAGGAATTCAATAGGCTTGAAACCCACGATCCTGAACACTTAAGAACATATCAGACACCTGACAAAAGGGATGACTGGATGAAAAGTATCTGCTTGCCTAACTGTGATTCTGGTTGTCTAAACACCACATTGCTCTGTTAAAGAGGGTGTTTGTAACCTCAACTCTTAGAAGTTCTATTATCTCAAAGAGGAATCTACTGGGAGAAACAAATGACTACTGAGATAACGGCAGGAACCTCTAGTCCAATCTCCACAAACACCAGGATATAAGACATGCAAGTTGACTGTGCTTTGTAGCCGAATTCTGCTCTATAACCAAAAGAACATGCACAGATTTCATTTCCAATTTGAAAATCACATTAGCAAATACAGTTTTCTTGGTAGCTACAAACTCAGTGCACACTGAAAGAAAAAATCCCAAGTACTTGTACCTATAATGAAGATGAAATCAAATGCATATACTAAGAAAGAAACCTACTAACAAAAAATCCCCCTCTTTAATACAAATACTCTAAGAATAGAATGGAAGACAGTATTATCAGTGTTCATATGGACTACAGAAATCAAAGACATATCTATATTAGTCTTACTGATTTTGGTTTAAAAAAATACTCTATCAAAAAAGAAAAAACCCACGAAATAACAGAAGGCATTCAGACAGGGATTTTAATATCATGTTAAAAATAGAAGGAAAGGTGTAGGAAAAAAAAAACCATATAAAAGAGAAAAAAGTCCTGGACTCTGTAACTTAGAAAGGAGATAACAATGTGGGCTTATAAAACAACAAATGATGCAATGAAAATATACTGGGCTTCTATAACTCAGAAACTGTAAATTCCACAGTGCAGAAAGAAATGCTAAAAGTCACCATTGCAGTGCTTGTCTTGTTTACTATCAGAGGCTGAACATGGAGCTTTTCAGATCTCTCATATCAGAACAATTGTTATCTAACCTATGTATCAGGACATGTAATTAACATCACTCAATATCCCAAAAGTCTCTTGCTTCCCCTTATGAAAAATCCAAGGTTCTCACTATGTTCTTGACAGACAATCATATCCTCTCCCTAATATTTTATCCTGAATTTTACCCAATTTCTTTGTTGTACTTGCTCAGGCAATATCCATCAAATACTGACTATTCAGAAGACACTGTCAACTACTTGTGTCACTGTCAATTTGTGGGCCTGTCTGTATTTTTCTTCCTTCTATTTGTCACACTATTTTCCTTTACTCAAGAGAACTAAGAAGTAACTTTCACCATTTCTTCATTTTCTCCATTGCACTCAACTGAGCAGTCTTTGCATATAAATCAAGCCTTACAAGCAGCAAGAATCTAACATGAAATTTTCTTTATTAAGATGAGTATTCTGTAAATGCAATATTCTTGCCTTTTTCTCTGTAGAATGGGTTATGAACTTCAACCACAGGCTGAATATAGGAAAAATGAACAGCTTTGATCCAGCGCAGCCACTTCTGTGTTTTTGTGCCTGAGAGGACTTAAATACCTTTTCCTAAGGAAGTAGAACAGTTTTATGTTAGCAACCATGTGCCTCAATATAAATCCTAAGCAACAAGCACTGAAATAATCACCTTCTTGGATGTGGGCCTGTTAATACCCTTAAAAACCAGAACTGTTAAACCAAATGATTCTCTGTGTGTTTTTCTCAGGCTGAAGCAGACTGAATATTATTACTTCTGAAGAATGTAATATCTCTCAGAGGTATTTCCACCAGCATTTACTCAGGTTTTACCTAAATTGCAGACTCGAAATGGGGACAACAAAGAATGTTAGCAAATCAGTTGAATTTTTCTCAAATTTTCCTATTTTCTGGATTTGATTCTATCCCTTCTGAAACATTAAACTGAAGCACTGGTGCTTTCAATAAAAGTAATAGTGGAAAACATGCATGTTTTATATTGTTTTAATAAATAATCTGCAAATGTGTATAACACTTATCAAGAGATCAAAAGCCCAAAAAGCATTGAGGCTTTCCCAAACATCCCCTTTTTAAACTGTTTGAAAATGAAATTACAAGGTAGCATGTCATGCATTGCTGGCAAATATTACACAGCTTTCACAGGTAATTAAGCCAAACTACTTTGATTCCGAAATGAAACACCTTCCCTATTTACAGAGAGAGGACAGCTGTGAGAGCCACACTTCATTTTCCCTCAGTGCAGAGCTATGACTTCACTGTTCTGTACCTCTGGAGCAGCCTCCTTACTCTCTGAGCTAGGATGTGGACAGGCGTGGGAAGAGGCATTTAGCAACTACTCCCTACTTGAAGTCATTTGTTGTCTCCTGAAAGATGAAGTGAGCCATAAGGGAGCACCCTTAAGCACTGTCTAGCTTGCATGCTGCTTGTTGGATCACAGTAAGCCTCAAAGCAACATGATTAACTACTGCTGCTGTCAAACAGTTCGACTATAAGGAGGATGTAAAGTCAAAGATAGTGATAACAGACTTACAACTGAAGTTTTGGGTTGATCCTCTATCTAAGTTTAAACTGGGTTGTAAATTTAAAATCAATGTGTAAACCACACACACACACAAAAAACACACTCACAGTGAGTTGTTTGTAAAGAATATCCATCGATCTAAAGCCTACTGCTGGCTATTTTTCTATTTGTTTGATTATTTTTGTATACAAAACACAAGTAAAATAAATAGTAATGGAGCAAATGATAAAAAATGCAGTCAAGTACGCAGAGGAATACGAATATGCTGATATAAACATTTTGCATCATCTTCCATATAAAAAAAAATAGGGCAAGCAATTTGCAAAAGCATGAGATACTCCTGGTTAGTCGTTAGTGTCTTTGATTTCTGTTAAGATTATCTATCTATTGCTACTTTTTATTGCAGTGGCACAAAGACAGCTACTACAAATACATTTAGTTGTTCACAGATAGCTGCTGTGGCTGACAGTCTTTCACTTGAAACTGAGAGACAACAGCATATTGCTATATGTCCTTTTTTCAGTAAACCACACATCACTTAATTAATATACCCACCATAGCATCTGTATTTCATAATCTGAATAAGCGTGTTCCAAGGCTGAGTGTTTCATACAAACCTATTCAGAAAGTGATTTATGGCTACTGAGTTACCCTCATGAGAATTTAACTCTTAAACATGTACATCAGAAGTCTAAAGGTAAATTAGAAAAAAATAAGCATAGGAAAAAAACCCCATCCAACATACAGATTTGCATATTTGTGTTATGTATAGTGCACCAAATTCAAAATATTACAATTCAGTGCAGAAATAATCAATGCAGTCTATTCCTATAAACACATACTCTCATAAAAACCATGGAATTAATGTTCCATAGTTTTTGGAGATATAATTAACAAGAATTATACCAGAGAAGATCTCTGGACTAAATCAGATCTTGGACATTATGCTTTCACTTATTTCAATTAAAACTACAGTTCTCTGTTCAGTCTTTTGACAGCAGCAACCTAAACACCTGAGGTCTTCCATAACCTCATTTTTTTCTGGAGTTTTATTGTCAATATATGACAAATGTGAACATTTTGATTTTGTAAACTGTTCTTGTATTTTACAGCACTGTCAATAGCCACATAAGATAAAAGAGGAAGAAAAATCAGACATGAATAGAGTACTGTAAGTCTAATTCTGATTTCCTCCATATTGATATTACAGGATTAAGCTGACTTCACCCTAACATTTTTCCAATGACTACTTCTGAATTCATGTCTGAATTCGATCAAAAGAATTAAATGGCCACGGTATATGGTATTTAGAATAGATGGACCAAAGTTACACCAGTAATTTAAAATGGATTGAGAAAACTGTATTTGCCAGCATTTCACATGGAAGAACAGATATCTTCTAAACAAGTTGGAACACCTGGACACGTGGCTTTGGGCCATGCACAGATGGCCTGCTGTAAATCGACAGCTTCAGAAATATCTTAGACCTGTTATGCACTCACGGATCAGTTGCACAGCACATGCACAGGGAGGATGACATGTCCTGGATTCACCTAATGCACTCCACAAGCTGGGAAAGGCTGATCTGCCTCTTTGTCCACAAACAAAACAACTGGAGAGACTGCTGCTGCTATCACTATTTTTCAGGATTGCAGATTATCCCAGAAAGCAGCAGGGTAGTGGATAACTTGCAGAAATTTACTGGAACACTATTAAACTAGTTAGTTGGTTAAAAGAAAAAGAAAAAGTTGCATTCTACCTATTGTTTTCTAAATTAGTCATTACTGGTCAAGGTCATTCATATTAGTGAGCTCTAATACAGGGTGGACCAAGAGAAAATAAGGACAGATTTATTTGTACAAAATTAGGAAAAATACAAGAAGGGTAAAAAGTCTGAGATATATATAATACATTAAGAAAAGCATGCAACTGTGTACTTGATTTGAAAACTAAAAGTAAAAAATTAATAATAAAAGAAGAAACAGGAATGAGAAAGGTACAACATGTTTCCTAATCCTTTAACTTTGCAAATTAATTTTCTGTTTTTCATCATGGTGCATTTTTCTTCCAAAACTTAAGCTGCAGTCTAAGTCAATTGCTGCATGTATTCTAAAAACTTTGATGTTGTTCTGTTTTTAATATGTAAGCATTAAATATTTAAAGTATTGAATATGGTCTCATCTCTAATTTTTCTATTGCGCATTTTACGTAGTTAAGAAGGCTGACATCATATTGAACTCACAGAAGTGGCCAAGTCTTCACTGTCCTCTTGCTTATTTTATTCCCTTGATGTTCTGATAGAAATATCTTATCAGGAAAGTGGCTACTCTCAGAAATGAAGCAATGAAATCAGGGCAATTTCAAGTTTTCTATAATGGCTTTAAACATGCTGCAAAATGCCTGAGCTCGCTTTGATAAGAAGTATCTTATACACAGAAATTTTCTGTAACTTTGGTGAAATGGTAAAGACAATCATTCTGAGCCAAACACCCAGGTATTTTAAATAATCAGATATAAAAAAGAATGAAATATAGGACCACTGAGAAAAAGGACTGGGATTGCAGAAAGGAATAATCAAAATTAACAAAATCCACTGCCTTTGGCCAGAGGTTTAGATTAACCTGAAGGAAGAAACCAAACCACTAAGAAAGAAAATATATCACAAGCTAATGTTAGAAGTCAAGCCATTATCATAATCAGACGTCTCATTTCACACTTTGCCTCAGATGCTCCCTTCTCAGCACAAAACATGGGACATTATCACTAATGAAAAAGGTTCATATGGCATTTTCTGCAGATGAACTAACATTGAATTTAATTTTTTTTTATAATGGACGTGTAACACAAGAAAAACTTAAAAAGAAAATATAATGGTTGATACATGCAGATTAATAATTAAAACTTAGGGCTAATTAAGAAAGACATTAAATCATGTTTGATGTTACACAACAATACAAGAAAGAAAAGCACAATAAACTCCAGAGACTCTGCCAAAGCATGTAAAATGTAGTTGTTCCTTCACTCATTCTTATTTTTCATGAAAATTCAACTAATGTGTAACATTCTATTTTGCATTAGAAACAAAAACCAAAAATAATTTAACGCTTATGCAGAAATGTTTAACTTCTTTTAGTACAAAAAACAGGGATTAATTTAATACATTTATATTGGAGTGTGAGTTTACTTTAGTGACACATGCATCAATATTTACTACTAAAGAAGAACACTGTGCTGAAAACTGTTGGCAGCTACTTTGCATCCCAGAGTGCTATGAACTTCATTTCTTATCCCTCTGACTTTAGTTTACTTTTATATTGGTACATTTTTGTGTGAATTTTCAACAAAGATGAAAGAGACTCCAGAGTTCATCATATTTCAGTTATCTCACCCACATTCATAGCTCACATGAAAACTTTTCTATCATTCAGTTTATCAAGATTTTACTTACACAAACGGAGTCTTTTAATCCATCTAACTGAGAAATGCTTTCACTTCTTAGAATACTCCAAGTCTGATACTTCTATCAGGCATACTGCAGGTATGCTTTTACTTGTGCATATCTCTCTCACTCCTGAGGGACACTTGCAAAGTAAAGAACTGGCAGATCCTGATCCTGATAAGGTCACAGGGACTTAGCTATATTATAGCTTTGCTTAATCCTCATTGGTCTTGCCTACTGAGCACAAGGCTGTTTCCCTGACAACACAACAGCAGTTACCACAGTATCCAGAAACACATATGATGTTCAGGTTTAAGGTATATCCCACCTGAAAATATATTATTTAATGCTATTTTCTATAGGTCATTGTAGGGGAAAAAAAAAAAAACCTGTGAAGATCTTCCGTACACTCTTACTTCTACTGAGCTTTTTACTATTACTTACTTCAAGGACATTGCCTAAGTAGGTTGAACACTTCTGAAACTCAGTTCTTGAATTAGTGAGTACATGGAGCAAAAGTCACTGAGAAACCATGGAATGTAAGGGAATTACTGAATGTTTATATAAATTCCTATCAAGCAGGAAATACAAAATGAGAGAAAGCAAAAAAATACCACTTGAAAATGTAACAAGTGGACAATAATGGCTAGCATAGAAAGGGAGGCATTTGGGGTCTAAAGTGAGAAGTTTGGGAACAAGTTGAAAGGTGGATATAGAAATGAGATGGTGAAAAACTACACACTGCACTGAACAATATTTTACATATATTTATATATTCTATATAAATATATACAGAAGATGGCTATGTTTTTCAGTTCATAAGAAGGATTTTATAATAATTAAGATAAAGCGTGAAACAAAAAAAAAAGGTATCAGATCTGTAGCTGAATAAGGAAGCTGTGATTCTAGAAATACTCTTCAGTAAGTAATAGAAAAAAAAACCCCAACTGAAAGAGTAAATCTAGCCAGATCCTGTACTTCATCAAAAGCATGCAGTACTACAATACATAAAATAGAGCCTTTATAACATGAATTCATTGGCTTAAATTTGTTCAAACAATGCTGACAGGGTAACTTTCTAGAGGCAGATTATTTACCTGGCCACATATAAACTAATTGAATATGAGAACAAAATACTGTTAAAAATCCTTTGTTGTGTGCACTGGCTAATGTAACAGAAATGCAACTATGTGATCATGTGTGTTCTTAACCCAGATTTTACCAGGTAAATTCAGTACTACTAACTGTAACTTTATGTAAGAAATGCTCACTGAGAGGTGTCTGAGTGATTTTAGTTGAGATGAAGTGAGATTGAAGAAAGGAAAGCAACAGATAGTAGCTTGACCTCGTGGTTAATGGAGGAACGTCTGAGACTGAGTCAGGCATTGCAAGGGACTTTCCAGTAAAAAACAATTAGAAGACAAGGATTTAATCAATTGACAAGACAGCAGTTTGTTTCTAAGCAACACAGGTCACCACGAATACATCACTCCACTCATATAATTGTTTTCCTATTGAATATGGTTATACATCAGCTTTCAATTTTTCTTTTCAGATACCTCAAGTGCACAAGCTTAGATGACAAAAAAGATCGGGTTAGCACAACTATGAAGACAATTTCCCATGACACTGACCTTCCATCTCCAGGAACACTGGCTTAAAATGTAAAGAAAATTATTGTGGGATTTGGGGCATCTTTTTGGCTTTGCTTAGTTTGGTTTTAAACTCCCAGCAAACAATGATGAAGAGTTCATTTTACTGGCCCACATTTGTCAATTTAGCCCTGGGAAGTTGGAAAAATTATAAATTCTATTACTTTCAGAAAAAAAGTAGAATATATAATTTGACTTATTTTTCTACAGACTACATCCTAAATAAATAAATAAATAATAAAGTAAACCAGATGGAAAGAATGCAATAAGAGAGACAGCATTAATTTTCTTAGATGCTAAGATAGTACAGTGATCAGAAAGATGTAGGAGGTGTAGTAGCACAACCACAGTTAATCGAAGTAAGAGCATTTGTTGAATACTCTTTGTGCTTTAGTCTCCTTATGGGTCATGTTTTTGAGTAAACTTGTGAAAAGTTATTTTTAATAAAATAATTCTTATTTAAAATTGTTAGTAATTATTTGCTCATTTCATTTATTTACACAGGTGACTGAACCACACAAAATGTGCACATTGAAAGTACATTGAAAAGAAACTCAGGGGCTTTTGGAAAATGACAGACCATTTAAATTATTTTTTTAAAAAGAGTGTTCAGTCTGTAAAGACTATGAGCAGCTTGCATTATCAATGCTCTGTGAAATCACTGTTATAAAATATTTTACACATTTTAAAAGTAATGTTAATACACAACCAAACCATTAATTAGACATTTTAAATCTTAGTGATGAAGGAGTTTCGTCTAGGAGTTAGACTTTTATAGGAAATACAACCACATTTAGAAAGACAGCTGATGTTATTAGACAAAATACTTACGGCAAACCCCCAGGGTTAATTCTTAGCAAGTTTGAAACAGGTGACAGTTGCAAACACAGTTGTGCTGACATCATGTATTTTACGTCTGTATAAAAGAAAAGAATAATACTGTAGTTAGGAAAGGAAGCTAATTTTCACAACTACCTTAAAATTTAATTAATTACTTAATTTTTATAAGTACCTTTTCAGCTGCAAAGCACAGAAAGAAATAACTACAAATGCTTAAAAAATAATAATGACTGATGTGACAAATCTAAACTTAAAATTCTTTTAAAAGAATTACTAGTGAATAAACAACAGAGATTGCAAGTTCATTCCTTTTGGAGGAATACTGGGCAAGATAAAATCAAAGTTAAAAGGATATCAAGCTTTCTGCAACAGAAGAGGGAATAAGAAATAGGAAAAGACACTGATCAAAAAGAACACAAGCACACTCAAGGTTAGTTCATGACTAAAAGCAAGATTCTTACATGGTAGTTCATGCTAACACCCACTCTAGAGGAACCCCGAGTCCTTATGTTCCTAAAAGTCATGTAAGAATCAAGATAGAAATTATGTTAAAAGATATTTGTACTAATACTAATGTATGGAAAACAACCAAAGTTACAGTAAAAACCAAGTTCCAAATAAAATAACGTATTGATCACAATTGATACTTTATTACAGTGAGGACTTCAGTGAATGGCTTTCCTAGCACATACGGAAGTAACATATGTCTTGTCAGTTAACTGAGAATCATTAGAGCTATGAACATTTCCTTCAAATACAGGCTACACAGGATTCCAAATCCCCACTTCTTGTTCTTATCTTTTGCAGAGTGGGTTCTATCAATCTAGGTAGCCAAGAAATTCCTCTAAAATTCTATTACCTCTTTGCTTAAGTTACTATGGATGTACATTAATCATACTGTAGCACAGTTCAGTTGAAACATTTGCAAGACAGATTGTGTGCTAATACTGTGTTTACATGGATACTGAACTGAAACTTGTCAGACTTCTCTGATTCATACAGAGAATTAAATGTTTCTTTTCTTCTAAGGACTCTGATATCTCCCCATATCCTCTGTAACTTATATATTGGAATTTGGTGATCTCTTTCCTATGAGATCACTTCTTTTCCTGGAAAACTAGTGAAGAGACCACTGGGACTGAAACACTGAAATATTATTTTGACAGCTACAAAAGAATTAAATTATTTAAACCACACAGCAAGATGACAGAACCTCAGCCAACAAGAACATTTACTTTCTAAATGTTCAAAACATTGTAAAAGCACACTGTAACAATGCAAAGAAAGTAGCAATAAGCAGTCTCACATACCTGAGTGTTAGGTCAGCTGGAATAATTTGTGAAAATATTACAAGTCTAATTAACAGTTTTAGCTAAAAAAGTAATGAAGCAAGGTTTCAATTTATATTTTTTTTCAAAACATCTTTTCTGTCTTTTAACATCTTTTATATCTACTAAATTAACTTCAATTCTAAAATTAAATTAAAATTTTCACCATGATTTTTAAAGAATTTAATCAAAACAAAGCATTATTAATCATACAGAAAATAGTATCTCTTCCTTGTCTACAAAGGAAAAAAACAGAGAAAAAATGGTTAAATAACTTACATCATGTAGCACAGTTGGGGGCCTGGGCAGGAGAAGGATTTGTTTCACACTTCTTGTTTCAAAATCTCTATGTATTCTTTCAGGCTCCTTTTCCTGAAAGGAAAGTTAAGCACAGGTTAAAAGGGACCACTAGACACAGACACTAAAATCAGACATAAAATTTTCTATTTCCTAAAAAGTGATGTAGCTTTCAGCATTAGAGAATGTAATCTTTAATGTGATGATGAAAGATTTTTCTTTTTGTCATACTTAATGATGCCTTTTCAAGTGTGCTGAGGTAATTATCAGACAAAATAGCAAACCAAAACAACCCAAATTGCCAGCATTTCCATGAAAACATAAAAGTTTTCAATCACTGCAGTTCCAATTTTGATTTTTCTATTATAATTACTGTTCATTACAGCAACTACTTTAAGACATGCAAGAAATCTGCACTAATCTTAACTGTTTTACAGTCGTAATTCATGTTTAAGTACCGGCTTGTCTATATATTTGTTGTTTATACTTTTCCTACAAGAGAATGTTTTTTGGATTGCAGAGTTAGAAAGGCATGGCATAATTTGCCCCTTTTCAACAAAGGAATGAAGTTGATTTTGTGGTCAGTACATCATACAAGGAAGCATGGACATACAATGATATTTTTGACCTCACCTTTCTCCCAGTAGAGTAAGCTTTATAAAACTGGTTTTGTTTTAAAAACAGTCCTAGCAGAGCCTCAAACTCTTCATCAAAGGTATATGCTATTTAGAACTTTTTAAATTTCATCATCCTTCTAGACGCAAATGGAGAAATATAATCTACAAAAAGTCTGACACAATCTGTAAAATGTGACAGATCAAGTGATTGTCTCTGGTTGATAAAATTAATCATTTCAGAGAACATTACAAACTCAATGCTAGCAACTGATTAAAACAAAACAAACTAAGACTTTGTGTAGACTTCATTTCTATATTTGCATTGAGAAGGCTGCTAAAATTTTACAAATTTTAAATGGCATATTCCATTGCTGAAGAGTTTGAGACTCTTCTAGAGCTGCTTTTAAAAGAAAATATTGTTTATACAGTGAACATATTTCAATACAGGGCAGAAGATCTATTACATTTTTGTATTAAGGAAAGAGAAAGTTTAAACAGTATTAAATATCTTGTATCTTTTTTCACTTTCAGAATTAAATAACACATTGAACTCCATGCCAGAAAATTTCGTCTAGCAATTTCAGTGCTGTTAACTTAAAAGCCAAATAGGTTATATTGAGATTATTAATTACACAGTAGCCAATGTTTAGAAAGAAAAGGAATGTAGTGTTCAATGATCAGAAGTTATGTTAAAGATCTCCTAATGAAAAATAGACGCCCATATGAATGACTAAAAAAACCCTGAAACAACCAAGCCACAAACAGTTTTTTCTATTTTGCTGTGTACCGATTTTTTGCAATCTTGATGTTCTTACTGTCTGTAAAATAGTGATAGAACCAGAAAGATGTGAGCTAATATATCTTCCAACAATGTATTTTTTTCCTATGTCAGTCTTCTGAATGCTATTAGATAGAGAGGTCATCCTTTCCTAAGCAGAGGGATAAATATATTTACAACTGGTCAGTAGCCATCTCATCTGTAAGATGCTGGGTAAGCCTAACAGCAAGACACACAGTGATAAAATATATGATGTAATAAGAAATGCAGGATTCTCAACATGAGGAAAAAATCAAATTTTAATGATAGTTAAGAAAAAGAAACTCTTGTTACTTGCACAAGTTAATCACAATAAGTATCATAAGGAAATACATTATTTTGAAGTTTGCTTTGCCTAGGCTGTTCTATTTCAATCTCCACAATAATACAAATCTGTCTCTTACATTCCTTTCTGTCATCAAACCTCAGTTATTGTTGTCTATTCCTTTCACTCTGACTAGCAAGCTACCTTCTTCCAACTTCTGTCAGTACTGCCATCCCCTTAAACCAAGCGACTCTCTATCATGCCCTAGCTTCCTTGCTGTGTCTTGTCCCTTGCATGGCTGCCAACCCTATGCTCCTCATTCACTTCATTCTTAAACTCATCATCTCCATTGCATGGAACCTATTTTTGAGACAGAAATGCTATGCTTTTAATGGAAAGTGGCTTAACTTTTACTTTTTTAATATAAAGTGGCAGGATATCTCCTGCCTTGTATATTAGCTTTCATATATGCAATACATATACTGTACGTTTGCAGTACAGGTCCTTTTCATATTATTTCTTCTTTATTTAACAGTAAGAAGTAGTTCAGTTCAGTTTTCAGCAGACCTGAATTTTGCAAAGGTTTGTAGTAAAGTCCAACTCAACAAAACTGCACTTCCAGAAGAGGTGGCTTCTCTTTCATAAGGATCATTTTACTGGAATTAGCACTCACTGGTGCTCATCTTGGAGAAGATACATTAATGGAAAAAAACAAAGAAGGAAAAAATGAATAAGCTGCTCCTTAGATCTCTTTCTGTGAAAGGCACAAAATAGCATATTTGCCATCCCCGGTTGCAACAAAAAAATTGAATAATTTATCGTATCAGCTGGCTAGAACATACCTTGGGACTTCTGTTCCCTGAGGAAAGAAAATTTTGATTCAATCTGCTTCAAGACTGATCACATTAGTTAAGCCATGTCATTGTGATGGCTAACAGCCAAATTTCTGTCCCAATCATACACTTGGAAGTGTAATGATGATGGATCTGCTGTGTAATTCACCCACAAACTATTTATCTATTGTGATAATTATGAATGCAAATAATACTATCTGCAAAGACAGAGATACATAGTGTTTCTCACCACTGTCTCAAAGATCAGAGAAGATAATTCAATGGCCAACAAGTAATCAAAGATTGTGTGATTACATGTGCAAAACTTTTGATAACTCTGCCTGGTGCAGAAAACTTCTGCTGCATATTTCAAGTGGCAGACTAACAGAGATGAGGAAAAGGTGCAGCTGTTTTTTTCACAAACAAATCTATAATTAAATGCAATTGAGGATTTAAACTAATATGAATTAGTTATAATATTAACTGCCACAAAGCCCTAGCCCAATTAATGTCTGAAGAGCAATTGGCATTATCTACAGATCACTATTGATGTGATTAACATATCAATAACTTGTACTAATATTGCTGGAGAGGATTAGTTAAATGATACAATTGTTTCATGTTCCCTATTTGGTTCTGTTGTTACTCCAAGTAGAATTAAATAAACCGAAAAGAAAGTGACTAATTTAGGAAAAAACTATGGTTATAGAAAGTAAACCTCATGTGTAACATAAAAAGTGCATCACATACACCAAAATCGCTGTTGATTTTACATATGCCTCTTCAGCTTTCAATGCTTACAAAATAACTCTTTCTGAACAGATTCAGTTCATCATATAGATCGAAAATGATCAAAAATATAGACCAAAAATGCTCCTAAGTCTTAAGAGGCAGCTGCCTAGAACATGGTCCACTCACACATTGATACATCTCTTCAAAATCAAGACCAAGTACTTCATGGATTGAGATTGTTGTCATGATGCTATCCAATTTGTTTTTGACTCTAGAATTACAAGCATAACTTCCTCAGTTTCCAAGAACAAATTCTGACTCATCACATATGGGGGACAGTCTGATGTAGAGCAGCAAAACTCCTCCTACCAGTCTATACTTTATTCATGCACCCAGACCTGACTACCAACGCTATTTTATCAGCTATGAAAAAGTCAGTCTTAATCCTGACCACAATTTGCCCTTTAACTCACCTTATAGGCAACCAAGTGCTCTATAAATAAAACATCACTCAAAGCCATTTAGACCTGACCATTAGAATACAAAATCGCCATCTACTCTGTTCGTGCGAATAAGGAGTAAAGGGAGTCAATATAAATTCATTGTATTGACTTGTGTCCAATTATTTATCTAGTCATTCTGGGACTGCATGGCTGTGTTTGTCTGACAGGAATATTACTTCCAGTGATTGGGGGCGGGTGTGCATGGAGGGCAAGAAATACATTTTGCTTAGTGTTTAAGACATACTACTACTGCTTTTCCTGTTCCTCAGAGGCTAACCCAGTAGTCTTACAGGTATACTATTCCTTATTAATTTAGAAAATCATCACTTTTTATGGCTGTACCTGTATCAAGTTTTCCCTTGATTTAAAAATCATGTGCCTCACTTTAGGAAGAAGTAATTAACAGACAGCACATCATCTCTTAGAGCAGGTTGTTCTCCTCATACACAGTTAAATTACACAGTACCACGTCATTCTTGTACCAGCTTAATATCTTAAAATATTTAAAACACAGTAGAAGCCATTATTTCTTTCCCAACATCAATAGAGTATTATTAAAAAAAAACCTCTCAACTAGTTGGAAAATAAGCAGATTCTTATGCCAGTTCAAAATTAATTTTCCCTTTCCAATACTATTGCTCTTTCCTCTTTTGACAGTGACTACTGCTAAAGTGAAGATAAAGATTTTCTCCCAGGGCCAAGAAAAGTAATTGCATGTTGCATGTCATTCCCATTTTCATTTCTTTAAATGTATCTTTTTAAGAATGTCTTATGCAGGAAGCAAAAAACATAGAGTAAGTGTGGTGCATTCCCCCCACTCCCTGCCCCTTGGGCTGCACTGTGATCTCAGAAATGCTCATTAGGCCTCAGCCTTGACAAAAAGCACAAGGACTAAGCTTTTGAGCTTATTAGAAATACTGTCTGCTCCCAGGAACTTGTGCTGTCTAGCACAAACCACTTTTGGAACTTATTTTTCTTGCCTGAATAAAAACTTAAGCCAAACAACATTTTTGTAACTGAAGTTACTAACCTCAACTGTGGCCAAGATGGAAGATTATTATGACTTAAGCCAATTCTTTTGTGACCCTAGATACAGTGCTCCTAAGCAGACCCTTTCTTTCAGAAGGAATTTCTTCTCGGAACAGATTGTTTGACTGGAATTCATTGGAATGAACTGTCCAGGAAGGTGGTGGAGTCACTATACCTGAAGCTGTTTAAGAAACAACTGGACATGGCACTCAGTGCCATGGTCTAGTAGATAAGGTGGTGATCAGTCAGAGGTTGAACTTGATGATCTTATATCTTTTGCAACCTCATAAATGATTCTTAGCTCTCCTGGCCTGCAGTGGTCTGTGATCAGCATCTTCCTCTGAGTGGGGCACCCCTTAGCAAGTTTGCTATACTCAGAGGACCAGTGAACAATGACAATGGATCCTGGGCTGACACCTCCACTCCTCAAGGCTCAGCCCTTCACCTCTTGAGAAGATGCAAAAGCATCCAATGTGAGTATTTCCCTGACCTTGAGGGAAACTTTTCACAAGTGTGATTACCTTGTACATATACCTTCAGGTCTGTGTGTGTGCAAGTGTGAATAAGCTAAAACAGATGTACTATGAATGTTGCTCTCTTAGATTGTTAAGTAATTTAGATTTGTAAATGAGGCCTGAGGTGAATTACTGTTATGCTTACAGTAAATGCTATAGAATCTTCTGATAGATTGTTTAAATATCTATTAAGTGTGCTGTTAAGTTTAAGTGCTGTTAAAACCTTTAGGCCTAAACCATTGGTCAAGTCTGGGCCAAGTAGTTTAGTCCGAATCTTGTGACTCTATAGGAGTATCTCCCTTACTCATTTTTATCCTTAATCCTTTCCTATCCTTGCCCTTTTTCCATCCCCAGCTTACACGTAGATGATTTTTGGTTAGTTTTAGTTTTAGGTTGATTGATTTTAGGTTCTAGTTCAATTTTCCCTGTGTGTGCTTTAATCATCGAGTAAGTACAATGAACCTTGCCAACGAACTTTGGTGCAGTTTCACTTAAATATTAAACCTGCTTGGGCCAGCACCTTTGCTGGCGATTCTTTGAGCGACCTAAAATACTCATTTGCGACAGCAAATTGTTAAAGATAAGCATTTTCTCAAAACACTAAGCTACAGATTTACAAAGAGACAGCTTAACATAAAATGTGTAATACTATGTATGTATACACGAGTTATATGTGCTTACACATATACATATACACATAAAAATAGATATATTCACTGAGATTTATTCTGAAATACTGAAAACATTTACACATATGATCTACCAATGTTAAAAAAAACCCCACCATGACGTAAATATGCATTTGCCTTTATAATCACATCACCTGTTTCAAAAATTTAATGTTATGTGTGTAAAAAAGTGCATGTTCTTGAAAAAAAATGGAGAGTTCATGAACTTTCCATTTCAGAAAAGCAAACAGAAAGCAACCAAGGATGAACATACCAAAAATATGTAAAAACATGTCTGTTCATAATATTTAATTTAGCACTTTATCTGAAAACATTCAAAGGAAATTAAGAAACTAAGCTATATATAAAAAAAGCAAAAGCACAGGTAAAATTTTAAAGGCTGTATGAGGTAAAAATACTCTTTCAGACTGACCAAAACAGGATCAAAGTGAGAAACAGCTAATACACAATAAGTAACAGGAGAGAACTAGACTGAGGATTCTCTTACAGTTTAACTTCTTTTATGAAAAATCTTAACAATCTAACTTAAAATGAAAGAACACAGCTTTAAGAGATGGTAACACCATATCCAATTCCAATGACATAAAAATTCAATTGCAGGTGGCTGCAACTGGATGGTCTTTAAGGTCCCTTCCAACCCAAACCATTCTATGGTTCTATTAAACTGTAACAAACATATTAGACTTTATACCAATGAAAAGGCTGCTTGGCAAGACCACCAAAGCAGCACAGTTTAGGCAACAACAAATATATGGTCTACGTCTGCTACAAGTGCTAGTTTAAGCTGTTGTGATTTCAGAGATTGTCCCTCAGTTAAAAGATAGACTGCACCCTATTTTTGTAGGGACAATAAAATGAATGGATAGCTCAGTATCCAGCTGTGCATAGCACACTGAGAATTAATCCCAAGTTACATCAACTGATGAGCTGCTACAGATAAAATATGTTTAAAATCAAATGCTAAACTAAGAAAGAAACAACAAATTAGAAAATATGGTTTGACCTTCACTTCACACATGTTCTCAGGCATCAGCATCTTCTGTATTTAACTCCTATCATAAATGGATCTGAGTCACAGCAATGCAATAAACAGTAATTACTAGCAATAACTGTAAATTACAATGTATAATTTTCTACTTCATTTAAACATATAATCTGCTATACAAGCCACAAAAGGACCACACCTGTCACAAATGAGATCCAGCATATTGATCATAATGTCAAGTCAGACTGGTTCCTAATAATTTAACAGCTGGCATTTTGTTGCAAGGACTACTGTTTTGGTCATAGCATTTGATTTTCATTTCTTAAAAAAATTAGCATGAAATGGATTAAACAACAAACACGCTCCTGAAGTAGGGGGAAAAAACCCCACAATTCAAAAAATCAGAATTTCATATTATACCCAATTTTAAATTGTAAATAAAAAAATGCTAAATTGTATAAGAACAAAAATAAAACTGTTCACATATATGAAAAAAATTTCCCAAGTTTACAACTTGACTGAAAGCAAATCTTCATATTCAGTGTTACAGTACTCTAGCCAAAATACTAGAAGAAAATAGAAATACTTTAAGTAGATTACACTGTATCTCAACAATCAATGATGATATATCTGTTCTTCGCAGAAGCTGTAACAGTATAAACAGGTATCTTACTGGGGCATGAAAAGCAAGGTCACTTTAAGCCTCTAAGTCTGTGGATACAGGTATGGCAAATATGGTCATTTTTCTATTAAAATAACACACCATGAAATCCTTTCTTAGATTTTTAGGTTACTGTCAGTTTAAGAACTGAGCAAGGAAATATATCAACGTTTTCCAGCCAAAAAAATAGACCTCACTTCCTTTAGTTCTCTTTTCTCTCTCAATACACTTTATTTTCTTATTGCTTATGAATGGACTCTGAACTAAAAGGCCTGTGTTTCATCTGTTTTATTATTCTACTGGGGTTTTTTTCACACAGTTTCACACCTAAGATTGTAGTAAAAATGGTGATTTTTTTTCCCCAAAGAGAATTAATCAGAACCTCTTCCTCCAATTTGCTCACATTCAGGGTTACTAGTCATTGCTTACATTCTCTGGGAAAGTGGCATTCCTATTCTGTGAGGCACGTCCTATCCAGAAAAACTGCTTTAATGAGAATTGCTTCATTAACGGTTGTGTAATCTCTATCCAGAATTTGATTATTAATGATTTTATCTTACTGCTTTACATACTTGCTGGCTTGAAGCTGTTGAAATGTTTCCAAGCTTTCAATGTGCCAGCAATACAGAATGCATGTGTTTCATATTACATAATGAAAGTGCTTATCATCCATTGGTAGTTTTTGAGAACCCTGTGATAAATCCAGGTCCACTAAGCCATTTGCTAGCAAACTTCTGCTTATCTTAACAAAATCATAACTGTGATATATCTGCATTTTTAAGCTGTCAGTTATGAAAACACTTCACAAAATCATAAGCATGGCATTTTAGAGCCTTAAGCTCAACTTCTTTGATCACCAGTTAAACTTTACACATAATTTTTTCCCTGTAAGTATTTTTTTTCCGGCTACTGTAGATCAGCAGATTGCTGAAGAGCTGCTGGTATGATTTGCCAACCTCTATAATTGTAAGGTAAAATTATTTCTCCTAAACTCACACATTGTCTTCTTTCTTTTGTGGAGGTATCCTGTATATTTAGATTAGGATTTACATTGCCAAGACCTGATGTAAAACTCATTATAACATCACAGAATCACAGAAACATCAGAGTTGGAAGACACCTTCAAGATCATTCAGTCCAACTGTCAACAGAGCACGAGTGAGTTTTACAGACTGATTAAGATATGTAAGAATTTTTGGTCTTCTAGTATTTCTGAAATATTAAATACATAAGAAAAGAAATGGAATCTCAAATGAGTAAAGTGGAAAAAAATCCTCTCTTCGGTGAGAAAATAGGCAATTTACAAAGATGAGGGATAGCAGAAAGACATGCAAAGGACAACAAGCAGGCTTTGCTTAAGAGAAAACAAAAATAAATTTTGCAGAAATAAAGCTAGTATGCTTCCCAAGTACTTACAAGCTTACATGAACAGTTATCAGTAAAAATTATAGTAACATCAGTTGATGACAAGGAAGTCAAGATCATAACAGAAAGCAGAGGCTAGAGAAATACTAATAAGATTCAGCTAGGGCCTGAAATGGAGTTTCTGTAGGAAGGACAGGGGTTTTCCACTGGTTTTATTTTTAGCAATTTTGCTCTTTCACACCACAGGGCTTGAATTAGTACTCCATTTATTTCTGAAACACTATTCCAGAGAACTACAATTACAGCATTAAGAATGTAAACAGAATATATGTAGAATACACACTACATCTGATTATCTAAAACATAAGGATAAATAAGACTTGCAAAAGGAATAATATGGTGTAGTATCTACAGTTGTCTTAAGAACTTCTTGATACATACAAGGACAATGCACGTGAAAGAAGAAATTAAATAATTTAGATTTTTGCGCTCTCTCTCTCTCCATTTCTCCCTTTTAATGCTTTATGCTTCAACTCTGACAATGAGCTTGGAAACTGAGGCAAGTCCTTCAACTACATGAAAATAACCCAGATTCCAAATGGTGACAAGACAACAGCCAGAAAGGGTCAGCATCACATTGTGGATGAAGAGGACAACTGTAACTTTCTCATCAGGGTAACTGGGAAGCAGCAATATCTTGTGATAGGATTAATTTTCAAAAAAGTAAAATATGGATCACCATTACAAGTCAGCACAAATTTCTAAATGGTCTGCTTAAAGGTTATGGCTACTATACCTTATAGCCCAGACTGTTACACAGTGAGTGGACAAGTGAACTCTCAATAGATTAACAGAATTCTATAAGAATTTCTGCTAAGCATTATCATTCATCTCATGTCTCTATCATATGTATTTTACTGATTATGACTGGATTTGGATAAAACCAAAATGTCCCCCAACTCCAAACTGTTTTCTCCTTTAAGTAACATAAATACCTCCAAATAAATGTTGCTAAGCCAAACTGTAGTTGCAGTTAACTAGCTCCTTATACAGATTTGACATCTCCATTATTTAGTAATTACATCATTTATTCTTCCATTATTTGTCCTGAATTTCATGTAGTTTGTCACCTTGCAAAACACGTGGGTTTTTTCTGCTTGTTAAAATCCACATTACAATTTATGGCATCATAAACCATGGCTGAACCACACCTGCATACTCTGAACACTCTAAGGGATCCTCCCTGAAAACAAATGATCAACAATAAAGTCTTCTTCCCTGTTGAGGATGTGTTCATCATAGAGAAAACAAAAGCTATCAAGACAAAGGGAAAAGAAACTAACCATATTTAAAAGTTTCTGTTGTGTAATTCCGACATAGAGTATAATAAATTACAAGGTTCAACAAAACCAGAAGTTACAATTACTGAAAAACTACTTCTAGCAGAGGCTCTTCTACATGCTGACGTCATACACAGGATGGAAATAGCTACTTTAGTCTTACAAAAAGGCTGGAAGTAGTAGCTCACAAAAACAGAAGTGAAGAGGACAAAAGAAACAAATTATCTAAGTATCAAAAACTCTCACGAGAAAAACAATTTTACTTCCTCTACTTCAAAAGACATAAGCCAGAGATATTTAATAAAAATGCTATAGTCATTCTCTTCCTTTTGCACAAACAAATCCAAAAGATGCATAGCATTGGACAACAGAAAAGAACAGAATAAAGTATTTCAGTTAGAAGGGACCCACAAAATGTTTAAAGAAGTTGTATTTCTGTAGTGATTTGAATTTGAATAATGTCATGATGGAAGAAAAAAATCATTAAAACAATTAATTACATTTAAAATTCGGGGGCAGAAGTAATTATTTCATTTTATTTTTTATTGCAATAAGTAACTTTATGGGAAAGAAACTAACTGCAGCAGTAAGAAAGTGATCGCTATTTTTTTCTTTATTTATAATTTGAAACACTGAACACTGTATTTGTAAAAGAGCTTTAAAATCCCTGTGTGTTGTCAAAAAAATATTTAAAAGCGTATATACATGTGCTTGCACACACGTACACACTCTATTCCTAAATTACGTTATGAATCTTCATTTCTTTTTATTTTAGTTATATTTGACAAGCTATATCTGGTTCTTCTCTTACCATGGAACCCAAACTGCTAAAAACACTCATTAAAGGGGATTGTTGAACAGAGGTTCTCTAGGCAGCTAATCACAAGCAGCAGCTGTGTAACTCCATAAACAGAATTATGTGCACCTTAGGTTCCATGTCTCATATTATGCAGTTTACTATTAAATTTTATTTACATAACCTATACACAAATATGGGATTAATTTGACACTGTGTCAGCTGTAAAGTCTGTCAGATATGCTTATTTCTTGTTTCAAAATTAGAACTATTTTTCTGTGCTTTACCTGGCCCATTCAATCAATATCATGCATTAATCTGTTAAAAAAAATAATTTAAACCAAAGGACAGAATTTATTTGGTTTAAAATAAGTTTAGTTGTGCTTGCCTTTTATAGCTTTCTTATTCAAAATATGATAATAAAGAATTATATGCTCATAGAAAACAAAAATGTACACCTAAATCTTAAAAAGACACCTTTCTCGAAGTGGAGGATAAGGACTACTCGTTCCAGTAAGATTCTTCTGATGTGTGCAGCAGGTATTGATCATGTATCTGCAACAGGTATCAGCTTTAATGAAAGAATTTTACGCTGCTATCCAGTGGCAAACTGACCAAAAGATAGATTAAATCGATTTCACTTACATATCTTATTAATTACCATGCAAGAGAATTCTTGCCACAGAAAATGTGAAAATTCTCATTTTTAAAATGGAAAAGAAGAAGTTATTAAATTGTTATGAACAGCAAGAATTCTATTCAAGGCTATAATAAATTTTCAAATCCTCTACTGAACAGAATTACAAATAAAGAAGAAATTCTACTAACAACTTAGCAGTGTTTGTATAAGAAAATATCTAATACCAGTAGGTACTCACTATTGTAACTGCAGCTGAAATAGCTGTTTTGAATAGTGCAGCCTAGCATCTGTATCTGTTATTGCCAAAGAGAAGTAATATTATGGTGAGAGGTATAAAAACACAAAGGGCAGAATGAGCTTTACTGTCAGTAACTACCACTGAAGAGAAGAAAGAGTCACCTCTTCACTGACAACGAAAATGGGTCTACCTGAGTATATACCCAGATTAATGATACTTCAAATTCAGTAAGGTTTCCAGAAGAGGCGGGAAGAGTGCATTCCGACTATTGTTAATGATTCATTCTGACAAATGCTGCTCCTCTGCTGCTAAAAAAGAACTTGTAATTGATATAATTTCTTTGGGAGCACTCATTCTGCATAAAAAGATAAACACACTGACAACTAGCTGATCCTAAGGTGAAAAAACAGCTTCTGAAACCCAAGGGCAACACAAGACGTGCTAGATTTTGAACATAAACTGTGTACGATGAGTTAGAACTTAAAGCACATGTTAGGAATAAGGCACAAGCTACATATGAACATGGGCATAATTATTCAAATTTGAAGGTATATGATCAATGGTTTCCCAAGGTATTTAGCAAACAGATATTCTGTCTAGTCATAAGGTTTTATTAAAGCTGGTGTATTCATTATGCTTTTATGTGTGCTTGACAGCCCAACCATGATTTTCTTGGGTTTTAATTTCAAATCGCATTCATACAACATTTCTCTGGGATGAAGCAGGACATCTATCATCCCTCTGGGGAAGGAACTTCAAAACTGTGATCGGCAAAGACACTGATCTGTCCAGATGGCAGGTGCCAAACACACATATGCCAAAGAGCTTACAAAGTACCTGCAGGAAAGGCACTGAAGAGATTTTGACCTACCTCCCTCCACATGACTCAAATGGACAAAAGGGATAAATTTTTGCCATTTGAACCTAAAGAATGATTCTAACAGTTTCTACTATTACTCTGGAGAATGAAAAGGGAATTATTAGAGTTGCTACTTTAGAAATCTGACCTAACACATAATTCAGAGTGTGTGTAAATTACTTTCAAACCAAAATGCATGCATAAGCCTTGGTAGGACAGAAGGGTTGGAACATTAGATGAAAAGGAGAGGAAAGACATCATCAGATGTGAAGACCTAAGGAATATGAAGTAGGAAATAAACAGAACTATATGGGTAAGAATAATTCTGATCACAGGAGAGAATAAGAATCAGCAGAGCAAAAAGACCTGGAAATGGGAATAAGTGAGACAGCTGGAGAAAATCAGAGGCAGAGTAGTACACTGTTTCAGAGGCTTACTACTGGTTTAATCACAGAATTTTCTATATTGTTTCATGATTTGAACTGATCCATCAGTAACAGTAAGGCAGTCAATGCTTCAACACACAAGTCGCAAAATTTCTGTCATTTGTTTAAAATGCTTATCTGTGCCACAGCTTAAAGCGTGAACAGTTGGATGGCTTTTTTTTGCATCTTTCACTAGGGCCTGTGTTCAGTCATCCTATATTAAATTAAACTTTTTTTACAGAATTTTTCTTATTTTAAGGCAGATTGTTTATTCCTGTTTAAATCTTCTAGTCAGAGCACATGTAATCAAATAAGAAACTGCTGATGAATAATTCAAAGATTTTGTTAAAAATGTGTTTCCATAGCCATTAAGCAGAAGCACAATACTATCCCTGTCATTATCAGCGACTCCGATGCTCAGGAAGAAAAGAAAACATCTGTTGGATCAAGAAGAAAAGAAAACATCTATTGGAATCAGCCTGAGAGCAAAATTATACTGGCATAAGAGGAGAAAAATGAGCAACTTGAAAGATAAACCATTATTGTAGAAAAGAAGTTATATTCTGTGTACTAGCATTACCATGCCATGATGTACCATTAATTTTTTGTTAAAAGAAGCAACTGGGCATGTTAGCCCATAGTCTCTCCTTTGTCTAGCTACATCAAAATCACTTTGATTTCAAGTATTCACATCATCAGTTTTACCCTAATTAGCTAAGTACTGTGGATTAAAGAACAATTTTGAAAACCTGATGTTTTACCAGGAATACTTCCAATGTAGAGCATGCTTGACCAATGTTCTCATTCAACATAACAAGAAAGAACTATCCAAGGCTTTTGAGCGCTGGCATTCATTCCTAGAATGCTAGCCAAATTCCAGATCGCTTGGTTACATTATGCTTACTTGCATTCCTTCTCTACTCCAAAAACAGACACACTATTCTTATTTTTATACTCTAAAAACATAACTGAACAGAATTGTTAGTACACAATAGCCATACTATTTCTGAAAGAAAAAGCAGTTGTATTTCAGTAACCTCCAAGAGGATTCTAGTTACATTACACAAATTCTTTAATAATGCCAGACAAAAACCACAGTAAAAGAATGTAGGACAAATGTGCACAGTTAATAAGCATTTATTGAATGAAGAAAATAAAATAATAGCTGATGAGGCCTTGAGAGTATTATAAGTACTACTCAAAATATTTCAGACCATTGTATATAAAGTAATCCATCCATAAAATTATATACTTACAATTTGTAGCTGCCTAGAAAAATCTGATTTATTAACTGGATTTTTAGCTTGCAGAAACACTATGCCAGAAAATGAATTAAGCTGTGCATGACAAAAATGAACCATTTGAACTTTACTCACTACTTCGCTGCTTTTTTTTAAAAAAAGCCAACAGGAGAGAGCTTTCATTCATCTACACCAAGCATGCAACTATTCAATACATGAAAGAATGACTACAAGAAAAATGTTCACATAATTTTAGTTCTGACTGTATTGTGACACAGATGTGAGTGGATATATGTAATTACTGGGGTTGACTAAAACCATCTTCTGACAGTATGTTTTACATACAATTTCCTAATGCAGAGAAATAGTGACTCAGAATTTCAAGACTGTTTAAGCCATAGATCTAAGGCAATTTGTGTTGCCTTGATCCTCTTTGTTCCATCCCTGATGGAATCCTCTTCTTGGCTAGCTACTTGTACCAGTCACATTCCTCAACGAACCTTTGTGCAATTCCAGTCTCTAATCATCAGCTCTTTTTGCCTCTTGCCTATTGCTTTCCCAGCTAAACTGCTATTATCCACTAAGGAAGCACAGAATCCTCAACCCAAAATGCCCAACTTTCTGATAGAAAAAAATTACAACAAAGGAAAGAAAGTGGTAATAAACCCAAAAATAACCTATTAAGAAGAATGAGATGCTCACAAATGCGTAATGAAATTCAGTGGCATCACAGCAACGTCTTCAAAATAAAAATGTCCTTAATTCCTCGTTTCTTTGTTTTGCACACTTGTTTAAAGCTGTATCAACATGCCAGTCTCTATTTCTCACGTAATTTATATGTGTCCAAATACTGTGTCCTTAAGACGTGTGTGTACTCATTATTCAGAGAGGCTCTAACGAGCTTACTACCTCCTTTTGTTTTGCTTATGTGAATTTTTAATATGTCTGGCAGTTTGGTTCTTTCTTTCCACCATTTACACTCAGCTTTTACTGTTTCAATACTTTATTTTACTGTTTTGATGTTTGAAATGGTTAAAAAACATCGTCAACCTTAAAGCTACGAAATCTCTCCAAAAGCTTTCAATCAAAGTCAGTAGTGGCTTTTCAGAAAACCAACCAAACTAATTAACAAACAAAAAACAAACCAAAACTCTCTCTGCTTTAATAAGTCTCCAAGTAATCTCACAAATTAAGACAAATGGCATCGATATTTCAAATGTTATTCAGTATCATATTCCTCTATCTGCCAACAGTGGATTGTAATTCTGCCAAGCACATCATACTGGAGATAGTGAAATCTTACTTGAAGCTGAAAAATCCTTCAGTCCTTGATTTAAATGTGCAATTGCTATAACTGAACTAAATGGAAGCATATTGTCTAAGATACAACCAGCAAGTTATGGATCTTGCTTAAGAAGATTAAATTATCTTCTTCATTACTTGGTTACCAGTAGAAAAAAGAATCATAACAACAGTCAGACACAGAACTCCATTTGTTCCTCACACTGGAAGCACTTTGCCCTGTCTCTTAATAGTGCCAGAACTTCTCTGCACTTCTCTTGCTTTAATCTTGCCCAGTAATTTACTGAGATTTACTCAAGCTGAACCTACATACTAATAATCCATTTTGCAGTACAGAAAACAATGCACCCAGCCACAAGAGTCTCCTGCACAGAGCACACCTGTAATTTTCCAGACTTCATTATATATTCTTATCAGTATTTGAACACACTTGTTTAAAATATAAAGAGATTATTTAACCAGTAAATGCAGATCTTGCATATATTTTGTAGGCAGCCACATTAGAATTGCCAAGTGTTAGTTCTGCAACTACCTCAAGTGGAGGACTTTTTTTGCAGGACTGGTACAGCACACTCACATCCTAGCATTCTTTGTGCAGATAATAAAAATATTAGAATATGCCATAGGAACCACAGTTCTCCAGAGATACAACCCCACAACCAAGACTGAGACAAAATAAAGATGGGCAGCAAATGTTAACATAAAATGTGTCTTTTAAATGACTACTGGAAGCAAGATAGCACTCAAAGCACAAGTACAACCTGCAAGTCAGATGCCCAATGTTCTTGTTTAAAAATAACAGAGCAGGTAGAGGTTTGAAAAAAGTAATAAGCAGAGGATGACATCTCAAAATACACAAAACAATGAAATTCTTTGCACAATGAAGGGTAATCTAATTTTTTCACACAAAGCCAGGTTAAGTCATGGATTTCCTTATCACAGACCACTGTCAATATTAAACATTTACAGAGATTCAGAAGTCTGCATGTGTTCATGGAAGGAAAAGTTAATTGTATCAGCTTATGTCAATGCATAAAGTCCTTCACCATATGCAATGGTGGCAGGGAGAATGTTCTGTATGGCAATGGAGTATATGCTAACAGTTCTTCATGATTTCTCCCCATTTCTTCCCCCAAATTTGTTATTGATCATTGTTAGAGACAGAGACCAGACTAGACCTTCATGGAGTATGACTCAATATACCTGTTGTCTTGTGGCAACAAGGAAAACCAAGTTAGAAGTCAGGATAAGTTTCCATAGTGCTGTTCTAATAGCCAGTAGGGGCCATGGAGCTGAGAAATGCACTGAGCAAGCGCCTGTGGAAATGTGGTAAGCACAAACCTCAAGACCATGATTTTTTTGTTTACAGCTTGATCCCTTTCTGTCCTCAGGACAGACATGAGGACCCAGAGACAACCTGAGGAGAGTATCTGTGAAGGATAAATTAAGTGAAAACTAAGTTTCAAAAAGGACATGATCATTTGATCATGTCAGGGTGGATAAATACCCTGAGATACCTCAGGTGGTTAAAGCATTGTGCTAATAATGTCAAGGTTGCAGATTCAATCCCAGTATGGTCTATTTGCTTAAGAGCTGGACTTCATGATGCTTGTGGATCCCACTTCCAAATCAGAATATTCTGTGATTTTGTGATTCAAATAAAATCAAGTAAAATGAATAATAAACTAGAGAGGGAACAGTGAAAAGAAGCCCTAGGAGATGTGGAGGCTATTTAGCCTCTTTGTAACTTCCCAGGATAGAAAAAAACCAAGCAAACAATATAAATCATAACATTACAAGAAAAAAAAGTATACTTAAGTATTTTTATAAACAATCTTGTTGATACAGGAAAAAACAAATTTTGGCGCACTCCTGAACCCAGATATTCTTTAATTACTCTGTATCAGTTTACTGCTATTACTGTCTGCACAACTTCAATCTAAATGCAATTTAATTTGATAATTCAGGTACTGCTTCATTTGACTTTTCTTCATCTTATTTGCATTAAGTTCCAGTAATTCCTTCTAATTAATTCCCCCTTCAGTTTATTATCTTGAACATTTAGAAGTATTTTGATTGTCCTTTTGTGATAAACAGTTTATTGATATTCACCCTTAAAGCTGGATTTTGCCATTTTATTCTTTATGCATACCACTATTATGTCCATGTTATTCAAAACTAGTGTCCAAAAAAACTAAGGGCTTGGTCATAGATTTTTTGTTCTTCATATGTGCAGTTTCTTTCAGGCGAGCAAAAGGAATGAAATGTAACGGATGATCCCTGACACTTCAATTTCTGCTCAACAGATTGCTGCCTGATGTCTTCTATTCCTCTGACTATTATAAAATCAGCCTGTAAACAATGCTCTCCTTTTTCAAAGCAAGTCCACAAGAAGATGCATGAAGTTTAAAATAAAGACAGATTTTTAGGTGAAAAATTCATATGCATTCCACAACCCCTTATTACTGTCTAAAATCTACATCACCCAAGGTACAAAGTCCTGTGGAAAATCAGTTTGGAATGTCCAGCATATTCCCAGTGGCATTCCTAGCAGAGAAGTAAAAAATTGAGAGTACAGTAAATAAACAACCTTATTATTTAAAAATACTGGTGTTTTCAGCAAGGGTACAAGGAGGCAAACACTTACTTTATTTGTTATCTGCAATTACTTTCCTTTAGCTGCTCTCTGGGATCAGCTTTCACAGTGCAGAACACAGACATCTTTCCAAACTCTTAAATTCAGGGAAAGAATGAAGTAAAATTTGATTAATACATTATCCCATCACTTCTCAGAATAAAGAAAGTTACATTTATTTGTTAAGAGTTAAAACAGACTTAGACGAAACAGCAAACCACTACTGAATTTAAATACGAAATTCCACATCTTTCTCATAATTCTAGCTTATCTGAGTAAGATTTTATTATGTCATCCCAGCAGACAGAAAAACTCATGTTAGTTTTAAACAAAATCATGTGTTTAGAAATTCACTGAATATGATCATGAATTTGAAGGAATACATTCTATTAAAAAAATAAATCTGAAGACACAGGAAGTACCAGCCTTTCACAGTCAAAGGTGATATGGAAAGAAGTTCTATACTTAATATAAATCGTGCTTTGCATGTTTTAAATCAACGTAAGCTTCTGTTAACTTGCAGCAACACCTAACTGTATATAAACATAAATACATATACATTGGTTGCTGGAGCCATAGGAAAAATTCCATGATGAACCTAAAATATGTTTGGTCTTTCCTCCCTGACAGAAAACACTCTGGCAGTAGATTCACCCACTACAAATACAAGCATAAAAATATTAAAAATTCGAGCTTTTTTCTTCCCCTGAATTATGTGTATTTTTATAACTTCAGATATATGCAAAACTTTGAATCTTTAAAAGAATATAAATATTAATTGAAGCATCTGTCCTAAAAGTACTTACACTCTCTCTTGAAGTTTCCTGTTACTTCACTCAGTTATATGCCACTAACTCTACACTGACCTTTTCAAGATGTATAAGTACCTGATCAGTTATACATTTATATTCTTATTCTCAAGGATTTAATTTGATTTCAAGCACTTCCTCTGTCAAAGCACACAGATTTAATCTGAGAAATTGTTTGTTCTCAAGGAACAGAATCTATAATATTTCAAGTTATGCCAACTGTTGATAATTGTCACTTTTGAAAATTATGATTAGCTTGTTGTCTGTCATTAGCCACTAGATCATCTTGTTCCTGCCTTTTGTAGCAAAAATAATCTTTCACAATTCTGCAGTGTGCTGAAAGGTACTTGAAAACTTGAGTAGTTAAAATATCTTTTCCAAGAAAAAAAAACGGCCAATTTAAATACTGACAGCGTGTAGTGCGTTTCCCAGATGTAGTTCTCTTCCCTACGCTCTACAGTTTTATTACACACGCTTCAAAGAGGAGCACTGGAACCACGTACGGTTGTTTGAGTGTGACTCTAAAACAAAGATGACAATGCAAACAAAAGCTGAGCAAAGGCTGTCTCGGCGAGGGTCGCTCCACAGCCGGCTCGGCTCCCGCACGAGCAGCTGTCTGGCACAGGGACGCTCCCGAGCCTCACACCGACAGAGCTGCTGGAAAACACCCCTCTGAATGTGCAGCGCGCATTTTGGACTGCCAGAGCTCTTCTCGGCACTCCTTCGCCCTCCCTCCCACTTTCCACACGGCGCCAACACAGTAATAATGTGTACTCTTACGAGAACG
The DNA here is from genome assembly GCA_013399195.1 of Dicrurus megarhynchus. Lineage (NCBI taxonomy): Eukaryota > Metazoa > Chordata > Aves > Passeriformes > Dicruridae > Dicrurus > Dicrurus megarhynchus. The sequence continues at coordinate 451,211 of VXAD01007898.1, read as the reverse complement.
ATTTGGGAAAAACACTCTAGATTTCTCCCGCCAGGCTACATTTCGCAGAATCACAAGAATCAATCAGGTTGGAAAAGATCTTTGAGGTGATCGAGTGCAATCTGTGACCCAGCATCACCGTGGTCAACCAGACCATGGCACTGAGTGCCACATCCAGTCTTTCCTTAAACACCTCCAGGGACGGTGACTCCACCACCTCCCTGGGCAGTCCATTCCAGTGTCTAATCACCATTTCTGCGAAGAAATTCCTCCTGATTCCCAACCTTTTGGTCTCTGCCCTGCACCACCCGCACCAGCTCACGAGCAAACACGGACCGCGCCGGGATCGGGGCGGAACGGGGAAGTGGCTCTTTAAACAAACACACGTGGAACGCTCTCCCGGGGCAGGCAGCGCTCCCGGGGCGGCAGCTCCGCGCCTGCAGAGCGCGGGAGCACCGGGCAGAACGCGAACCAACCCCCGCGCCCGCCGCGCGGCCCCNCGGCGGCGGCGGCGGCCGCGGGCGCCTCACGCCATGTCCGAGATCCTGTGCGAGTGGCTGAACCGGGACGTGAAGCTCTCCCGGCGCATCGGTAAGTGCGGCCCCGCTGCGCGGGGACGGGCAGGGCGTGGCCGCGGGGGCAGTGGGGTCAGCGGGGTCGAGGTCGGGGTCGGGCCATTGTGCCAGGGGTCCGCCCGCGGCCACTCCCCTGACGGGCCCGCCCGCCTCTCGCGGCCACGTGCCTCCGCAGGTACAATCTTAATCTTCGTGTGCAAGGCGGGGACCACAGAATCGGAGGTCCGTCAGGGTTGGAGGAGACCTTCGGGACCGCCCAGTTCAACCAGTCACCCAGCAGTGCCCCTGTAACCCCTGAACCACTAAACCACATCACCCAGAGCCAGAACCAGACACCTCTTGAACACCTCCAGGAGTGGTGACTCCTTCATCTTCCTGGACAACATATTCCAATGCCTGAAAATTTTCGAGCTGAATTTAATTCTCCTCAAGGGGCAGGTGCTCTCAGGAGATACAATGGGCTCAGACTCAACCTGCTAATAAGGACTCTAGAGAATAAAACATATTTTAATATGTTTGGAAAGTAGTGCGTTGTTTTGAATAGCAGGTGTTGTGCTGGCATTGCAAGGAGGGAGCCAAACCCTCAGGAAAATTAGAGAGATGGGCGATCACCAACTCGAGGGAGGTCAGGTACCAAATTCTGCACCTGGGATGGGGCAACCTTGGCTGTGTGTATAGACTGGGAAAGGAGATGCTGGAAAGCAGCACGGTGGAAAGACACCTGGGGGTCCTGGTTGATGGCAAGTTGAACATGAATCAGCAGTGCCCTGGCAGCCAGAAGGGCCAGCCCTGTCCTGGGGGGCATCAGGCACAGCATTGCCAGCCAGGCAAGGGAGGGGATTGTCCCGCTCTGTTCTGAGCTGGGGCAGCCTCACCTCGAGTGCTGGGAGCAGTTTTGGGTGCCACAGTGTAAGAAAGGCATTAAACCATTAGAGAGTGTCCAGATGATGGTCAGGAGGATGGTGAATGGTCTGGAGGGGAAGCTGTGTGAGGAGCGGCTGAGACTGAGGGGACACCTCATTGCAGTTACAACTCCCTCATGAGGGGAAATGCAGGATCAGACACTGATCTTGGTGGTGACAGTGACAGGACCCGAGAGAATGGCCTGGAGTTGTGTCAGGGGAGGTTGAGGTTGGATATCAGGGAAAGGTTCTTCACCCAGAGGGTGGTTGAGCACTGGAACAGGCTCCCCAGGGAAGTGGTCACAGCCCGACAGAGCTAAAGAAGCATTCGGACAACGCACTCAGGCCCATGGTGTGACTCTTGGGGTGTTCTGTGCAGGGCCAGGAGTTGGACTCGATGATTCTGATGGGTCCCTTCCAACTCAGCTTATTCCATGATTCTGTGATTCTGTGATTGTATAAAGAGGAGCACATTAGAGCTAGCTTTTTTTTTTTTTTTACATTTTGTATGGAAAATTTAGTAATTATAGTTTATAGATATTTTCACAATCTCAGTAACAATTTTGACAATGCTTGCATTTTAACACTGCAAATTAGAAATTACTATCTAAAGTTGATGTTGAAAAATGACTACACAGAAAGTATATTTATTTGTGAGTTGAAAACTATTACTGCTAGATAAATCTCCTAAAATTCCTCTGAATTATTTAATGAAGTTTGGTTTTAGTTTTGTTATAAACAAATAATAACAAGTTTTCTTAAGATTAACATTTGTATTCTTTTAATTACCTGATTTAAAAAAAAACCCCAAACAAACAACAAAACCCCAAATTTAGTTCCAGGATCATTTCCAGAAGCATTTTCTACTGGCTACCTTCTAGGAGAACTTCTACACAAATACGGTCTTCAGGATGACTTTAAACAATTTTCAAAGAGCAGGTTAGTACATATGGATTACAGGTCTCTTATATAAAGTAACAGATCTCTTACATAAAGTAGACAAAATACGTGTTTTCTCAGCTAGGGTTTGCTAATGCAGAGCAGAAAAAACATGTAGAACTTATTGAGATTTAAAACATTTTTAAGTAATTCAAAAGCTAAATGTGTTTGATGCATGAATTGATTTAGTATTTCCAGAGAAATTGATCATACTTCTCCAAGAAAATTATGCATTTTGATTGTAGCTACAAAAGTACTAGTTTGGACCAAAGGTTCAAAAAGCCTTTCAAGGATGTCTCTAAGACTGGCAGTAGTGGCACTCTGCCTATGAGCTGTGTAGAGCCAGGAATAGAGAGTTGCGGTGTGGTGGTGACCATTGCACCTTCACTAAAATGAAAATGTTGGAGAAACATTATGAGGCTCTGAGTGGAGCTCTGGCAGAAGATCATATAAGAATTTATAAGTTTAAAAGTAATCTGGTGTGATATCTATAATCAAGAAGAACTGTAAAATGGGAAGCTGAGAGATCTTGTGCAGATCTGTGAGCTTTGGTACATTGATGATGCAATTCATGAGGTTGGCTTATGCTGTGTTTTGTCAGATCATGGTGTACACGTACATCAAGAGTTCCAGGCTGTACAAAACCTTCCTGTTTCTTCTGAACCTCTGCTTTTATGTTCTTTGAACTTGTAGTGTATTCACACCCTTTTCTATCCCGAGTCCCACCAAATTGTAGGAGAGCAGGTTGAGCACAGCTAATGAAGGCAGCCAACAAAAAAGCAGTTTTGCACAGCGGTTTTTGAACTCTGCCTCCAGGACTTCTAGATATCTTAGAAATTTCTGGGATCATTGGAAAACCCCTGGTAACTCTTAGAGTGCCTGCTGTTGCTGGGAAAAATAGCTTCAGGAGGCTTTTATTTCTTCTAGCAAGCTCTAGCAGCTTCTAAAAGTTCTCTCAATTCTTCCTGGTAAAAGGGTGCTTTGAGATCTGGTTCCCTGCTGATTAGAGAGGTGCATTTAGTGAAGATGCACTTCAGTAGGTGCAAGAAGTGATTAGAAACTCTGCTGAGACAGTGTATATGTTTTGCTCAGCAAAGATGGTGATGCATGGCAGGGCATCATACCCAGACCGACTGGAGCAGCTACTGAGAGTGTCAGAGGCCTCAACTCGAATTTACCTCCAGTGAAAGGAGTCAGGTCACTCTCTCAGACTGAGGGTAGTGCTTTCATCAGGGTGACATGGTGGCTTTGCCTGCAGAGGCGTGTGCTCATGGAGGAGCTGTGTTATCAAGTCAAGCTGCTGCAGAATGAGGTCAGTACACTGGATCTTCTCTGAGTCACTGCAGATACATGAACCTGGACCCACAGCTGCACTGAGGCAGAGGCAGGCAGAATTGTTGAGTTAGGAAAAGGAGGTGACTGGCAGCTCGTGGCTTCTGTGAGGAAAAAGAAGGTGTCTGCTCCACCTGCTGAACCACTGCTGCAGAACAGGTTCATTGCAGTGGTAGCAGATGAGTGCTGGTGGCACTGAAAAATGTCTGAGCGGGTGAAGTTTAAGCCACAACGGAGCACCAGGAGGAACAGGTAGGGGATAGCAGTGGGAGGCTTTCTTCTGCACAAGATGGAAGTGCCATCTGCTGACCTCACATACTAGCCAGGAAGGTTTGCTGCATGCTGGGGGTTCAGTCCAGGGCTACAGAGACTTGTCCAGCCCTTGCACTGATATCCCTGCTTTTCTTCTCTGTGGACACCAAGGATACTGCAAGAGACCTGGAGCCAAAAGCATGAGGGCCAAAGTATTTGTTTTCCTTGATTCAGCTGGTGGATGGGCTTGATGAGGAGTGGATAGGTTCTACAGGTCAACAAGTGGTTGTGCAGCTTCTGTCCACTGTAGGGATTTGCTTTTCATAGTCACAGGATCCTCTTTCGAGAGGGAAGACTGCTAGGAAGAGGTGGGATCCACCTGACCAAGCTGGACAAGGAAATCATTGCCAGCAGCCTGGCAAACCTGGCAAGGATAGCTTTAAACTAGGAATGAATGGGGATGGAGAGAATTAGTTTCAAACAAGAGGAAGTGATGGCCTAGACTGGCAAGCAAGAGGAAGGTGATGTGAATAAGAGCATCAAAACAGTGCAGAAGGGTGCCCACCCCAAACGTATGCATGCAAATAAGGAAGTGCCAAGAAGACAGGATTATGGAAGAAGCATTCACATCTTTTCTGAATTACTCTAAAGTTTTTTTAAATCACACAACTGGCTGCCTCTCTGAAGTGCCTATATAGTAATGCGTGCAGCATGGGGATCAAACAGAAGAAATTAGAGGCCCGTGAGCAGTTGCTGGGTAATCATTGCAATCACAGAGAGGCAGTGGGATAGGTCCCAGGACTGGTGCACTGCCATGGCTTGGTATAGGCTCCTTAGGAGGGACAGGGTGGGAAGGTGAGGACGAAGAGGAGCTGCCCTCTAAGTGAGAGAGCAGGGAAGATCCAGGACCTGCCTCTGTGGTGGCCGTTCTTAGTTGTCTTCCTGCATCAAAAAGATGGCAGAGTATGGCTCCATTCATCAGCCTCCCTTTCAGATTCCCAAATGAGTATCTGCCATGCTGAGGCTGAGATACTTAATGTTTATCTTAGTCTACTAAATAAAACTCACACTCTGAAATCCCAAGTGCCTGAAACTAACAGAAAAGTCTGCACCTGTGTGATCTGGAAGTTTATCCTGTGTGATCTGGAAAACCTCCAAGGTTGGAGACTGCACTACCTGTCCAGGCAATTTATTTCAGTATATATGATTGCCCTCATGAAGAAAAGATCTTGTCTTATGTCTAGGCAGAAGGGCAACAAGAAGGGCTTTTACAGGTATCTCCACAACAAAAGAAAGGCTGCAGAAAATGTGGGCCTACTGGGACATGCAAAAGACTGAGGTATCCTAAGGCCCTGAGACATACAGGAAAGTCGGGAAAGTCTCCAGCAAGAGAGATTTACCCATGGAGAAGGAACAGTTTAAGGAACATATAAATAAACTGGAAATGCGCAAGTCCATGGGACCTGATGGCACATGCTCACCCAGGCTGTGTGACCTGGCCAATACCATTGCTGGGCCACTCCATAGTCTTTGAAAGATTGTGGTGAGGGGAGGAGTCCCTAGGACCAGAAGACTGCAACTGCTGCTCTTCTCTTCAAGGAGTGCGAGAAGGGAGAAGTGGAGATGTACAAGCCAGTCAGCCTCACAGAATGAAAAGTTAAGAGCTCCTCAATGCATGTCAGATGACTTCTGGCAAGAGGGCTCATCTTAACCTTGAATCAATGGCAGAAAAGTGCTTAATACTTGTAAGCTTCAGTTCAGTATAGGTGCGTAGGAAATAAGGCATGGACTGTTACAGTGACAATAATGAGCTCCTGGACAGTTTCATCTAGAAATAAGATGACTACTGTGTTACCAGAAGGTCTTTAGTTAAAATTAGGCATTTCTGTAGAATTATGCTGGATCTTGGCAGACCTCAAAAGCTTTGTGGTCCATGTGAAGGAACTATTGTGAACTCAAGCAATAGAGCAGCAGAAAGCATAAAATTCTGACTCAGACTGAAGTATGAATTATGAATTTGTTTAATGAAATTTGGTGTGTTAATTGTTTTAAACTGATAATTTATTGTTCTTTGGTTTTGCCCTGTGTATCTGTTGATCTTGAGTGCTTCCTTGTGAGAATCTACATATCAAGAGAAATATTAGTCTGCAAGCCACTTTTTTAGTTTCAAACGTAAATTGCTCATTTAGAACATAGACTTTGTTTTCAGCACTGCTTTAACCTGCGTGTCTGTTTATTTTTATTGGAGAAAAAATATGTTGAAGTGCTGTAAGGGTTAATAGATAATACAGACTTTTTATTTTTTTTGTACTTTCTTATGTTTTAACTGGTGAGAGCTAAGTGATTGATACAGCTAATATGGAAACGTCTTTCAAACACCTTGTGTGTTTGGTGGATGGTGTACCATTAGCTGCAATCCAGAATAGCTTTTGCTGTTAGATGCACTTTGTGTGCACATGTACCAGGATTTATATAATCCAGTGTGATCTTTGTCTTTTCAAAAAGTTTTGTATAGTAATCAATGCAGTTACCTGTACAGCAGCATAAAATTTAAGCCAAAGTGTGTATCACATTATTTAAGGAAGTCCTCTGTGGGTTGGTTTTTTTCTTCTCCTACTTTGGTATGAGATAAATGTCATGACCATTCTTAATGCAGCAAGTTGAATTTGAAAATAAGTTTATGTTCTGGGTTTTTTTGTTGTTGTTTTTAATTATATAGAGTTGCAGATGCAAAAATTAACAATTTTTCTCGCCTGGGACCTACACTTCACCTCCTTGGTGTGCAGTTTAATGAGAATATGGCCCAAGACATCATGACAGGACAGCATGGGGCTGCAACAAATCTTTTATATGAATTGTATATTGCTTTAGAAAAAAAGAGGAAGGCAAAGTTCACTGGAGTAGCCATGGAAGCAATGAGACCTGCAGCAACTGCAAAGCTTAAGTCTACTGAAAGTGGAAATCGAGAGGTAACTAACTATGCCTCTTTTGTATAAATACGAAAAGGTAGCATATTTACCTGTACCTTTCAAGCATGTTGTGTGCTTTCCCTCTCTATTTTGTAAATATCCTATTCAAAATCCAGTACTTATAAGGAAAAGAAGCAGTCCTTTGCTATACAGTGTGTTTGCACAGCTTATCAGGAACTCAATAGGATATTGATCTTCTGTGTTCTGTGTTTCTTTGTTTTTTTTCCTTCTGTGTTACCTGCTCTATTTTCAAGCTTTCTCCAGACTTAAAATATCGTAACAACAAAGGCTAGTAGTTGTTCAGCAGCTACCTTTTTACTCTTTTGATGAGTACAGGTTGCAGACTGCATTGCAGTCTAGGTATCAGCTCAGACTAATTTCCCCTCTAGGAAACCTATTTATAACTGTGTTGAACTCGGTGCCACAGTGATTTGGTTCATTCTGTTGCATGTCTCTCCATATATTTATACTGCACTCCATTCTGCAATAACCGTATGCTGAGAAATATAAAGAGAAAAAAACAAAGGGAAAAGAGAACATCTAAGAGGAAGTCAGTGCTGATGTGGTAGGTTCTGTTAAAGACTTCCTTCTTGTTTTCAGTAGTAATATGCAGTATGTCCAGACCATTATTTGTTACCAGGATGAGGAGTTCTAAGAAGGTATATATCACAAATTAAATTCAGCTGGGAGAAATTTCACATATTTTTTTTCTGTCTCTATTCTGAAAGATAGTCTACAAGCAGAAAGTTTACCAACAAGTACAAAGATAGTACTGGAAAGTTGAAATATCCCTTCACCTGTCGAGAGATAGCTTAAAGAAATTGAGCAACTGAGGGTAGGTCCTGTCTTTAGACAAGTTCGGAATGGCATTTGAATCATGGAATAGTTGAGGTTGGAAAGGGCCTCTGGAACTCACTTACTTTATCCTCCCTGCTCCAAGCAAAGCCAGCTAGAGCAGGTTCCTCAGGACCTTGTTCAGTGGGGTTTGAATATCTACAAAGCTGGAGACTTTCAGTAAAGGAATGCTTCCTTACCTCCCCTGGTGCAGCCTGGGACGAATGCCGTGACTAATGGATGGCTACAGGCTGTTCAGAAAGGACAGTAGGGGAACGAGAGGCGGAGGGGTTGCCCTCTAAATCAAGAGGTCGACTGGGTGTGAAGAGTTGTCTCAGGGATAGACATGAGCAGGTTGAATGCCTGTGGATAAGAATCAGAGACCAAAGCAAAAAAGGGAACTCTGTGTCTGTATTTACTACAGTCTGCCTGACTAAGGGGAGCCTACTGACAAAGTGTTGCTCCAGCTACAGGAGGCATCGTGCTCAGAGGCTGTTGTCCTGCTGGGGGACTTCAGCCTCCCCAACATCTGCTGGGAAAGCAGCACAGGAGGCAATCCAGGAGACTCCTGGAATGCATGGAGGATTGAGTCAGGTAATAGACAGAGGGGATGTGATACTGGATCTGTTAATGCAGACAAGGTAACTGGGGACATCAAGACTGGAGGCAGCCTGGGCTGCAGTGACCATGCATTGATGGAGTTTTGGTCCTGAGGGATCAGGTAAGGAATAAAGGTAGGTCCCAGAATTTCAGGAAAGCAGACTTCCAGCTCTTTGGGGAGATAAATCACCTGGGAGTCTGCCCTCAGGGACAAGGGAGGAGAACAGAGGTGGCAGATCTTTAAGGAATTCTTCCATAGTGAGCAAAAGCTAGCAATCCCCAGGAGCAAGAAATCAGGCAAGGAAGACAAGAGGCTGGCATGGCTGAGTTAGGGAACTGCTGGGAAAACAAACACACAGGCAGCTGAAGCTGCGGCAGGTGAGCTGGTAAGAGTATAGAGACGAAGTATGGTTGTGTAGGGATGGAAGGCAAAGGCAAAGCTGGAAGTGAACCTGGCGAGTGACACAAAAAATAACAAGAAGAGCTTCTGCAGGTATGTTAAGCAGAAAAGGAAGGTCAATAAACAATGCTGGAAAACTGGTAACAGAGGAGGAAAAGGCTGAGATACTCAACTTTTTTGCCTCAGTCTTCACTTCTCAATCCACACCTCTTGAGTGGATAAACAGCAGGACGGGGACTGGGGGACAGGCTCAAGAAGTGGGCCCATGAGAACATGATGAGTTTTACAAAGACCAAGTTCTGGTGCTGCACCTGGGTTGGGACAATCCCCGGTATCAGCACAGGCTGGGCATGAGCAGAGCGAGAGCAGCCCTGCCCAGCAGGACTTGGGGGTGCTGTGGGTGAGAGGCCGGACATGCCCCGGCCATGGCACTCACAGCCCAGAGAGCCAAACGTGTCCTGGGCTGCATCCAGAGCCCCGTGGGCAGCAGGGGAGGGAGGGGATTCTGCCCCTCTGCTCCGCTCTGCTGAGACCCACCTGGAGCACTGCATCCAGCTCTGGGGTCCCAGCGCAGGAAGGACAGGGACCTGCTGGAGCCAGTCCAGAGGAGGCCACCGAGATTATTAGAGTGATAGAGCACCTCTGCTATGAGGAGCCAAGCTGAGAGAAATGGGATTGTTCAGCCTGGAAAAGAGAAGGCTTCAGAGTGACCTAATTGCAGCCTTCCAGGAACTGAAGGGAACCTACAAGAAAGATGCAGAGAGACTTTCTACAAGGGCATGGAGCAACAGGGAAAGGGGGAATGCCTTCATACTGGAAGAAAGTAGGTTTAGACTAGATATTAGGAAAAAATCCTTTACTGTGGAAGTGGTGAGGCACTGGCACAGGTTGCCCAGAAAAGTTGTGGATGCCCCATCCCTGGAAGTGTTAAAAGCCAGGCTGGATGGGACTTTAATTAACCTGGTCTAGCTGAAGCTGTACCTGCCCAGAGCAGGAGGCTTGGAACTAGGTGATCTTTAAAGTCCCTTCCAAACCAAACCATTCTGTGATTCTATTCCCACACATTGTCTAACTGGATACCAGGGACAAGAGCACAGCACCTCCCTCTGCACTTCCCCTCCAGAGGAAGCTGTACAGAGCAATGAGTTTCTCTCAACTAAACAAAGTTTGGCATCATTCAAGCCCAAATCTCTAAGTTCTTTTCAATGGACCTAGTCCCGATTTTCAGTTTGAACCTGTTTAGGGGTTTTTCTGTGTACATTAACACAGAAAAACAGTTTGAAACAATATTCTTAAAATTACCATGTTTGAATATGTTTATTACTATTTCTGACTCCTCATTGCTTGATGTTTATCTTTAGTGTTTGAAAATTTAGTGCAACATCAGAATGACTTGCAACTACAGCAGATTTCAGAGCCTTCTGAAACAAAATCCAAGATGATAACAGATAAGAGAGTTGTGTGCATGTTCCAAAGCAGCTGAGAGCTCAGGACCTCCAAGAAGAGCAAAGAGCCCAGGACACTGAAAAAGTGACTACTTATTTTTATAGACTTCTGGAGAAGTATTTTCTGAAGGTTATGTGCTTAATGAGTTAGTTAAAGCCAGTGTGAAGACTTCTTGATTCTGTGCTGCACACTCACCTTTATACAAGAACAAAGAAAAGTGGTGTGCATGGAAATAAAGCCAATGTACTCTTACGAGACCTTAAAAATGTATTTAAAAATCACTTCAAGTTAAAGTTGAGAGTATTTGCATATTGTCAAGCATGGAAAATATTTATAGATTTGAAGACAAAGTGTACATTTCGCACCTCGTATGGGTTTGAGATGTCCTTGTAAAAGAGGTTTGTGTCATTCTTCTTTTGTGAAGAAAAGATGAAGCGTTGTACAAAAGCAGGAAAATGACAGGAGAAGGGCACCTATAGTGGGTATGGCCTCAGAACATCTTGTACTTGTGTTTAGCTATTCTGATGAGGTAAAAAAGGAGGAAGAAATTTCTTTAGACATGGAAACACTCATCCAAAGCAGAGTTTATAATTTATATAGAGGAAATGGCCCAGTATCCAGGGGATGTTGAACCACATTGACAAAGAAGTTGACTAATTTGATATGTATTTTACATGGCTAGTGAAAGGAGAGAGTCTTGCTGTGGTTATTTAGCTGTTCTATTGCCACTACATGAACAAGAATGAAAAAAAAGTCCCTTCATCTAGAAGGGACTAGATGTATCTAGAAAAGAAAATGCAAGTAATATACAAAATATTCAAAATAACATTTTAGAAGAGAAGTTTTGAATATCTCTTTTGATGTATTATATATTTTTAAATATCTTTGACTTCTTTGTATAAAAACTTCTTTTCTTACTTTTTTTACCTTTACCTGCATATGTATCTGGTGCACTTTAAAGGAGTGTAATTTATATGTTTGTTACTTCTTGATCATCTGAGCTAGTTTTACCTAATGTATTACCTAATGGTATTCTCAGTTTCTCTACTAGGAAACTGGTATTCTCATTTTCTGTGCTGTATTCAGAGCTGAAACAGGTACCGTACTAGAACTAGAATTCAATGAAAGCCCTAAAAGCTTATAAAGCACTGCTCATCTGATGTTATGAGCTGGTTTAACTCAGAAAACCGAAGGAAACTAAGCCTCTGTAAATAAAATGGATTGGACCAAGAGAGGTTCAAAATATACCCAAAAATGTGATTAAAACCAAATGAGGTTAGATGTTGGTGCCAAAAATTGAGTATTTATTTAATGGTAAAAGAGGCAAAGAGAAAGAAAAATAAAAGAAAGAAAGAAAGAAAGAAACAAACAAACAAAGTTGCACATGGCGATGGGGAGACAGAGAGAGTGTGACAGAGGTTAGGTGGAAGCATATCACCCTCCCAGGGGTCCCAGCGACCTCTCATTGCTCCCCTCCATCTGATCATGTATCAAATCCAGTAGATTAATATACCTTTGGGCCAGGTGGGAATGCCCATGTGCCTCCCTTGCAGGGGGCCAGTTTGACACTGTCCCTTGCAACACTGTGCATCTGTTGCATCATGCTGCAGTGCTCTGGGGCAGGGTCCTGGAAGCCCTTTCGGGGGGGCCTTTGGTGGGCCATGACACCTCCTCTGCTGTCCTTCACGTGGATGCGGCTTTTTCCCTGGGGTGAAGGGGTCCTGCAGCTGAGCTCCTCTGCACGGTGGAGGATGGGTGTTCACTGCCTTGAACCAGAGACTTTTCCAACACCCAAAGCCTCTTTCCCCCCACCCTTTGGTGTGAGTGTCTGTGCAAAGCCTGGCAGCTGATAGCCCTGGGGCTGCGGTCTCCACTCTGAAGGTGTTAAGCCCATGCTTTGTTAGTATATTCTTCTTCCTCAGCCCTGACTTGTTACTTTATTTTATGTTCATCAGCAAGCAGTTCAGGACCTCAGTCAGGGCTCCATTCAGGGCGTGGTGGTCTTCTCTGCAGCTTTTGTAATACACTTCTGCTATAATAGGCAGAGGTCCTTCATGAAGATGTTTAAGTCATAAACTATACATTTCAGTCTCCGGCATCTGCTCAAATCTGGAGCCTGATAATCTCTTCTAGTTTCTTCCTGGAAGATAATTTTCAGCTTAATTATATTTGCTTCATATCAGCATTACATAGGAAGAAGGAGACAAAATGAAATAATGACCAGGATTCAAACAGCTGTTATACAGATTCAAAAACAACCATCAAGACCCACCATAAAATCTACTGAAGCCAAAAGATTCTTAAAGAAGAAAAGGGAAGCAGAGGTAATAATTATCATCGATATTGGTTTAATGCTAATTACATTAACTCAAATCCCATAATTTCTGGGAACATTTATGGTTACAAATATTGTACTTGCACCATCCAAAAGCTGCTGACTGTTAAAATGATATCGATACAACCAGTGAAAACTGGGCTGAATATTTGCATGATTATGATTTTGCAGTTGTTTTTAATAAGAATAGTTTTGATGTTAAGAGAAATTTCATATTGAATAAATACCATAGATAGGTAGTAATTTGATTGCTGAAAGTAGATACGAGTCCACTAAAAAGAATAAATGAAATAAAACCATTAATGTTCCTTTCTGATTTGTGCATGATGACATTTTGCACTGTAATGTTTGAACTGTTCTGTAACACACTATGAAACCGTGTGCTTATTAAATGTTAGTGACAGCTGAAAATGACAGTAATCTTAAATCAAGAGATACAGGAATTAAAAAAAAATCTGCATTATCTGGTACCAAAAAATTCTTGGATTGTAATTCAAATTCATGGATTGTATTATGGGTGCAACTATTACTGGTTTTTACAACTGGGCAACAGTAACAGATGCAATTAAAGGTATAGTAACCTATAGGAACATAGTTGCTTCAGTAACTATCAGGGATACATTCAAGCTACTAAATCTAAAGCAGATGATATTCCAGACTATTTTGTTTCAAATCCCCACATGGTGAGAATTATATACTCTGCTAGAGCCCTATGCAAAATCAGAATTCTCGTGCAGAAAGATATCCTGCAAAATTCTAGGATTTTCTGGTTGGTGGAAGTAGGTGTAGCTAGGAAAAGGAAAGAGGGGAAAGAAGGGAAAAGTGTAAGATGGAAATCATCTTGCCTTTATTCTTGGTTAGCTGATGCTCTGCAATATTTTCAGTGTAAGCATTTCTGTTGTACTAACATGACATAAAAGTAATTCCCTAGTACTTGCTCTGTTGAACCTTCTTTATGTTGCTTTGTGAAGAGAAAGGAAACATAAAACTTTGTGTTACTTCTTCAGAATGTGTATAGGGAGATAGAAAAGTTTGAGAAGTCTGTGGCAGGAAGTGCCTCTGCAGTACACGGCCAGGTGACTGACAGGTAACATTTGGATATTAAATTGTTAAGAATAGGTGGGATCCTACCTCAGGTGTCTGCTATGTACACAGCTACTTGAAAAAAGAGTAATGTCTCATTTAGTTTGAACTGTGGTTATCCTTTGAATGAATACTGCACTAGCTATGATTTCAACTCCAACACAGTTGCAGTGTCTTTAACTTACCTTTAGTTGTAGTGGGGATGGCTCAAACTTCCTTCACTAGTTTTTGCCACATACGCAGCAAGGCTCAAAATGCAGCTTTTTTCTGTTCATTTTAGTCACAGGGTCTGTAGGGTCAGCTAGCCTTGTAGCAAAATGGGAATGGTTGTGAATGCACATACACAGTAACATATTTCAAAGGGAAAAGAAGTAACTTTTCTCCTGAAACTTATCTGCATGTTGATTTATTTGTGAATAATTGCAAGCAATTTTCATTCTGTCACCCTTAGTGATATGCATCCCTACTCAGAAGATGTAACACTCATGCATACTGTTGTAGATATTTCTGTGTGTAAACCTGTGATTAATAGCTGCAAAACTACTCAGAGTGTATTGCTATATTGAGGAGTAACCCATCTTTCTTTGACATTTTGTGAGCCATTCTGATTTCCTGTTTCTGCAGAATTTGGCTTCATATTGACAAAGAAACTAATGATCAGTTGGCTCAAGTCAGTGCTGGAACCTTCCTCTGGACCTAGTGGACACTGTGGGGCACAAGAGCATCAAGAAGTAGCCACAGTGCCCACAGAGTGATGTGCTACATTTGTTAGACTTGCACATAAGTATACAGGCATCTGTATGAAAAGACCTTTAAAAACGTTAATTCCTATCTTTCTTTTTTCAATTAGTGATATGCAAGAATTATTGCAAACACAAAAGTTTCCAGAAACAACTTTAGAAATTATACCAGAGACGAGAACTGAGCTGTTAAATATCTATTCAGATGATGAATATATAAGGAAAATTCAAAAACGTGTAGAGGAAGATATATTTGCTAGAGAACAACGAGCAAAGAGACGACGAAAAATGCTAGTGGATCAGTTAGCAGCATACGAAGCTCAGGAGGTGGGAAATTTTTTGCTGAAGTACATAGTCCATGTGCAATTAATTAGTAATCTAAAATGTGCTTATAAGTATAAAATGAGTACTTCCGGAAGGCTGAATAAAATTTGAAGGGGATAAAGGGACTTATATACACTTATGTCTGAATATCTCTTTTGTGTCAACCCTTGAAAAATATGGAAGGTTGGCTGTTCTTCATCACCACCCTTATGTCATACACCATACTTATAAACTTTAAAGGATAAAATTAAGGCAACAGAACAAAGATTATTAAAATCCATTGAAGACCTGCCTTCTATTCCCTGCCCCCTTCCCTCAAAAGTTGAACATCCTATGGTATCCAAATGTATACTGGTTCTAAAGAAGATACTTATCTAAAAACACAAAGCATGGCATTCCTTGTTTGAAAACCTGTTTTTACAAATGTGTCATATGAAGGTTTTGATCTGGACTGATGATTTCTGAAATGGTTTTGCCGGGTGATAAGAAGAATCAAAATTTAATTTGCAGGTCAGAGCTTTGGTGTTTGATGTGTTATAGAATAGAAGATAAGTCTCTGTAGAATGTCTGTGTTGTGTCCAAAAATGAATGTTGCAGGTTATTCTATTTTAATCCTGTCCCATAAAGCACAAGGATTTTAGGATTCCTCTCCATAGATTCCTCCTTTAAGAGCAGCTTACTGATTTCACAGATCTTCTGTTTTAGAATGGTTCTATCAAAATACAACTTTAAAACTTACTGGTTTTTTTGATTTCTGGTTATTTTTTATTTTAGTATTTCCCTGTGAGTCCTTAGTTTAGATCATATGTGTTGAACATACACAGCGGATCCTATCTCCACTGCTAATAATACTAACTATAGTAGTAATAATAATAATATTGCAGGATAATAGCATTTCAGATGTGTAACATCTCCGAAAATATGACTATTGCATATATATATACACCTATATTCTTGAAAAACACCAGTAGTGGCTAAGACCAAAAGTCCATCCAGTCCTGTCTCTGAGGACTCATTTAAAGAGATTTTACATTATGTTCTTGTTGACATGCATAGGCCATGAAGAAGTTTTGCAACCCACTTACCTGAAATCACTGCAGTCCCAGAACTTGCTCTGTAGGCACTCTCAGCTCTTGCAAGCCCAAGCAGTGTGGACCAGTAGTTCCAAAAGCTACAGCTACCAGTCTCCAGAGCACTTGGTGGATACAGCAGCTCAGACTGGTTCCAGAGGGTCTCCAAATCAAGTAAAAACTAGCAATAATGTTCCTAGCTTCCCAGGAAGAAAAATCAGCATTGGTGTAGGAGCAATTGAAATCACAGACTGCAGGAACTGGAAGGAAAGAGAAATGAGCATTTGACTGCAACAATAATGTGACCATATCAGAGAATCTATTTAGGGGTAATTTGGTTCTAAAGTAGCAGAGGAAAAACTGTTATGTTGGAACTTCGTGAGATTTCAGAAATTAGATATTACTTGACTTAAGAGAAGTGGGAAGCAAACAGAGATATTTTCTTTAAAAATGCATGAATATACAAAATAGTTCAAAATTGCTTTTTTCTTCCATTAGGTATTGAACCGGAAAGGGTTTACTGACTGAAATTGCAGCAGTTTATATGCATTTGGGTCTGGTTTTTTACCTATACTGCATGAACCTTGAACACAGCATGGGACCATTTAGAGTCAAAGGAATTTCATCCCTTCAGAGCGCTGTGTTTTGTATCCATGATTATGAAAGTTTATTAAAAGAATCTTGTTCAAACTTTTTTTTTTCGGTACACTACAAGTTGGAGCCTGGGAGAGAAAATACTTTACAATTGCATGACAGTACTCTAGGTGGAGCACAGCATGATGCCAGTCAGATTTTCAAAGGCAGGTGTTGAAAGTATTTGACAGTTGTATGGCTTCATTCCAACTGAATATTTATCTCCACCATTTCAACAAATTATTGGTGATTTGTACTTGTTATTTTCAATGCTCTGTTCAGATTTTATCTCTCTGAGTTAAAAAGTTATCAGACGTAAGTTAGTATCAGCAATAAATAGAGAATGTGAAAATGGGAGGAGAAACAGATTGTTACTAGCTTATTACTTGTCAATCAAATAGATTTATGTATGCTAAGCTCTAAGTTTTGGTCATAAAATTTATGACCACACAACAATGCAGGATTTTTTCACTTATATGTGAATCAAACAAGGCAATAGAAAAACAGAAGAATGTGATATAGTAACTATGTATGAACAACACGAAACATAAACACGTTAATGTTTGGCCACTGGATGCCACTGTTGTCTTAAGTAGGTAAACTGAAAAAAAGTGTCTATTATGCTTCCTTAATAGTAATTTTTCAAAGTATTACTAAGATGTCCCATTTGTCATATTTATGATTTCTTCAAGCACTTCAAAGTTCTCTGTGAAGATGCTTATGTAAAATGTTAGGTCAAAAACTTTTACTACAATTTTTATTTTGTGTCCTCGTAAGTTCAGAAGTTTCAAAACTTGTCAGCCTTTGGCTTGAGTACTCTGTGCATTCCTTTTTGTATTAGAATAGCTACTAATGCTTCACTCCCCCATCCAATGAGGATCCTTTTTGAAACTATGAGTTTGGAGTTTGGTGTTCTGAATCCTTACTTATCTGATGTGTAGGTTTAATTGCCTTCTCACTTTTTCTTGTTCCTCAAAAATTTCCTGCTGGCTCTTTTTAGGCCTAGTGAGCATGCCAAAGTATTTGATCGCATAGAATATTGAAGTTCTCTACTTTTTTAAAAAGAGAAGATCTGTTTTGGCTGATGTGAAGTGTTCTAAAGGAGCATCTTCCAATTTCCTTTATGAAGAGCAAATTCAGCTAGAGAAGGTGTTTTAATTTCTCACTGGACCAACTGTTTGCACCACACAGTTGATGGTTTGAGTATGACAAATGACCACTCTGTTAGGGTGGCTCCTTCAATTCCCTGTGAATAAGGATTTTAACATCTGTTTTCCACTGGTGAAGGATTATTACTGCTGCAATAATTCATGGTTGAGTGTAAGCAGCAACTAATGAAAAAAAAATGAAGGGAAGTAAATTGTATAACCTCTGCTCTTCTTTGAAATCTTAATTGAAATTATTAGTACAAGGAAACGGTGTCTAGAACTGAGGCAGCAAAGGGTACCATACCTCTTGTTATTGTCTTGAGTTCATGAATGTAAGAGAAAATGGACAGATTAACTCTTCACTAGGCATACTATTGGAAAATTTTATCACCTGAGCTATATCAAATGACACTTAAAATGAAGTTGTTATGATTGCATTGTTTTTCATTTCAGTTGTATGTATGATGATAATTCCCTCCATAGAAAAATTACTTACAAACAGTATACTACAGATAAAGAACAAAACGAGACACATTTGAAATTAGATCCTCATTAAGTGGAAAGCTTTCTAGAGAGATAATACAGCATCCAGGTGAAGGACTCTATGATTAAGGCCTGAGATGAGTGCACCTCTGTCACTAGGACTATCATGCAGTGCCATGAGATTCAGTGCTAGGAAAGGGGAGTGCAAAGCCCACATTTTGGCTAAAATAAGAAAAATCTTAAGACATTTTTATATCAGCCTAATATTTTCAAGTCACCAGAATTTAATTGGAATGTACTTTATTCCCAGCAATTGTGAAGGGAAAGGAACTTAAAAAATATGGAAAGACATTTGTTTGTTTGTTTATTTTAAATTGGCTTCACCCCAACATCAACATTAAATATCTAAATTATTTAGAAAGTTCTTGCTCTTATTGTTGCAATTACAATAGTCATCCTTTGCATTAGAATTCTATTGCAGGTGTCCTGGTTGCATTGTGTAGGACAGATCTAGACCTCTTATAGTTTTTTCATAAACAGTGTCGTATGCAATCAAGTTGAATTTTTCATTTATAGGTGAAATTACATAATGTGTTTTGCCCTCTCTGTCACAGACAGCTGATGAAAAAATAAACCAGATTAAAAGAAAATAGAAATGGTACTTCATATTGGTGTGGGGTTTTTTAAATTTTTTTAAATTACTACTAACTGACTTTACTTGTGCCTCTGTTTTTAGGAAAATGAATTTGAAATCTTCAAGTCAGATCCCAATTTAAGTCCTTAAATTTGAATACATTTCATAGCAATTTTGATGCATCTGAAGCAAATATTTCCTCTAGAATTCTGCTGTAGCATTGGTATTTGGCAATGAGGCCTGTAAAGCAAGCTGATGTTTTTGCTTAGGACTCAAAAGGAGTTTTGGTCTGTGATAGTGAGGCAAAATTTTAGGTTAGATTCAGCATTAGTTTAGATACCAAGAACAGTCTGGAGAAGTGTAGCAGTGAGAAGATACTATTATGTTTCAAGAATACTTTGCAAAATAACAATTCACAACCTTCAAAGTGTCTGTGCATACAGACCATGTCTCAAGCAACGGTTCAGAATTATTTCCTTTTAGTACTGCATAGTGTATTATATTTATGTCCCAATGAGGACTCTGGAGCTATTACCCAGAAGTCCTGTATTTTGCTCTGTTCTGAATTCTTCTTTATAGTCCCAATCTGCTGAATAGGGAAGAATGGAGAAGATAATTACCCAATTCCCCCAAAAGAAGGACAAATTTCAAATCTGTAGAAAATAGACTGCTCGAGGGTCCTGTACATTTTTTTTTGAGAATGAGGACTGGTGAATAACAGGGTTAAATTAATGATTCGAGGAAAGGGTATATCTTCAGATAAGAAGCTATTATTTGAAATATGCTGCAGTTTCTTTACACACGGGAAATAACCACATTAAAATGGAGTTAGTCTGACCAGATGTATTTTTATTGAGTATCTCTGTTAAGACATATTTTGAATTCTTACATAGTTTGTGAAAATTGTACTAATAAAAAGATACGAACGTTGTTCTGAATTTGTGTCCCATATAGGCAGGTGAATGCTGTCATATGATGGCAGTCCTATTTCTCGTATTAGCACTGATGAGTTTTCTAGGAAATAGTTTATAAACCGTGCTTTGTGCTATTATTTTTTATCTTTTAGAAGGCTTGCCGGGAGAGGCAGCTCATTTACAGACTAATGAAACAATCTCAGCATGAGCGGAGGATTGCTGCTCAACTCATTCATGTTCGGCATGAAAAAGAGGTGCTAAGGCAAAACAGAATTTTCAGGGAAAAGCAATATGAAGAAAGACGACAGAAGGAGTTCCAGGAAGCTCTTGACAGAGAAGCGGTAAAAGATTGTTTGATCTCTGAATTGCTGCAGGAGTGCTAGAATACCCTCATGTTACAAAATGGAATCTGTGTTGTCAACTGTTAGACTTCAGGACTTTCCTAGGGACAGAATGATTTTGTGATAAATATATTCTTTTATCTGAGTTCAAAGTTACAGCTATAGGCAATAAGCATGTAACTGTAACTGTGGGACTGAGTGCATTTTGTACTGTGTTAGAAGTTTAGGGGGATTTTGCCGGGAGAAAGAACAGCTAATCTACCTGATCTAGTGAAAGATGTGCCCTGCCCATGGCAGGGGGCTTGAACAAGAAGGCCTTTAAAGGCCCCTTCCCATCTCAAACCGTTCTGTTGTTCCATGGTCCTGTAATAAGGGATAAAGCTGAGCAACTTAGAGTCTGTTTTTGATCTTTTCTTCCATACTGATTTTAACTTTGTAGGAAAACATCTCTGTGTGCTGAGTTTAAAAGGCACAGTCTCGCAGAGGCAGCAGAACAATAACCTAAGGTCTTGTTTTGAGAATCATGTTTGTAATTTCATTTAGGTATGATCTGTTAATGTCTGTTTTTGGCAAATGCTGGAGTAGTTTCACTCATGAGTGCTAATTCCTACTTTGAAGCTTTAAGTTGATTAAAAGGACTTATAATTCTGTGGAAAACTGCCAGGTGCTATGCTCATAGTAGGCCATAATATAATATTAGAAATTTTATTTTTGTCCTGTCAAAAATGATCAGCAGCTCCAAATCCTCCAATGCAGCTGGAATCCTGTGTAATCAGCAGCTATAGCTGTTGATTACATCACCCCTATGTATGCTTTCAGCCACCAGCACAGAAGGTGGTGATGGAGCACACCCCCACTGGAACTACTGGTGATTTTCTACCATGACCAGAAATCTTTTAAAAATTGAACAACACCAATAATATGAAATTATTTGAAGATCAGAATCTAGTAAGATAAATTACATGTTCTAAATGGGTTGTTACACTGAAAGCTGCAATTTCACTGCCCTCAAGGACTGAATATGTCTTAATCTGTTTGTCATAAAAGAAGTAATGGGTTTCTCCTTTATTTTATTCTATTTTAGAAAGCAAACAAATGGGAATTTATAGAGTGAATAAAAATTTTTAGACTTGTTTATGTGTTAGTCTGCTTGCTGGCTGTGCAACTCTGAAGAGGATCGAGCTGTTTTTGTTTCTTGAGTTAAATGAACAAGTTAATTTTCATTTTCAGGACTGTGTACCTCTGCCCTTCCATTTTCATTGCTGTCTCAAATTTACTCCTTGTAAACAATTCTAGGCTCTTGCAAAACAAGAAAATATTTATAATGAAGAACAAATAATCAGAGAAAGAGAACTCCATAAGAAAATTTCTGCTGAAAGAGCTCAGGCACACTATAAAAAGCATTATTCTATATGTTGGGAAATGATAGACCAAATCATTGATTTGTCGGCAAAAGTAGGAGAATATCGCCAACTGACGAACAAGTGAGTATGTAGCTCATAGGCAAAATTAACAGCTGTTAGGTAGGTGTTAGGCTGCATTATTCAGGCTGGTTTAAGCATTATAGCAAATTATGTAGTTTCTCAGATATTTTACATGGCAGCTGGAATTAGTTTGTATGCGAGAACGGTGGCATTAGTTTCATGTGAGGATTCACTGGTGTGTAATACAGGGTGAACAAATGCTACAGCCTTAGTGTAATTTCTTGAAAACTCAACTAACTTGAATTCTTAGGAGACCAAAATCCACTAGTGCCACAGCTTGTAAAACTGCTGATTTCCTTTCTCATTAACAAATTCCTTAGTTAGAAGTTAAAAACTGAATGGTGCTCATCTCATTCTAGACTGTTCCACTAACACTTCCTCAGAGTAATACAAACAGGACGAATTTCCCAAGGTTGATAAACCTGCCTGGACTGTCCAAAGCATAGCAACTGAGCCCAAATTCTTCTGAGCCCCACATGCTGTGATTCCATCTTCTGACATGCCCTAATTGCGCAGGATTTCTGAGAAGGTCCTACAAAGGCAGTAATCTCCAAGTGTCTGTACTGTAGAAGCATTTCAAAAACCATGGAATGGGGCTTTATTGCTGTGGTTCTTTCATTAGTATTCAGTGATTTGACTATGGGGTTAAACTTACAGTATTAGAAAGTATGCCAATATCTTACTGCTTTTTAGTGTAATTGTATGTTAAAATAATAGAAGTGTAACCATATGAAATATACATGATTATATTTCATGGAAATTATATAATTTTGGCTTATTTAGTATGTGATAAAATGGTCAGCCTAGGCACAGTTTAGTGAAATTGCTAACTAAAGAAAAGGTTTAATTCATATAATTCTGAATTAATTTTGACTTTGTGGAAAAAATATTCCATAGATTTTTGGCAAGAGGAGGCTTTACACCAGAAAAGGAAAGGATATTTTGGGGCAGGGAAAAGTAGCTGTAGCAAAACTGTTACTGCACAGCTCTGTCAGCCAAATACTGTGTGATGACACATTTGTGAAAACACCAAAGCCAACAAGTGCCTACAGCTGTCCTAAAAGTAAACAAGCACTTATAATGTCTGTAATAATTACAGGATGCATTATAAACTATAAGTTGTTTAGCATATGCTTGTTTCATGATTGTGATTCTTGCAAATTTTACATACATTGGTGTCAAATATCCAACCCTCTAATTTTTTGGTTGAAACCGCTTTTTTTTTTTTTTCTTTTTTCTGCAGCCGTGTTCCATTAAAACTGATGCTGGATTGGAAGGAACTTTTTTTAAATGGAAAACCAATATATGAACAAGCCTCAGTTCAGCCTTTGCCAGATGAACCTAGCCCAGAACAACTTGTAGAGCTGAATAAAATGAATCTGTTAGATGAAAAAGATTATGGTGAATACAAGGTACACCAAACTGATAAGGCATAATGGAAGATAATACACCTTGCTTTTTCATAATCATAAACTTTATGTTGTGATCTTGCATTTTGTTCTATTACTGGTTTCTAATGTCAAATTTAGACATGCATTGTTTTTTCATTGCCTGATGTTTTATATGAAAACGGTATTTGCTGTTAGTAGCAATTATAATTCCATTCTTATATATAACCTTAATTATATTTCTTGAGTTGTAGGACCAGCATGTTAATTGCAATGCAATGAATTTTCAGCTAATTGGAATTTGAAGGTACAATTAATATTACCAGATTTTAAAATGCAACAGAAAGTAACCAGTAAAAGCAGTAAAATGAAATACTGTGTATGTTACAAAACCTGAACTCTTGATTTCAGCAATTTGGAGTGAAAGTTCTCTAACAAGATTTATTGGTTTGAATGATCCATTTGTTTTAAGATAGTAATGTTTTTTCGAATTATTAATAGTGGCTGACATTTTTCTTAATCTTCTGTTAGAATACAAGTAAATATTTTTCAGGGTACATTAAAACTTTCCTTCAACTTTTCAATCCTTTGATGCAATTTCAGAATTGAAAGATTAAGGATTGATGTTTTCCCGTTAATATGTATTGTACAATTTTTTCAAAATTGTATGAGTGATTATATTTGTTAAATCCCCCTACATATTTAGACTTCTCAAATAACCTGGTGAGCAGAATGTGGCAAAATCATGGCAAATACCCAGTCTTTGTCTTGTTGGGAATTTATAGCTACAATATATATTTGCTTTTTATTCCCATCCTGAGCCAGTTGGTACATTTTCTTTTGCAATGAGTCTAGATATTCCTTATCAGTTTCTGTGATGAATTCCTGACAGCTCAATTTACTGTGGCTTCAATTTTAACATATGCTTTTCTGATTTATCTCTTTATAAGGTCCTGATTCATAGCATACCAACTCATGTACGAATTTTGTGATTATTTTCTTAGGTGAAAAAAGGGCTATACACAAAGTCAACAGGGAGGACATAAAGGACAGACAGGCAGGAAACAGTGGAAAGCACTAATGAAAAATTAAGTTTTTCAGTCATATTTTTGTTTATATTGTGAAGTCTCAGTAGTCTTCTGTAACTGTAACGTCACTGAAGGTCACAAAAATTGATTGACACATTTTAAGCCTCTATTTTCCTGCCAGGCTATTTCAAATTATTTCATAATTGATTTATTCCCATATATTGTTAGTCTTATGCCTTTCTGAATCATTATTCATCAAAAGCTGACATCATATGACATGTAAAATTGTTGGCACCAATTCATACTTACATCTTCTAAAAACCTAAGGGAACAGCTAATTCTTTCAAAGTATTGCTTCTAGGTAAAAGTTTATTGACAGGTCATTCTGACAACATTTATGCTGATATTGCTAGTGCTTTTGAAAAAAGCTCAGGACAGGCAATTTGTCATCTCTCAAGAATACCTTGCTTACGTTAGGAATACCAGCTACAAGTGTCAAATATATTTGATACAATACAAGAAAATTCAGTGCCGTCAGTTCATTGCACATTACTTAGTACATTTTATTTTTAGAATATTTTTTGAAACTACCATGTTATAAGATGTGCCCAATCACTTAATAAGTTCATGGAATAACCCAAAACCAAGCA
Organism: Dicrurus megarhynchus; assembly: GCA_013399195.1. NCBI lineage: Eukaryota > Metazoa > Chordata > Aves > Passeriformes > Dicruridae > Dicrurus > Dicrurus megarhynchus. The sequence goes on along the minus strand of VXAD01007898.1, from coordinate 426,728 downwards.
TAGCATTAATAATTTCCAGCTTCGTCCAAAAATATTGACCAGGAGTTATATAACTCCCACCTGGATGCCTGAAAACTTGTTTCTAACAGGTAAACTATTTTACCTCATGACAGGTACAGTCTAGCAATCTTCTGGTTAAAAGAGCAAGATAGCTGAAGGGTGGGGGAACCCATTCCACTGGGAATTAATTTTTCCTAGGGGTCTAATAGAATTTAAAACAACTGATCCATCCCTACCTGTATGTTTAAAGAAAAAATATTCAGATAGTGCAAAGATTGGGGCTTTTTAAGGATGTCTTTTCAATTGCACATAAAATATGTTTTCTGAGATATATTAGAGAGGGGAAGTTGCGCAACTCAAAAAGATTTTCTTTATTTGTTTTTATCGATTAAAAATAAGTGACTTTTAATTTAAATTTAATTTAGGCTGATAATTAAATTGTGGTTTTCTGTCTAATATGCCTGTGTTCGAAGTCAACATTGATCAAGTTATACTAGTAGAATGTATGCTATGGCAATACGTGATTCAGGTTGTAAATTCAGGGAAAGGTTGCATATTCTGCCTAGAACATGAGTTCAAAACTTTATCTTTCAATAATTGTTCACTTCTGTTGATGGTGATGAAATATTCAATATAGAGAATGACACGATGTTTGGGTTTAAAGATTTGCGAAGGTCATTTGCATAAAGCAGGGCCAACTTCTCAGTCAGGTAAGGTTGTTTAGCACCTTGTCTGGTCAACATTCAAGTGTTCCAAGGATAGAGATTCCAGAGACTCTCTGTGCAATCAGTTCCCGTGCTTTACCAGTATCATTGTAAACTGTTTTTTTCTCCCTTTCCTTCCTGCTTGGAATGTTCCTTGTTGAAACATTTGACTTTGCCTTCAACACTTTGTTGTGCACCCAAGAGAAAGTGACAAGCTAGAATCTAATTGGGAATATTAGTCTACACATCTTCCAAACAGCTGTCTAATATACTTCAACCAAATAAATATTAATAAAGGACTAGTATTTTTCAGCATACTAAAGTGTCTTTTAGCTTCTTACAGCATAAAATTCCGGACATCGGGACTTTCCTAGTGCTGTAAGATGCAAAACTGGTAGAGCAAAAGTACAATTCTGTATTCTGTTCTTTTGACTACATCCTTTCATTCTTATCTTTCTTCCAGTGTGATTGTCAGTAAAATCATCTTTACTAGTAAAACCTAGTAAATCATACAACTGATAAATTTCTATTGATCTCGGGGTAGATGAACTGGAAGTTTCTACTCAGTATCTCCTTCCCGTAAAGGTGTTTGGATTGGTTTGACTTGTTGCCTTTGGTTTGATTTTTTTTCTCTCTTTTGAATGTGTGTTAGGCAAATACATATATTTGAAATTTTTGTTCATGAAATTTTCAGAGAATTAAGTGTGATACTGGGCAATAATGTTGCCCAATTTTAGAACGCAGAATATTAGGATAATGGATTTCTAATAGAAAAATCTGCTACTGGTTAATTCTATAGTATTGGTGAAATTATTTTTCATGTTTATGGAATTAGAAAAGGGATTATAAGGATCTGTATTAAATTTGCACAGCAAAGTTTTGGTGGCAGGGGGTTGCAAGGGTGACTTCTCTGAGAATCTGCTGGAAGCTTCCCTCATGTCCAACTGAGCCAATGCCAGCTGGCTCTAAGAAGGAGCCATCACTAGCCCAGGCTGAGCCAACCAGTAATGACAGTGACATCTCTGTGATAACATATTTAAAAAGAAAAAAAGTTTTGTGCAGAAGTCAGAGAAGAGAGGAGTGAGATGGTATGAGCGGAACAGCTCTGCAGACACCGAGGTCAGTGGTGAGATGAGGAGGTGCTCCATGCGCTGTTGCTGAGATTCCCCTGCAGCCCATGGAAGCTCATGGTGGTGCAGAGATCCATCTGCAGCCCATGGAGGACCCCACACCGGAGCAGGTGGGTGCCCAAAAAAAGGCTGTAACCCTGTGGGAGCAGGCTCCTGGCAGAACCTGCGGCCCATGGAGAGAGGAGCCCACACTGGAGCAGGTTTGCTGTCAGGACCTGTGACCCCACAAGGGACCCGCACTGGAGCAGTCTGTTCGTGGAGGACTGTAGCCCATGGAAGGGACCCAGCTGGAACAGCTGATGAACTGTAACCCATGAGAAGGACTCAGGTTAGATATATTGGTGGAGGACTGGCTCCTGTGGGAAGGGCTGCATGCTGGAGCAGGGGAAGGTTCCTCTCTCTGAGGAGGAAGCAGCAGCAGAAGCAATGTGATGAAATGACCATAACCCCCATTCCCTGTTCTCCTGCTCTGCTGGGCAGGAGGAGGTACAGAATTTGGAATGAAGTTTAGCCTGGGAAGGAGGGAGGGGTGGGGGGAAGGTGTTTGTAGGATTTTTTTTAGTTCTCTCTATCCTCCTCTGATTTTGATTCATAATAAATTCAACCAATATCCCCAAGTCGAGTCTGTTTTGCCCATTGTGGTAACTGGTGAGTGATCTCTCCCTGTCCTTGTCTCAGCTCATGAATCTTTTATTGTATTTTCTCTATGGCAGCCATCCAGAGGTAAACTACCACAGAATCTATGAAAATGTTTGTATAAGTGCTTGTCTCTCAACTAGTTATTAGTAAATAGCTGTAAATGTTTAATGATTATTATATAATTATAGGTTTTAACAAAGTTCTATTCTAAAAACTGTGCTATTATTTAGTACTATTCAAATTTCTTTATTTTATCTATTGTGTTTGTGTGTAAGTGCATATATTTAGAAAGATGGAAGAGAAGACATATTGAGATTTGCTAATTTGTCATTTATACAGAGTATGACAGGGGAATGGAGCCCAACTGAAGAGAACAGTGAAAACAAACCTCCTCTTAATAATAACATATTGGGTCATGTGCTTCGTAGACTGATGGAGATGTTTTATCCTCCAAACCCCAAATCTTCACCTGAATTTCCTTCATTTCCCATCAAGGGATGTATTTTGGGAAAAATGTTTAGTGGAAAAACTACCTGTGCAAAGTTTATTGAAAAAGGTAGAGGTTGTTTGTTTGTTTCTTTGCCTAAAATTCTTAAAAATTTTTATTTGTGCTAAAATCCCACTCTTACAATGAAAATTGCTTGGGCAAATCCTTGCATTACTAAGTCTTGAACCTCAGATGCATCTGTATTTTGCTGGGCTTGGTTGCATGTCATTCCTTTGTTATATTCCAAAATAAGATTAGAAACACTGGGACTTGAAAGGAATATTAATATTGTATTTTAATGTTAATACTTCTTCATTGAGAATTTGAAAATGCTTTTGCTAAACTTCTTTGGAGATAATTTGTTTTAGAGGAGACTAGCAAGACAGCTATGTGATTGTTGATACATACTGTGAAGTAGTTACAGAGAAGAAAGAGTGGAAACAACATACATTAGAAGCCCCAATGAAATAATTAATTTAACTTCTTGCAATAGTTTCTATATATGTATACTCAACTCAAATTGTAGCTGTCTAATATTTTTGTGTATTAGTTTGCAATATTCAGGTGCTGTCTGTTGGTACTCTGGTTCAGGAGGCCATTGAAGCTTTTCTTCAAAATGAAATGGAAACTGAACACCACGTGATTTCAGAGGAACCAGAGAGTTCTGGAGAACAGAGTGAGGTAAGCACATTTACAAATTTTAATCTTGGCTCTAACAGGTAGAATGAAATATGTAAGGAAGAAAACACGTTTCAATTTTTTTACTCAATTTCAAAATTAATTCTAAGTTTTGACAGGTAAGACTGCAAGAGTCATCTTGAATTGACAGGCTTGTTTTTTCTGTAATATGTAGTTTTCATTCTAATCCACTTCCTGTCATAATTGATACAAGGTCCAGGAGAACTTACCAAATTCACCACCAAATCTTCTAGAGGAACTCCAGACAGAAACCACCACAGGTAAATCTTTCTTGGTGCAGATTTTCCTGTATGTCTCAGGGCCTTGGGATGCCTCAGTCTTTTGCATGTCCCAGCAGACATTTTCCCCAGCCTTCCTTTTGCTGTGGAGATACCTGTAAAAGCCCTTCTTGTTGCCCTTCTGCCTAGACATAAGACAAGGCCTTTTCCCCATGAGGACAGTCAAGTACTGAAACAAATTTCCTGTAGATGTAGTGTAGTCTCCATTTTTGCAGGTTTTTCAGGTCACACGGGGTAAACAGCTGAGAAACCTGATCTAACCTTACAATGGATGTCACTTTGAGCAGAAGGTTGTACTTGAACTAGGTGACATCCAGAAGTTGCTTCCAATCTGAATTACTCAATGCTCCTATGATTCTAACAATTTTATGTACCTTCTGTATTGATTTGTTCAAAGAACAATATCAAGCCATGTACTTTTATTCTTTATCTATAGTAATAAATTTTATAGTAATAGAATCATTAAACTGTATTTTACAATCTATTTTAGGCAATTGTCCTGTTGAGAGGGATCCATCTCAGGAAGAATTTGAACTGGATGACAGTCAGGATGACCTACCCAAGGTTAGTAGTCCAGTTTTAGTCTCTACTTCATAAAAAGACGTAAGTTAAAATGGTTAAGTTAATTAAATGGTGATAACCTTTTCATCATTCTGAATTACTGACCTCAATGCAAGTATTTTCTGTATGAAATATGAAAAGAGCTTATTCTGAAAATCTATTCCTCTGTACATTGTTTAGAGTTGTACATCTTGTTAAAATTCTATGTTTTCTTGTGAAATATCACATTTACATAAGATGTGGTATTTTCAATGACATTTCTGAGTTAGTAAAAATGTATTCCTGCTTGCTGCTGACAAGCAGATAATTCATCAAGGTTCCATTTTTTAATGTTAAAAATACTTAATTCTACAGTGATTTCTTTGGCTTACTGCTTATTGAAAATTACTTCCAAAGATGAGATATAAAAGAATCTCTGTAAAACTAATGAATTTATATGCTGCTGTATGAAATCATCAGTGGTAGTGGAAATCAGAACAAGCTTAGAACCAGAACACTTAATTTTTAATTTCTTGGCCTTCATATCCTTTGTTTCTCTATCTTGTTTCTTTCAGCATTTTTATAAGTGTAATCATGGGAATGAGATTTCAAGTAAACTAGGAAACTTTTACTATTAAAACTATTCTCCTTAACAGACCCCCCCCAACTATTGAATATTAATAAATAACAGCCACCACCCCCAATATAAATAAATAAATAGTATATCATATAAAATGTGGAGTCATAATCATTTCAACGATGACTGTTATGAACATTCTGAGCATACATTGCACTCTTCCACAGCTATCTGTACGTGCCCAGCTTGGTGCTGCATCACAGAAATGGTTGAAGAAAGGAAAAAGTGTTCCCGATGAATTACTAGTTGACATCCTGTTGCAAGCCATTACGTATGAAATTGTATAGATACGTGGTTTTATCTGCTCTTGTTTGACAGGAAATTGTCTCAACTACCCTGATGTGCAGTTAGCACTTAAGTTTCTACATTAATATCATTTAAGTTGTATTACTCCCATTAGTGTACTGTTAAGTTATAAAATAGATTTTCCTATTTATTACTTTAGCACAAAAGTTGTTTGAGAAAACTGAAATTATATGCCTGAGCAGTCTCTATAGAGTGGTTTTGAAAACTTTATTTATCAAGACAGCAAAAATTGTTTTGTTTCTGATTTTTTTTTCACTTTGATTAGACTTGATGTTATTTTTTCTGATTTAAAATCCATTACTTCACAGTTTAATAATATCTGTCATATTCTTTATTCATCAGGAAATTTAATATACTGAATTAAGAATGAATGATGGCTAGAGCAAGCTGTTCTTTAGGTTTTATTATTAGGCTATCAGGTCACCGTGTAATTCTGGTTCTTCATTTCCTTTTAGCCAAATACCACCAGAGAAGGGGTGGATTGTGGAAGGGTTTCCAATGACAATTAATCAGGCAAAGCTATTTGAAAAATCCTATACAGGGATTGATGTAGAAGCAAAAGATCCAATCTCTGAAAAGATGACGCTTGCTATAGATCCCAGAGTCCCTAACAAGCCTCCTCCTACCTCACCTGCATTTGATGTTTCTATATTATTGGATCTTTCAGACAGTGTGGTACTGAAACGTGCAGCTAATGTGAAATGTAAGTTTCCAACTACTGTTAACAAAGAAAAATGACAAGCAGATATCTGTAAGTTGTAGTTATTAATGCAAAACAGCATTAATGGGCAGTATCTGTGTATCTCATGGAATCACTTTCATTAATTGTGCCTTGAATACTTCCAGATTATTTCAGATACTTCTCTTTGTTTCAGTCAAAGGCAGATCAGAAGTGTGCAAGTGCATGTGTATATGCTTTTTTGTATTTGTACTGAATTCTCACTACAGCTGAGATGGCACAGTGGGTGGTGTTAGATATCACACAAAACAGCAGCTGGAAAAAGCACAAGTTTTAACAGATATGGAATATGCTGCCTTACCAATGAGTGTCTTAGATAATATTTTTCTTCAGGAGACACACTTGAAAAAGGAAAAAGGAAATCACGAACGGAGGGATGTGCTAATATTCTTTCCCTGAGAGTGCCAGCATAAATTCCCTATTGCTATTGATTACTGCCTTTGTCTTGTCTTCAGTTAGTCAGGGAATGATCAGACATCAAAGTCAATTTTGGCCAACCAAGGCAAAGGCATCAAAGGCTTTTTGACAGCTGCTTCTCTTCCAGACCACACATTTTAAGACCTTGATGAAACAAAAGTTTTTTTGATGAGTATGTCGTGTATTATCCAAATTATGAGGAGATTCTTCTTTGTTGTTTTCACTGCAGTGCACAGATGGCAAATAGTTTGACTTAAAGCACCATTTACATTTAGCTTTTATATACAGGGAGGAGTAAGGATGGGACAAAATCTTTAGAGCTCTTGCTAAAAATCTGGTGAGGATAAATGTATAGACACTTGAAATTCTTGCTAATTTTAAGACTTTATGCTGCCAAATCACTTGGAACATGTGGTGATATTTAATATAATCTCAGAAATACAAATGGAATTTATTTCATAAGATGCAAATGTGATGATAGAAGGAATCAAAAGAACAATTTAAAAATCAGAATTCTTTTAAAATGGCGTATTTCTAATGAATTAAAGGCTTTTTAAAATTTAGAGAAGACTCAGAAAGAGACAATACCTTGTCTTTTCATGAAGTGGAATGTCTGCTTGTTGTGAAAAGTAGATACTTTGGATGAAATTGGGAAAATACCTTCTAACTGGTAGAGTAGGTAGGCCTGAAATAGTCTGCCCACAGGAATGCTTCATCTCTTCAACTGGAGACTTCTATGCCTGAAAAGCATTCATTAGGAAATGTTAGTGCTATTATTGGCTATGCACTTAAACAGGGGAAGAGGCAAGTCAGTGTCTTAGGTACTTTGCAGCTTAATTTTATATTTCTGTGGTGTTCTCTGACTTTTTCTTTATTTTAGGAAGTTTGGTACCCAACATTTAAGTGAAGAAATGTAAGATCAAAGAACACTGAATTTGTTCTTATAATGATTATCTTAGTTTGGGTGAATAACTGTCTGAACCTTGCTCAGTATATGCTTATATATACGTTTTTCCACACAGTAGAGAAAAGGAAGGCATCTCAGGCTGAACAGAGCACCGATCAAAACTCAGATGCTGAAATCCTAGACGAGAAGACTGACTTAGCCAGGGAGCAGGTGCTGCATAGGTAAGTTATATGAAGTACAAGAAAGTTGCTTCAGCCAGATATTTAGGCATGTAACTGATCTGAATCTCATATGTGGTCCAGGACAATACTGACATGGTTAATGTTAAGAATTTACTTAGACCTTTCTATAATGTGGAGCCTAAAGGGTATTTTCATTTTCTGCACAATATAAATCATCCTAGAAAATAAGAATTCTTGTGTTTTGGTTTTCCAGGATATTGTTCCAAGGAGAATTTAGTTTTCAGGTATATATTGCATGAACTATACATAGATATTCTGTATATATATGTGTATCTATGTGTACACATGTATCTGAAGTGTGTCACACATGATGTGACTGCCCTTGAGTGAAATACAGTTGATTTGATTTAGAGATTTTGTAAAATGGTATTTTCCACTTCTACGTTTACAAAAAACCCTTAGTTTTCTAATTTTAATTGAACCACTAGATGTTTAACTTTATACAAAGAGCAAAATCAAGAACAACAATTCTTGTCTCTGAATATTTGATACTATTAACTGTTTCAGACTATTATATTACCTATTATTATTGGTTTTATTGTAATATTAGAAAATAAATATAGCTTGTGACATGAAAGAGTAAAAATACATGATTAGTTCACAATAGAATATTGAAATTTTTCCTATATTTAAAATGAAGTGTTTGGTATGGATAGAGTTGTTTTAGTATTAAATTAGATGGTCTGCTTTTTCTTTCATTTGTTGATTTTAGAAAATGTCTGATTTTCCATTAGGTAGATTTTAATTTCATGCATTGATATGATTTTTGTAGAATTGCAGGCTTTCTAAAGACATGGCCAAAATTAGAGACATGGTTTTCAGTCCATCAAAACACTCTAGTGAAAGTAAATGCAGAGACAGAAGAAAGTCTTGTGTGCGAAAGAGTGAAGGAAATTATAGTAGAAGAAATCATGAAAAATGAGAGTAGAAGTAAGTTTTCATATTCTTACTTGCTAGAACTCAGTAACAAAAGACTTTGTCTTTTATAATTAACACTATTAAATACAATATAAAACTGTATGGCAACCTACATTTTTGCTGCCCCTGAAAAAATCTGAGGATGTGCGAGTTAGTGATACCTGCACCAGAACCCTGAACTTTTCTGTTGTGTTTTTTACCTTTTCAGAGTGTATGGACCAATTTCACATAAAAATTAAAGCATTAAATTCAGTTCTTTCTTCCTGGTTTAAAAATTGCAGCTAGCATCTTCATCGCATGGGACAGCATAATTGTATAAGAAAGCCTAACTCACCATTATCAACGTATAGGCCTTTATCAGTAACAGCATAAAAATTTGGATAAGTAGAAGTGGTTTTGACATTTAATTTTGGTACACGTTTATTTCTTTTTTCCTCCTTATCACCCAGAAGGAAAGAATCATTTAAAATAATGAAAAAAAGAAAAAAAGATGAATCGTCCAGGGGGGAAAATGCATCAAGTAAACCAGCAATAGTGACCTCTAAATAACCAGGTTTTTTCATAACTATTATGAGAAAATCTTCATATATCTTCTACCACCAAAAGAAAAAAAAAAAAAAAAACTTGAAAAGCACTCTTAACAGTAAATGTTTTCCCACTACTTCTGTGCAAGGTTTCTAGTTCATGAAAAATTCTTGGAAATACCACACCCGAGAGAAAATTGGATGGAGGGGTTTTTTTTATGTGCTTGGTATATAATCAATGGCGCTGCTAGAGTTGATGGCAAAATTTCTGTTGTTGCAAATGGAGTGGAGATTTTCTAGTTAGAATCCAGCTGTTGTATAGAAGTACTACAAGGGCTATTTGCTCCCTAAGGAGAAATAATACCTGGGGTCAATTAATAAAGTTTAATTTAATACTTATGTTGATAGCTTCCAAACTGTCTTTCACTATTAGGTTCATATAAGCAGAATAGAGAATCAAGTTGGTCAAGCATGTTCTCCCTTTGGTGAATCCATGCTGACTACTCCTGATCAGCTTCTTGTCTTCCATGTGGGTGGAGATGGTCTCTAGAATGAGGTGCTCCATCACCTTTCCAGGGATTTAAGTGAGGCTGACTAACTGGTAGTCATTCTTCTTGCCTATTTTGAAGACCGAGGTGACATTTGCTTTCTTCCAGTCCTCAGGCACCTCTCCTGATCTCCATGACCTTTCAAAGATGATCATGACCCCCCTGGCTATGGTGCCCCACAGTTCCCTCAGCACTCGGGGATGCATCCTGTCAGGGCCAATGCATTTATGGATGTCGAATTTGTTTAGGTGTTGACTGATCCAGTCTTCCTTGAGCATTGCTGATTCCATGAGTATATTTTTGATGGACAGCACCTAAGTAATGAAACCATGAATTTGTTCCATTATTTTGAACCTGTCAGAGTAGCATAGATTTCTAATTCTGTTTATTGATACTTAAAATATTTTTGGAAGTACTGATTCTATATTCATATCAAGGGCCTGCTGAAGAAATAGCACCAGAAGAAGAAGAGGTTTCACCAGTTACAGATGAAGAAGAGATTTTACCAGCTACAGAAGAAAAGGTTTTACCAGTTATAAGTCAGCCTTCTCCCTCTCCTGAGACACCACAACCGATTGAACCAGGATCAGATGACTGGATTTATGTAGATGAACCACTTCCCCAGGTACATTAATTCATGACTGAAAATCTTAATATCAAAGTATATATTTTTATTAGTATTTTATGCATGTCCTGCCTAAACCTTTTGCATCACTACATGTTGTTTTCTTCAATATTTTTCAATAAAACAAATGTACAAAGAACAGTTGCTACTAAAATATATAAAATGCAGAATCAAACTTTCAAATTTAGATTTTTTTTTAATTCTTTGCAATTATGATAAAAAACAGCAGTCGAAATAATAATACTTTTTACTATTATGAAATACTAACTCAAACGTACTAGATCACTTTTCTTTCTCTGACAAGGGCAAGTTGTGGGTCTCATACAAAGAGTAATGACAGGGAGAGTGTGCACTAATTTTTTCCTAGTATATTTTTTTCCTAATGTGTTTTCCCCAAGTACTTCTCAAATTCCAGCGATCTGAAATTCAGGGGTTTTCTGAAATGGCTGTATATCTGCATCTTGTGTTTATTAGCTTTGAATGGACTTTTCTTCCATAAGTATGCATTTTAGTTGCTTTAGTAGCTTTTTTGAAGTCATTTATTTTCTGTTCTCTGTGACATAGCTTGTATAATTATGTTAATTCTGAAAAAGTATTTCTGTTTCTTTGCTTTAAACCATGATCTTGCTTGGATCATTTGGTGACCCTAATTCATGGTGACCCTAATTCATATTGAGAGATACAATGAATAATAATTCTATAATCAACCTCTGAAGGTATTTAAAATGTGACAAGCATCTCTTAAATGTTCATTTTACTTAATATTGTTTTTATTCTCCAATCCAGTTATAATCTGTTCTAGTTCTTCTGTAAATTTTTTGAGATGAGAAGCTAGGACTGCAAGCAGTTTTTGAGATGCAGATTTTTTAAGGGTGGACAATGATGGTTTGAATTTTGTTCCGTAATTGCTTTCCTAATGTTTACCAGTTTTCCTTCTTGACTGCAGTCAGCTCACATATGCTAGGTTTTCACTGGCCATGGTCTTTATTTACATTTCATGACAGTCAAGTCAGTCAAACATCACTTTTGCAACACTAGACAGTCAGCTTAGATTTTTAGGAGCTCAAACATTTATGAAGACCAAATTTTCATACTTCAGTGCGCACTCAGTATCATCATGTATTTTACAAGCATATCCAAAACAACAGATACTAGAGTATTCTGCTGGAATTTCCCATTCCTTTAGACACCTACCACTTTTTCCCAAAGAAATTCACAGGATAAAATTATATGTTGGTACAATGTCTGTAATCAGCTGTAAACCAAAAGAAATACTTATTAAAAAAAAAGTTAAATATTAAATAAATAATATTAAAAAATTAAATATGATTTAATGAAATAATTTTTTTGTGTATTTGCTAATGCTACAGATAAATGACTGACCAAGAAATAGATCAATTAATTTTGATGTTTTTTAAAAAATTCACAGGAGATAATTGATTTTTTAGTACATTACTGGGAAATGGTAGAAAATACATATATGAATACCATCAAAACTGTACTTAGATGTCTAAGGGATGAAGAATACACTATAATTCATTACACAGCAGATATTAGGTAAGTAGAAATAGTATCTTATTACATTAATATTAGTATTTTGTATTTTTCATGTGGCATTCTGAATGTCTTTTAACCCCAAAGTTATTTTTACCATAATTTACAGAAAAAAATTTCAAGATTATTTGAAACGTCCACATCTTAAGCAGGAGTTTGTATCTCAGTGGCAAACAGATTTTAATTCAATTGCTGATGACCTGCAAGATGATGAGGAAACAAAAGCTGAACTACACCAAAGAGTTACTGTGAGTAAATGGCAGGAATTACAATATACCCTAGACTATTATTTCATTGTATACAAGCTTGTACACAACATGAATGATATTATTACTTACTTTTTTTTCCCTCTTTATTTCTCTTAAACGATTTCATTTCCTCTTGTGCATAAAGTGTCCTTTAAAATTATTTGTCTGTTGTTTGGCCATAATTTTCTTACATCTTGCTTTGGTTTTTAGGTTACACTGTGGTATTGTGGTACACTGTAAAATAAATATTTTTCTGGTCTCTTTTTCTTTACATTTTATGGTTTTCAGAGATTTTACAAGCTGGGTATTCCTATCAAAATCTAACAAATCTTGGCAGTATTTTAGTTTTTCTGTAAATTATATATATGATAATATATGTTTTCTAAAACTAATCATTACAAAGTACAGAGAATTTCTTGAGATGTTTTGATTCAGGTAGATCTTTTCTAGGTCATACACATCCTGAGAGTTCTTTTTCACAAAAATCCATTATAGTAAAGTTCAGAGCTAGATTTAGCATAAGCCAACAGTAGAGCTATCTTTGTATTCATCAGATTCCATTTCAGAGCAGACATGATTTTTAGTTGAGTCGCATCACGAATGTTCCACAAAAAGGAGAAGAATACTGACAACATTGTTAGTTGAAAGGAACATTTGAGGAATAATGGATTAATTCAGCTGAGATGGAAAAGGCATTTTCCATAGAAATATTCCAAGAGAATGGAGTAAAGGATGGAAAGATCATCATCTATATTCCTAATTTCTACCAAATGGAATTATAAAAAGACTGGAATCACTCTGTCATACATTTTAGACAGATGAAATTAAAATATTTGGCTTTTTGCTCATAGCAGAACGTATTTGACATTATCCAATTCAAATTATGTGAAGAGGAGGTTATGCTCCCATATGATGCACTGAGATTCAGGTACTGTGATAAGCCTAAGATGTTTGGAGTAAACATAGGATTTTCAGAACTTTTTTTAATAACCCATTCTATTCCTTGTGAATCCCAAACCTGTGGGTAATTGTGAAGATGATCTTCCTCTATGCTTTTAAAGCCATGCTCATTGTATCTTCCTGAATGTATGAATTCTGTCAGTCATCCTTCCTTGCTGCTAGAAAAAAAAGAGGAAATGAGAGGAGTGATAATCTTCAAAATGTTTTTCCTCAAACTCACAGACTGCTCAACACTGTCATCTCAGCTGGACCCTTTCTAAAACACTGGAAAGTGCCAGCTGTAATAGCTGAAAAACAAATTTCTCTGGTGTCAACTGGGATATGTAAAAACCCACCCCATTTTGTGATGTATGTAAAATTCCTTAAAGGTCGAAAGCCCAGAGGGCAGCCAAGACTTTGGCCTGTTGTTGTGGCTTAACCCCAGCCTGCACTTAAGCCCCACACAGCCACTCACTCCCACCAGTGGGATGGGGGAGAGAGCTGTAAAAGTGAGAAAACTCGTGGGCTGAGGTAAAGACAGTTCAACAGGCAAAGCAAAAGCTGTGCACAGAAGCAAAGCAGAACAAGGAATTCATCCACCACTCCCCATGGGCAGGCAGGCGTTTGGCCATCCCCAGGAGAGCCAGGTTCCATCACACAAAACGGTGACTTGGGAAGACAAACACAGCCACTCCCAATGTCCCCCCTGCTTCCTTCTTCTCCCTCTGCTTTATATACTGAGCATGGTGCCTTGTGGAATGGAATGTCCTGTTGGTCATCTGGGGTCAGCTGTCCCGGCTATGTCCTGTCCCAATTTCTTGTGCACCCCCAGCTCCCTCTCTGGTGGGGTGGGATGGGGAGCAGAAAAGACCTTGGCTCTGTGCAAGTGCTGCTTAGCAGTAACAAAATCATTCCTGTGTTATCAGCACTGTTTCCAGCACAAATCCAAACCATAACGCATACTCACCACTCTGACAAAAGTTAACTCTTCCAAGCCAAAACCAGCACACATCCTAAATATCCAAATAGAATTACTGTGGGTAAAATACACTTCAGCAGCACATCTCTTCTGTCTTTCAGCAATTTCTCCAACTTCCCTCTCACTGCATTGCTATCATTGAATATGATTGCTATCACTACTTCTCTTGTTCCAAATAGGAGAGGACTTAGCAAATGCATCCATTTTTAGTTTTTTTCACCACCTGACTACAAGAAAAGAAGGAGAGAGAAGCTACTTCACTGTGAAAAGAAGAGCAGTGGAAAAGAAAAAGAACATATTCATAAAACATGCTTTTAGCTTCTGCCAGAGGAATATAACTCACTGTACCCTCTCCAATTTTCTCCATGCCTTACAGTAAATCAAAACCGTGACTTAAATAATATGAGGACAAAGAGGAAAATTCTTCTTACATGTTTAAGAAAAGTACTGGAAGGAGCTGTACATCAGTTTGTACAAAACATTAGTGTGTTTTTTGGTGTGGTATTGGATTTATGTGAAAGTTTTTTGTGGCGAAGGGTCTGCAGAGGTGGCTTCTGTAAGAAAGCATGGCAGCTGTGAGAGAGGAGTGAGAAAATGTGAGAAACAGCTCTGTGGTCACCAAGGACAGTGAAGAAGGAGGAAGAGGAAGTGCTCCAGGCACCAGAGCAGAGATTCCCCTGTGGCCTGTGGAGAAGGCCATGGTGGTGCAGGTTGTTCCACTGAAGCCCATGGAGGACCTCAGGGAAGCAGATCGCCACCCTGCAGTCCATGCGGTCCACCCAGGCTGTATCAGGAGGACATGCTGTGAAGAAGCAGCAGCCTGTGGAGAGCCCAAGCAGAGCAGGTTCTTGGCAGGAGGTGTGGCCCGTGGGGTATGCGTGCTGGAGCAGTACAGTCCTGAAGAGCTGCACACATAGAGAGGATCCACACTGGAGTAGTTGTTGAAGAACTGAAGCCTGTGGAAAGGACCCGCATCAGAAAAATCCATGGAGGACTGTATTCCATGTGAGGAACCTCACTCTGGAGCAGGGAGAGAGTGCGAGGGGAAAGGAGTGGCAGATAAAATGTATAATGAGCTCATCACAATCACCCATTCCCCATTTTTCCTGTGCCATTTAGGAGGTAGGAGGTAGAAGAGTCAGGAGTGAAGTTAAGCCTGGGAAGAACAGTGGGCGGGTGAAAGATATTTTAATTTTGTTTTATTTCTCATTACTCTGCTGTTATTAATTGATATTAAATTAAATTAATTGCCCCAAATCAAGTCTGTTTTGCATATGCTGGTAATAGGTGAGTAATCTTCTCTTCATTATCTCGATGCATGAACTTTTCCATCATATTTTCTCCCTCCTTCCTCTGAGGAAGAGTGATAGAGCAGTTTGCTGGACAGCTGGCAGCTAGCCAAGATCAACCCACCACTGCCAGTAGATACATTGTATGCTTATGTATTTTTCATCCAGCACTATATCCTTATGTGCATATTCTACAATGTGAACAGCCATGAATATCTGATTGCCTGCACCTTGGCTACGTTTTAGCCACCACTGATGTGTTAGGTAGCCCAGGGACTTCCCTGTGGCTTTTGTCCAACAGAGGACAAGTAGATTTATCTGAAGTCTTTAGACAGGGGGCGAGAAATAGAATCTGACGTAATAGGCTGCAACCAAGAGCTGGTGAATATGGAATCACCTCACCAGAAGCCTAAGCTCCTCTCCTTTTCTTCTGTCCCAGAACAGATCAAGTGGGGTAGAACTGCCTGGAGCCAAAGAGACAGCTCATCTTGTCTGACCTTGGCACTGTATTTAACAGCACTCTTCTCCTCCCATGGCCTCGTACACATAGTGGCCTGTCACACTATTTCCATGCAGAGATGGCAATAGGGAACAAAGGGTTTGCATAATGTTGTATGCTTAGTAGGTCCTCAGTGCTGTCAGTGAGCCACATAGTGCTGCTATTTGACATAGTCACCAGCTGAAGAGCCCTTAATTAAAAGAACGTTAGATGAAAGTGGTGTGGAAGCTACCCAAATTTGAAAAGCGCTTGAAATCTGACACAATTTTTTCAGTATTTTTCATATTGCACATGGCCTTAGAGTACTATTCTTAGTGTATTAATTAGCAAACCATTCAAGTGGAAAGTTGTTGGTGCAGTTGGGAGCTTAGCTATTCATGGTCTCATAGTTGTCTAGCTTAAGTAGATCATCTCTGCCTGTGGAAAGCAAGGCAGCCTGCACACTGAATTCAGATCTTTGCATTCTCTCCACCACATTTGTAAAGAAATTTTCTGTCAGCACTCTGTAGGCATATGACCTGACTAGGTGTTGGTATTTATAGCAATATAGAAAGAGCCCCAGATAGAAAGATGCCCTATAAACAGGCAAAAAAAAAAAAAAATTAGTTTTCTTTCATAATTAATTATTATATTTGATTTTGTGCTTTAGAACCTAAGAGATCTCCTGTGGGATATCTGTGACAGCAGAAGGGAAGAAGCAGAGCAGGAACGTCTTAGTATCATGAATGAAGAGTGGCTACCAGATTGTAGGGGGCTTGCAATGAACCATTTCTTTACACTTATGCAGGTATGGACTGCTACAGAGTCTGCAATGGAAGGGAACAATGAACTAGATTTGGAAGACACTGAGCATGAGAGGAATTTCATATGGTTGGCTCCAAATATGTGAAGGATTAAAAAGTAGTTAAGCAAATGTTCATGTGTTTTCTGAATTTGTAGAGAAAGTTAAGAGGCAAAAAGTAGATGACATTCCATACATTTAACTTTGGCAGACAGGAAAGATTAAGAAAAAGACCATTCTTGTTGTTCAACCCCCAAAACTTTCAATCTCTATTATATACTGCTACTTTTTGCAATTTTATCGCTCCAATGAATCTTCTTGAGTTCTGTGACAGAAATGTTACAGCTCTTTATCCTTCTGTGATCATATTGACATCTCCTTTTAATTTATGAATGACATCAATCACAACTGTTGTAAACCTACTTGATGTTACAGTATTTCCCATACTTCAAATTTATTTCAGCTGTAATTTCACCAGTGTGTTTTGAAATTTTGCCTACAGACCAACAAAAAGAAACCCCAAAAAATCAAGTTATTTTTTTGAGAATGAGATGTCATTTGTTGCTCTTAAGGAAACCTGTTCAAATATGACCCAGCTTTCAGATATGTAACTTTAAAGTTTTCAAGAATCCATTCAGTCCTGCAGTAAAGTAAGATTTCCCTGTTACTGCTGTTCTAGCTGCATAAATTTAGTATAGAACTGGACTGGAGTATTCTAGACTAGACTAGGTTAGACAGGCTTTTCTGTAAACTTTCACATTCTGTGAAAGTGTTGGCAAATTTAAAGAAGACAATGAAAACAGTGTTTTAAACACATGCCTTGTGATGCTGATTTAGCTGAAAAAGCCAGGCTTAAGAAGTTTAGGGTGTGTTTCCAGCCCTTTAATTTTCTGTGGTTTTTTTATATGTTTAGTAAACAAGGGAACCACTCTCTTATATCATATGAGTGTTGTGGTAATTCAAGAAAAGTTTGTGAAATAGTCAGTGCTATAGTAAGGAAATTGTTAACTTTGATTTCAAAGAGTCTAAATAATGCCCTAAATAAAGATTTTGGGCGACTGACTGAAGAGAGAGGTCAAAATGTCAAATAACTGTGGACTATCTGAACCACATTGGTCCTGTAATTAGGGTATTTATAGTCCTGAATATTTAAAAAATACGTCTTGAATTATATGCATAAAGGAGACAAACTTACATTACAGAGCTTAAATATTTTATTATTCTCCTTTTATATTCAGTTATATCTTTGTAATCCTAGTTCTAACAGGATTTCATGGGCATGTATGATGGATTTCAGAGCAGATTCACTATTAATCTAATTTGATCTGTCTTGTGTGGATATACACAATAACTGTTTAAAATTACTAACACATATTAACCATATATAAGCTTTTGTTTTCCTAAAGGAAGATTTAAT
Organism: Dicrurus megarhynchus; assembly: GCA_013399195.1. Taxonomy (NCBI): domain Eukaryota; kingdom Metazoa; phylum Chordata; class Aves; order Passeriformes; family Dicruridae; genus Dicrurus; species Dicrurus megarhynchus. The sequence goes on along the minus strand of VXAD01007898.1, from coordinate 408,682 downwards.
AGAAAACATTACTTCTTGATTTACATAGTACATATTACCCCAAATAAATTAATTATTAATCCTAAAACTACATAACTAAAAATATAATAACTATAACTTTTGCTTCTAAAAAGTGACCTTTTTAGAAGCAGCCAAAAATAGGCTTCTTTGGTATTGAGTTCTCCATTTGTGGGTTTTTCTGTTGGAAGTTACATATATTCCCCAGGTGGCTCTGTAACTGTGTAAACACATAGATTTGTATAAATGCCGTTGATCAGATTTCATTCCTTCTTTCTGTGTACACAGTTATACTAGAAGATATTTCCTCCTTTACTTATGGATAAATGCTGGTTTACACCACAAAAGTTTTATCCTTTGTTTTGTGAATGTGGTTTTGTGCATTTTCCCATGAATATTTAGTACTGTTTTGTCAGTTAGAAACTAACACCATACTGTATCAATAAATCAAAACATGACAGGTGTTAAATGTTTGTTGAATCCTACTTGATTTCTCCTGAGATGATTCACACAAAAAGATCTTCGAGACACGTAGGTGTTTAAAATCTGTTGATTACTTAGGTCCAGAAAAACTGTATGACTTTTTGAATTTTCTCCATTTCATAGCCCTTTTTATTTTATGCATTTAAGGTTTTATTTCTTTTGAACAAGCAACTCTATATAATTTCTTGGCACTAGCATACTTATTACTATAGAAATATATATACGTCAAAATATATTGTAATTACACTTAATGCATTGAACATTATTTCTTGCAAATAGTTTTTCCTATTTTAACAATTAAGATTCTTATTACTGCTTAGAAATGGCAGTGTGGTTACACTATAGATGCAAGTAGAAGTATGCATTCAGTATACTATAAATTTTAAAACAAATATGGCTGTGTTACTTGCTCTCCCTCAAAATCTTAGGATTTAGAATTGCTTCTGCTAACATGTGATGACAAAAATTTGTTCTGCCCTATGTTGAATTGCAGTCTCTTTGTCCTTTCTTCTTGAGGCTGAACTGGATCGTTTCCAAGATACAAAGAGTCTTCTTCATGAATATTATAGGGCAATGGAAGGAAAAATCCCAACAGAAGACACTCCAGATTTTACTAGAATCCCATTGTTGGATATTATTAATGGAGAGCAGAAGGAAGATCAAGAGGAATCAAGAAGGTAGAAATGCATTATGAAATTATACAAATATGAACAAATACAATGCACTGATAGATTTTTGGTGGGTGTGGAATTATATGTGTGCATATTTCAAAGGATGGAGAAATAAGAATTTTTTAACCAGGGATTATACTCAAATGATGACTCTTTAATCATTTTAGGGGTTACATTTATCCCCCATTTTTTACTTATTTACCTGTAGCATATTCATTAATGCATCTCTGAATTGCAAAACATTTTAAAAGCTGCCTTAGGAGGAAATCTACTATTACAGAAATGTTTCCTACTTTCCTACTTTCCTACTTTCCTACTTTCCTACTTTCCTCTATGTTGCTGGTACTTTACAGCACAATCCCCACATAAGTAAGTTAAAGTATTGTTGTGGAACATTAGCAGGTTTAAAATTTGAGCCAATAAATATAATTAAATGTTGTAAATTTTATGTAAATATAAATATAATCAATTGTTATGTAATAACAAATGTAAATCAAAGCAACCTACAAAGATGAACCAAACTGAATGCCATGTTAAAAGATAAAGGTTACCACCTGATACTTTCACAATATAGAAAATGCCATCAGTAATAACAACTGCTTTTTTTAACTTAACTATAGTGCATTTAGAAATTGCCTGAGTAATGAAACTGTGTCTAACCCATGTGGAATTCATTAGCAGATCACACAGTCATTTGCTGTAGTTTTATCCATCTGTTATTATTTCTTAGTTACAGTTAAACTGGACAGTTTTCTTTCCACACACACACCTCATCACTTTGGTCATAAGGAAAGTTCCTCCCTTTATTTTTCCTATTGCAAATTTTGAAAATAACATTTTCATTCTTTCAGCATATTCTCCAATGTAATTATTATCACTTTTTATAAAGGAGTATGTAAAGTATTCCTTATATTTTATTTTTGAGGATTCCTCTAGTTTCTTGGAAACTACCTTCACCAGGTAATACTGAATCAAGAAGCAGTGGAACGCCACAGGAGCGTTCTAAGGATAAGAATTCAGAAAATGGAGTGGCCACTTGCAGGAATGATGAAAATCTTGTTACTGATACATGGCAAAGAGCAGTAACAGCAGTATCAGATATGGTAAGGAATGTTTTATTTACTCAAACATTTCTGGATTGTACAGTCAAAGCCCTCTATTTAGTAGGCAGCCTAAACAAATCATCTTTGCACTGTGTATCTCAGTTTCATGTGTCTTGCTCCCCCACTGATACTTCCATTGAATATGTTTGTAGTTCTATGAGGAAAATGTTGGAATCTGTGTATTTTCAGCACCTCCGTATTTATAACTGAGCCTTTCATGCCATTACTGAGAGAAATATTTCAAATGTTGCCTCTATATATCTTCTTCTTTCACGATAAACTCTTCTCTTATCCCTGAATAAAAATGTGAGAAGATGGAGAATTATAATGCTATGATGCAGTGTTTGCTCAAACCTTTCACAAGTTCAGAGCCTATGATTACATTCTTTTTTCTATACAGCTGAAAGTAAGTTAGGTGAGCTTTTCAAATGCTTGGTTTCTAGGTTCAATTTTTGTTTTCTTTTTGATAATTTAAAAATAAATTAATTTCTGCACCCTTACCATGTAACTCTAGTCTTGATTTGTATACTGTTGATTCTTGAATTTCTAGCATTTTCCTCAAGCAGAGGCAATGGCTGTAAGTATTAAACCAAATATGTCTGTCTTGCATTTTTGCTGCAGAATTTTGTTTTTGATAAATAATCAAAATTTAATCAATTAGTTGAGGTATCTCTTATTTTTTTTATGTGTCTACTTCTCATCAAGTACTTTCAGCAAGTATAGGCTATTTAAAACAGTAGTTGCACAGAGCTGATACTATGTACTGTACTATGTGTGACTGTGGTGTCAAGGTAACAGCTGAAATAGAGTCTAGAGAAATGGAGGAAGAAAAAGAACGTCAGCTAAAACCAAAAGCTTCGAAAGCTGCACAGAAAAAACCAGGAAAAGCGACTGGCAAAGATACCAAAGGTGCCAAAAAGGCGTCTGCCAAATCACCTACTAAAAAAAAAGGTATTTAAAATGCAGGCTTTGTTTTAGCAGTGCTTGAAATTACTGAAATGTAAATATATGAGTAATACAGAAATGAGTAACCCAAGACATTTATTTTGGATTTAATTTCTCTTTTAAAATGTCAAGTGTGACATCAGTATGAAAAGCTGGTAGTAATAAAGGAGGGGAAAGCCTTTTAAATGGTAATTGCATTTATTTAAACATGTGTAGTCATTACATGTAGAAATAAATATTCTAAATTGAAAGTAAATAATATTTTTTCTTCATATTCAATATTGGAATGGAACAGTTAGAACTAGTTTATCAAGTTAAATAAAATTCTATTAAATTCTGCCTACTTGACAGCTGAAGTCCTAAAAAAGAGCAGACTCCTATTGAGGTAGGCCTGTCCCACCGGGTGAAAATACAAAATTTGTTTGCAAGAGAGAAAAACAGGCAGTGTGCTGGAAGAGTCTGTGGAATACAAGGCTGTTAATACATTTTCTCACAACTATTTCCTTGTGCAGGTAGTAGTTTATATAATGTTCACCTTTTGTCTGCAATATGTCATAGCTTCATTAGGAAGTGAGGCCTGTACCCTAAATCTTTGTATCTTTTGTTAAGACGTTCTGTGTAGCAAGAGAGAGGTTCAAGCTCTGTGGTGGGTGTAGGATAGCCTGAAATTTGGGTACTCCATTTCCAAATGAGAAGGCTGTAACTGCAGTGTTACTCTGCATAACACAGTTGACTTTTCTCTATGACAAATGTTTTATTTGTACTGTGCTCAGTTCTCTTTCTGGTTATTTCTGCCCATATAGAGTGAACAAAAGCATAGCCTTACAAATACTTATCCAGTTGTGAACCCCAGGGAGCCTTAGGGTTAGTTTAGCATCTCAATTCAGATGACAGAGTAGCAGATTTTCAGACTTCTGGAAAAGTTTTGTGATAAAAAGTCAGCAGCTTTTGTATGTTAAATGGCTAGTTTGGAGTTTATGGATTGCTTCTTGCAACCAAATTTTTGTTCAGACCTGGTACAAGGTGAGTTACCTGAAATCACAAAACCAGAACTGCAGGCTACAACTCAGCTGTGCATTCTTCCTCGTAGAAGATGAATTATGAACTGATGGATTTGTAGCTGATGTATTGACTTTGATTTAATTTCAAATACAGTGTTACTGTAGTGTTCCCTACTAACGGAGTGATACAACTTATCACATGTAGTTTTATCACTTCTAGAATTGACCATTTGTTTTATGTTGACCTTATGTATCATGCAGATGTCATTATTTTTTTTCTGTAACATTTCCATCTGCTCTTCTTCTAGGATAAAACAATTACAAATATTTTAGTATTTTTGAGTAATAGTCAGAGTGGTGTGGTTACAGAATTCCATGCAATCTCTGAAAACGTGATAAAATACCTTTACGGTATCAGTTCATAGATAAGTAAGTCAAAACAAGGTGGAAATGCAGGTTTGAAGAGGCATGAAGTAACAGATCTCTTTTTTTTTCTTTCTTTTTTTTTTTTTTAGCATAATTCTTTTCACTGCTTTGATGGTAACTACTACCATAACATTTTCACTGCAGTTTATTAAACTTGAATTTATTCCAGAAGAAAATAATATTATTCAAAAGACATTTATTTATGTTCTGATTATGATAAGTTGGTAGATACTAAGGTCATTCTGACCATCTAGGATCAAACGAGAGGCACACTTAGTCATGATTTCCCATTCAGAAATACGTTTTAGGATGCTATTTAACCAAGTTTAATACAGTTGTATGTGCTGGGATATTTTTATGCAGTGTTAACCTTAGCATGGCTTGCAGATGTAAATCACATTTGACAGCTGAGTAGTCACCTTTGTATTCTCATAAATGGCCACACCAAGTAAGGTGGAAAGTATAATTTCTCATGATACACAAATTTACAAGCAAAGTCCAAAGACTGAGAAGTCTGTTTTCCTGCAGGAGCAAAAGCCAGTCCAGTTCCTATAGACCCAGAAGAAGTAAGGAAACAAGAACTAGCAATTAAAATAAAGCAAGAGTATTTCAGTGCCTTGAAACACGAGGGTATGTTACTATTTGATTACTTACCTTGATAGGTGATTGTTATTCCTAATTTGATTAGTGTGCTAGTCAATACTAACCAGAGACTCTAGGGAAAATGGATGGATAAAAAGAAAAAGAAGGAGAGAGAGTCATGTCTGGAGAAATCAGGAAATTTTTTTAGTGTGGTAATCATCAGTGATTTTGTGGTAAATATACTTAAGGCAGTAATGTGATTTTCATTCATTTTGTCTTCTGTTTCATTTCATCTAATTTAATTTGTCATGACTAAGCAAATATTCATCCTGAGAGAAAATATTGTTACTCACACTTCAATATTTAATTGAATTGGTTTCAGTATTTGAAATGTTTTGTTCTGGGAAAGAATTTGTTGGCAGTTTTATATTTCATTGATGTTTTTCTCTGATTCCCTCCTTGTCAAGCAACTTGGGATTCAAGCAGGAGGATGTAGATTTTGTTTGTTGTTCCAAACTGCTTTCTGGACAGACTTCCAAAACCTACATGTTGTTCAATCATTCTGTCTCTTTGTCTGTCTCACCCAGTAACTTCCAAACCAAATGGTTCATTTCAGCCAAAAGTAGATGTCCGAAAAAAGGAAGTCCCAAACTGAAAATGGTTTGGAAATTTTTTTTGAGTTAGGTTTGGACTAGAAGAAAGGCTGGTTTGGTTTTCTATTTGGCAACAGTTGGCAAGCTTTGGTGGGCTAACTATTGCATAGTGTTTTCATTATGAAAGAAAGAGGGCAGACAGCAGTTATTGAACAAACCAAAAACTCATAAGGCTTCTTTAGATCCAGTCAAGCCAAATGCTTGTACACGTTGTACACCTACAGCTTTCAATTTGGTTTAATACAAAAGCAGTTCAAGACTAAGTATTCTAAGATTTTGGGGTAATGAGAAGAATAGTAATAACTTTGAAGATCCTAATAGCCTGAAGATAAATTTTAGTAGTTAACGTGTTTTTTTCCCTTGACATTACTTCATTTTAATCCTATATTTAAGAAAAAAAAGCCGAGAACCTAAGGAAGGCTGAACATGTTGAGCTCTATTTCCTACTTGCACAGGCGCATAGCTGGTATTTGAGAATCATAGTTGCGCTTGCAGCTTTGTTATCCGTCTACCTTTGGGTAACTTCTGGTTTTCATTATACAGATACACTGAGTCTAGCAAAGGCAGTAGTTGTGTATAGTTGCTAAGTTTTTATCACTGACTTAATATTTAATTTCTTTGTTGCATCAATGTACCTTGCCTTTTATTCTGTTAGTGTTAAGAGAGCAGCTTTATCAGTAAAGCTGAAAATACTTCTGAAAATACAGGGAGACAAAAATTGTCATACACTTACCTCTGTAGCATCCTGATAGCAGCTACTCAAAGAACATGTAGAGAAGCCACAATTAAAGCAGCCTTAACTGTATGACAGAAAGGTGACTAGCCAGGCACCAAGTATCCTCTAAGGTACTTTTAGCTAAAAACAGTTAAATATGCTGAACTTCAGGTGCTTAGACTGAGACCATGCCTCACATTTTATAAATATTATTCATTGTGACTTTACCATTTAAACAGAGGCAGCCACAAAATCTCGACTAGAACTTATAAAAGAAAAAGCTTTAGCATTTCTTGAGGATCTAAAACGTAAAGCAGAAGAGGCTTATAAAGATATGGAAAAATGGCTTGGATCCACCTTCTTGGAGGAAATATCCTGGTAATGTATATCAATTTTAAATAGGATTTTTTTTTTTTTTTTAACCTAGACCATGGTAGTAAATATAGTTGTTTATATAGAAAGAAATAATTTGGAAAAAAATGTAGAAAATAATCATTTCATTTCGTTTTATCTTAAAATCCTGAATGCTAATAACTCATTTCTTGGCTAGTTAAAAAGTTCTGCTTGTAACTGTAAAGGTAATTATCATGCTATGCTATTTTTCTAGACTAAAGGTTTAGCAGATTAATGAGCAGACAATCAGTTGCTCCATTTAGTAGAAAGTGCTGTATCATTTCAGTAGCTTCTGTCACTTTGGAGTGTGGGATTATTTTCTTTCCTGTTTTTAACATGCACTGGAAAATTCTACCTTATTGTTCTTATCACCACATATTGCATTTCCCAAAATTATTACAAGGAGTGTTAAAAAAAAAGTTTCTCCTTCACAATTTTTCTGTCCTAGTAAATAAAATGTACTTGGCACCACTATAGCACATTAGACTGTCTGGCATAGAATGACCAATGTCCTTATCATTAAAGGGCTTTTCCTCTCTAAAGGAAAGGGGTCATTTTGCCCTTTGCAAGTCTGGCCTATACTAACTCTTGAATCATACCTGGGACAGTGCTACTTGATCCATGTCCGGGCATGACCGAGAAGAAAGACATAAATTCAGGATGTGAAGGTTTTAATGGGCAATAGCTCAAAGAGGAAAAGCCTCTTCCTTCCAGCCGGTTTTATTTGCTCTCTGGACAAGTGCTAACAAAGACACAGTATTTACAGAACATCATATCCTTTGACCTGACACTCCAAGCCAAAGCTATGTCTAGTTGAACATTATAGACAGCTGATGTATTTCCCTGTATAAATTGTACTCATTGCACTTGAAACAGGAGTTCATATGCCTCTCCACTATGCTAGCCTAGAAAGTACTTTCATGTTTCTCCATCAAGTCTCCTCTGTGTCTTTATATAAATTTCTGACTACAGTCAAAAGATTTCTTGCAGCCAGAAGAAAAGTAGACTTCACAATGATTTTGGTAGTTACAGAATTCTCACAGAGGGTTTGTAATTCTTACTTCAGGAAAACTTTAAAAACATAAGCACAATAAAATTTAAAGCTACATTATTAACATTGTGTATTGTAAGTACTCATGGGTTTTTGCATTTACACTTTCAGTGTTGAAAAGCTGGTAGAGGTTGCACGACATCATATTGAGAGTTCTAGCAGAATCCAATATGAAATGACTTTAGAAGAAACCGATTTCTTCATCAATAGCGATGTAAAAATGGTTCCTGACCCTGTTCCTGACCCTATTCCTCCACCAGAATTTCAACGCATAGAAACCTCTGGAAGTAATACTCTAACCATTTCACAGCTTACTACACTTCATAAGCAGTTTCTACAGCTGGCACCTAAAGGTAAGAAATTTTTTACCTTTTAACTCCCAAAGGACTGTTGGTTACCTACTTAAAATCTAGAGTAACTGGGAACTGCTAAACATTAGTTATTTATATTGTTAAAGATTGTGCTACAGTTAAAGATCCTGCTACATAGAAAAGCAAAGTTGTAGTGGAGAATATTGAAAACGTGAAATAACAGACCACTTGAAAGCTTTTAATGGCTTTGCGATGGGCTTTTCATCGTTAAGACCACATGTTTAGTATTCCTCTGACAAGTGCCTCTGTAATAGGTTTTTAGTACAATATGCATCATGCTTGCTTTGCTTAAAGATGCAAGTCTTTAACTTGTTACTAATTGAGAGCTCAGTGAACACTCAGGCTATATTTTTTAAAACACAATTTTAAAATTATCAGTATTTTCATTAAACTGTTATGTAGGGTCTATTATAACTATTACATTCTTCAAGTCAATGTGTGCCTGTTGATTGGGTGATTTGCAAGCATTACCTCAGATATGTAATTTCTTTTTTACCTTTAAACATGCGTTTATTGTATGTCTACCCTCTAATTATGGGAACTTTAGGCTTAGAATGCCTAAAAAGACTTACTTGCAAAAGTTCCTGAGACTATATAAATGTTACAAAGTAATCTAGATAAGGCAGTTTTAAACTGAAATGGAAAGTAGTTACATATGTATTTGCTGAGTGTTTCATTACCAGTGTTCCATATTATAATTATAATTTTAGTATTATTGCCACTAAGATTGTGAAATACAACGTATAAAAAAGTGCTTACAATTTAAGATCTAATTCTTCCAGTGTAATAAGGCCACAAAGGCACAATGAAGTTGAGTTTAATTCTTTATTCGGAAATGTTTTTTATATATACACTTATAGAGCAATTCCAATTTTCTTTTGCGCATAAAACCATTTTAGGCAGAAAGATGTTTACAGTTTTCCCTTAGAGCGATCCATATCATTGTATCTCTGGTGTAGGAGTGTGGATGTGTGTGTAAGCATTTAAAAATCTTCTGTAGGGACCTATTCTGCAGATAGTATTGCATATATAATGGCACATGGAACTAAAAATGTGTATGTTTGTAAACATTTACAGTGCCATAGAAGTGAAATACAGACACCAGTTTGATTGGTACTTCCAATCAAAAAGGTTTTTGTGGTTTTAGATCATTCATCATTAAGATATTTAAAACTAAAAAATTTTGTCTATTACAGACTTTAATTTCTTGACATTTTTAAGACAGAACAACCATTTTCTTTGTAAATGTGTAATAATTAGCAAGAAAACAACTTAAATCTTTATCATTCTACAATATTTCCCTTTTGATAGTATTATATTCATTAAAATGACACAACATGACTGGCATGACTATCCAAACAAAGAAATTTCTTGGCTTAGCAGTCATGAGAGTAAAAGAATGTTGTTGCTTGTTCTCTGAGACAATGGGAAAGAATTGTTTAAAATAAGGTCCCAAACCCTATGCATTTATCTTTTGTTTGGTGACTATTAAGTTAAGATGCTTACCTTTTTTGGATAGCTGAATTAGGATGGAAAGCACAGGCTGTGCAAGTCACCTTTAAAATACTTCCTTCCATTCTCTTACACATTTTAAGACAGCATAAATCACATCCTAGGTTTCCTAAGGCAACCACATCCCTTCATTATAGACTCCTTTCTTTCCTAAAACATCAGGAAAATTTTTCATAGCCTTCTGTCTCCCATTGTTCAATAGAATGGTCAACAGAAAATACACATCTCAGTGGTTAATCTCTCACTGAACAAGAAAAGGAAAAACACTGAAGCACCCAGCAACAGTGGCAGTGAAGTTGTTGAACAGCATCTCTAAAAGAGATAACAAAAAGTAACAAATTAATCCCTACCTTGGAGAACCTCCAAACAGATCTGGATTTCCTGCCAAACATTTTATTTTTTCTTATTCTTACCCACCCCAGCAGATCTCTCAGCACTCATAGTGGAAATCCACATAAACAAGCACATGGCACATTGGCTATTGGGCAAGTCTAAATAGAATAAATCTACCAATCTCCTTGTAGTACAATAGAAGTAGTAGTTAATAATAAATTTCCTAAAGTTGTTCTGAAAATTGGAAATTAGGCTTTTCTGAAGCATCATGGAGATTAAAAGAAACAGATTTTTACTTAGAAATGCAAGCAAATAAAGAGTAACAATGGAGTTCTGATTATAGTAAAAGAAATGACACATAAATAGGTTTCTCACAAGATATTTGGTAAATGTCAGAAGGAAGTCTTTTCAAGGTATGTTTAACAAATTGCCAAAATAAAAGTCGGAGTGGCAGTGTACTTTAAGAATGTTTGATATTTGTGGAAGAATTCTTATGAAACAGTTTTGTGTTTCCTAGGAATCTAAAGTTTTAAAGAACTGCCGATTCTTCACAGACAACTTTGTGCTGTCCTGCACACTTGATTCTCCATGGAAGTACATTATTCTTCATTCTAAGCACCAATGGACAAAAAAACAGGGTTTGCTGGACCTTCCTACCTACTGACAGTCTTTAATTTGAGAAAGAAATTTATTTTTTGTTTTATTATTATCCCAAGTGCTATTGCCTGAGGTCAACATGAGTCTACACTAACTAATATCACTAACTCTTTGATCAAGTTGTTAACAATGCTCTAATATATTACCTTGGGAGTGCTTTTTCATAGGAAGAGCTGGGACAAGTCTTAAATGGAGCTAATAACATTCACTTTTTTATTTTCTCTCTTACGGTCTTTTTGAATGCATGCTTTTCTTATCAACAAAATTAAATTATTTATTAGATCTCATCCCCTTTGATTCTCTTCAGCACTATGATCTTTTGTGACCACATCTCTTGTCATTTCAATGAGCACACCTATAGAATGTCTCCATTTTCTTCTAAAGCTGTTTCAGAGAATGCAGTTTGGGTGTGGTTTTGCATTACCAAGCAGATCAAAGCAGATTCTATCACAGCATTGTTCTCCATCTTATGACTGAATCACACAAGAGAATTTAAAATTTGATTTTCTTTTTCACAGTCATGATCCTTATGAACCATTCCAGTTAATTATAAAAATGATTCTGTAGTTAGATAGAAGAGAGAGACATCAGTCAGGTTTAAACAAGTTCTATACCAAATAACCAAAAATTGTTTAAAATACTTATTTATAAAACTGTTAAATAGTCTGCTAAGATGTAAACATAAGGGACAAGCTATGACCATCTTGCAGTGCAGTTTGTTTTCAAATTATGGACTTGTCAATTGAATTTTACAATTTATAGATTTTGAGCAGACAGGTATATTAAAGTATGTGTGTAGTTCAGCTGAAATGTTGCCTTTTTAAAGAAGTATTTTGTTGAGTCAGAGTTATATGCTTACCCTGGATAATGTCTATAGATTATGCCTTTTTTTTCCCCAAGCACTTTTGTAGAAATAATGCAAGGTTTTAGAATAGTAATTGCCTGACTTTGATGCAAATGGAGGTTGAAGTCCATACGAGAGCATAGGAATAGCTTCATCATCTCTAACTTGTATCTTTTAAAGACTATTTATCTTCAATGTGTTTTTTTAAAACTTGAAAATAAGAAAGTTTGTAGGTTTGTGGACAGAGGAAATATTTGTTACTAGGTGAAACTTAGTAATTCTACCAATAGTTTCATTTACACATCCTATTATGTCTCTTACTAAGTCGTGTATGTAATTTAAGTTCAGAAATTTGTGGAACATATTTAACATGCTTGTATATGTTTCTGTGCATTTGAATATATATATATATATAAAATTTTAAAATTTCAGTCAGCATGGCAGAGGACCTCTCCCCTCACTGCAACTGTGCAGCAACAAAAGTACTTTAACTCACGGTGATTCTAAGTTTAAAATCCCAATTCTTGCTATTTAATGAAGGTCAGACATGTAGCAGCACCAGTAATAATTAATGAATAAATTATGTAAATACTTACAGTGAAATTGACCTGTAGGGAGTGATGAGTCTATCAACAACTTGGATGAAAATATCACATTTTTGAGACTCCCATCTTTTTCATCTAAGGGTGGAAGTATCCTGTATTACTGCCTTTTAGAGTCCTGAAGTTAAAAGAATATAATTCAGCCTCGGGGTTTATTTCACTCATTCATCCTTGTGAAATTGCTACAGAGTCTGGTGTGTAATTTGCAATGGATCATTATCCAAACTTCTAGTCAGGAATTGCTATGGAAACATTTTTCTCAGTGAAAATAGAAGGGAATATGAATCTGCTCAAATGTTTTGGAAAATTTGATGATAATAATAAATGTTAACATAATTCTCATCTCTAGTATAAGTTTACAATCTCTTCATATTTTTTTGCCTCTGTAAATTTATAATCAGAATCTTTAATAGAGATTTACTACTACTTTATGGAGATATTTTTATACAGTGTCTATAGAAAATACTTTACTGACTGATGTATCATTAAGAAATAGTCTCTTTTGTATATCTGCCTTACAACTGAGGCATGGTGATTGCTCTTTATTTAAATGTAACAGGTTCTGCTTAAAATGTCATGGTCCTGGTTCACAGGATGTAAACTTATGCTGCTGTCATTCATAATGCTCCTTTTAAAATGTTTATTTTTTCTGTTTTCAGTTTCACTAGTGGTCATAATCTTAATTTCTTCACTAATTAATTTTTTTTCAGTTGTTTATGAAGTTTCTGCACTGCTTATTGAAACATGTAAAGGCTTGCCAGTCACCATGTGTGTCTGGGAATGATACTGCCTTTTAAGAAGATTTTTATGAAAAATGATCCTACCTAGTGTAGATTTTCCTACATTAGTTTTCTTCCTTATTTCATTTGATAACAAACTTTATGTGAGGAAGTTGATTCACAAGTAGTACAGGCTGGCTATTTTGTATCCTCTCTTCTTTCCAAGGTACCGCTGCGACAGATCCCACCTTTTCCTATGTTCCCAGTTTCTCCATGTGAATTGAAAAAATGTTGGTAACACTGAAGGCCCATCTTACAGGGAATATTATCCCTGATGGTGGATCACAGGTTTACTCCAATCCCTATTTATCTAATCACCAGAACATTTCCACAGGTTTCCAAATGCCTGAAGAAGCAGTAGGCACTGTAGAGGTGTTAATGTTTTTGTCCCTTACACCCTTTTTACTTCTGAAGTTGCAGATCCAGCTATCCAGCCCTCCACCTCTTTTTCACCTTACCTTGTGGTTTTGTGTCTGCTTAATGAAGATGTTTGCCTAATGAAGATGTTTAACCTCTTCTGTGTGTAAAGAATATTTCTCTTCCTCTTTTCAGTTCTGGGTATGGTATCTGGGCACATGTCAGAAAAACCTCCTGTGACAGTTCTTTTTGCTGTCCCTGTGGACCACAGCTGCTACCTCAGATTTTAAGTTCTTTACAAGAATCATTCATACTGGAAATGTATTTAAACTGCATGTTCCTAACTTCTTTTATTAATATTATGGCCTTTCAGAATGCTTAGAATAGAATGGAACAAACTGTCACTTTTTTCAACAATGGGAACAAACAGTTCTCACAAATTCTATAGTGTATATATATATATAAAAATTTGCTCCTTCTTCTAAAATAGAGAAGAGTGGCATACAAAAACTCTTTTTCTCAAGACCTTTTAAAGCACCAGAAATGGCATTTCTCTCTATGATTAGCTTAAAGTACTCATTAATTTTGCTACTTGACGTACACATCACCATAAGGAGAGTCAGATTTTAGGTCATCCGCAGGGTGTTACTTTTGTTATTTCCCAGTGAACAAATAGATTTCTAGTTTTATTGCCTCCACTTTGCATGCAATTTATCTTGTTTATTTGATTGTTTTCTTTTCAAAGTCCTAAAATTATGGCAAATGTGTACTAAAAGAACCATTAAATTACAGGCCAAAAGTAGGAGGTAAATGAGATCTACAAATAAAATTTTCAAAAATGTCAGCTTATGGGATTTGCTCCTACAAAATACAAGAGTGACCATCTTCAGAACAATTGGGGAAAAGTTGAGAACAATCTCAGTGCATTAAGAATGCTTATACAGTTCTGAAAGCAGTAATAATATCATTTGCAGGTAAATACATTTTAAGAAGATCATGTCAGCTACTACGTATGCATCTTAGGCATTCTGTGTCAGGTTTTTGATTATCTATTTCCAGACTTGCTCCAAGTTAACTTTTTTGCCAATGCCAGGTATAATGGACCTTGTAATAAGTTTGTGACTTCAGCAGTATTTTCTGGAGACGTTTTGCCTAAAAGACCGTTCTGAATTCCACTTCCTAACTTTGCTCTTTTCTGTTTCAAAAATAGCATTGATGCTGCTGCACTTCATAGGTTGCATACTGGCAAACTTCTGATAGTCAAAAGTCAACACTGACCATTTCTTACAAGAATCCTGGGTAGCCTTCAAATTATTTAAGAGGAGATCTGTTTTCCTTGTTCTCTTTCATGAATATTCATTTTTAGTCACAGTCTAGTCCCAAATTAACAAGATAAATATGGATAAAAAAAGAAAACATACAATTGATATTTTATCAAATAAAAACTATTTTATATTTAGTTGTTTCTTTTTAAATTATAGCCATAAGAGCACTGAAGCAATTTAAAAGCAAGAGTAATTCTTCTAGCAACAGAGAAGTTGGTGACAGAGGGAAAGAGAAGAAAGATTTGGAACGTCAGAAAACAAAGAGGAATCACCAGTTTCCAAAAATATGGCTAACAAAATACTCCTGGTTAAAATATGATGATGAAAGGGGAATAATGTTTTGTGTACCATGTCATAAACATAATGTGGATTTGGGGGAAAATATTCATAATTTTTGTTCTGGCACTGATCACTTCAAACTTGAACTTATAAACACACACCAGAGTAGTGAAGCTCATGCCTGGGCTACCTGCATGGAAGCTGCCAGTTCTGCTTCACCAGATACAGCTGCTGCTGAGCAGATTTTGAAGAGCATGAACTCCATAACATTGGGTAGAGTAGAAAATATTTTTAGAAGATACCATGCTATTGCTAAATCTGGCTGTCCCCGTACAGACACTGACAGAATATGCAAACCAGATAAACTTTAACATGACCTTTCTCAAACTTGTCCTTCTGAAAACTTGCCTACAAAGGCAGAACAGATCTTTTTTTCCAATGCTGATTATTAATTGCACAGATTAGTCTTTGTTGCTGTCCTATAGCATAGCAACATACCCCTTGCATGTCAGTCACAGAAGTTTCAAGTCCTCTAACAGGTCAGCGTGATTTGAAATACCCTCTAGCTGTCTTGTTACTTGTTGGTTTGTTATTGTTCCTCCCCTGAGAGGTCTTTATTGGTTTACTATCATGTACCTTCTTTCATGATTGGTTCATTCTGTTATCTCTACCTGATGATGTAACACCTTAAAACTCTCTGCGAGAGAACAAACGGGGTCTCTCTGCTTTAGCTCCCCTTCAAGCTAACTGGCCCCTGCCCTCTCGAGGGCAGGAGAAAATAAACTTGGAATGCAGCTGACAGAGTTTCCACTCTTTCCTCCGTACCTTCCGCTGCTGGCTACAGCATGCCTACATGCTGTGAGGAGGCGTTGGGCTGCACTGGTAAACTGAGGCACGCAAACCTCAGTTACCATCTTCCCGTCGCTAGCTCACGCGGGCTCGGACCCCGTTAACCTGCAAGCCAGGCTGGGAACAGCCAGGCCGGCAGAGACCTTAACAAGTCTTCCCATAACAAGTACTCTTACAGACAGGATATGGCTAATATACTTCACAGCTTGAACTACTTCTTATTTCCTTGTAAGTATATTTGTGAGGGTTGCAATAAGAATGCTGTATCTTGATTTTTAATCTAGGAGCTGAGAATGAGTATGGTTTAGAGAATATATATTTTAATAATTCTAAATATTCTAAATGCACATTTCTACTAGGTAATTTCAAAAGTTAAAGCATACCAGCAGAATGTATTTCTATCATCAAGGAAATAGCAATGATTTGTATCAAAAGATAGCTAAAATTAAATCATTAAAGACCCTTATAAGTTCCTCCAACAGCAAATGAAGATGTACTACAGGTACAAAGAAGAAAATTAATGTGAGAAATTAATGAGGTCATTCACCTTTGAATCAACCCTCTTCTAAATCAAGATGATTCTCTACTTTCAATATAAAACATAATGTAGTAATAGCAGAAGATACCCAGTACCCCACACCCTACTGTACTACAGCTCTGCTCTGTGCTGTGCTATGCTATACCACAAAAACATATACATATATATACACACATACAGTCTCTTTTTGGTGTTTTGCATAGAGGTTCATGCTACTTCTGGGTACAAATAGTGTGTCAGAAATGGAGTAGGTTTCGAAGGAATGCCTCATTAAAGGATATTAGTCCACTCCAGGAGAGTTGATCTGTAGGGATCAGAAAAAGAGATCAGTACTGTGCGTTATATAAAATATCTGAACTTGTGATTTGTCAGACATAAAAAAAAAAAAAGAAAAATGTTTAGATATAGTTTGCCTAATAAGCAACAGGATATAAATTTCATAGGGTGGCTTATTAGATATGTGGCTAGATTAGATATTAGAATTGTTAATTCTAAGGGTTTTCTCTGGAATCACATATTACCAAGAGAGTTCTTTTCCCTCAAAGTTGTCAAATAGAGATTTTTAACTATGTTGAGATTAGAAAAATTTGAAAATATGTCCTGAGGATGTCCAACAGGTGAAAACAAAAAAAGAAAGAAAAACCAAAAAATGGTGGGTTTGTATCTGTAACACTGAAGCCACTTCCATGATGGAATGAGGGGGCATGTTTTCTCATCATCTTCTTTTCATCCATGAAACCAGCGAAATTCCTTCAACCTCACCTGTCAGGACATGCTTTCTAAGCCTGTGATGATTCTTGCTGCTTTCTTTTGGGCAGTCTTTAGTTTACACACATCCTTCTTGATCTAGAGACTCCAAAATCATACTATAGCAGAAGCCTTAGTGTCTGGGAAAAAAAAAAAAAAGCATTATTTCCAATGTATTCCCATGTACCTTCTGGTGATATTGTAATCTGCCGTAATCCTTAGAGACTTTTCTGAAGAAATTTTACTTTGGCAGTAAGATTCCCATTGTGATATTTATTCAGTTCACTATTTCAGGCCACTGGGGCACTTGACATTTGTCTTTATTGGATAGTGTCCTTTTATTCTAGACTTTCTCTCCAATTTTTAAAGTTCACTTTGAATTCTAATCCTGTTCTCCAATGTGCTTGAAGTCTGTTCCTGAATTGTTTTATCTTCAATGTAATAAATGTATCATTTTGCGCAGTCTATTTCCAAAAAGCACTGTGATCTGTTTCTGGTGAAACTTACTGATCCTGACCATCTCTCCAGTTTTTAAAAATCTTCATGAATACTGATTCTTTTTACAAGATGCTTGCTACTCCTTCTAATTAAAAATGTTTAATTTTCTATTCAGTCTCCTACATTATTAAACTAAAACTTATTAGGTTTGGGTCCTTTTATTTTGTACTTACAAAAGCATTTTGTAAAGAGCATACCTGTTTTGAAATGAGTCTTGCTAAGTGGAAAAAAGCCAATTCTGGGAATTGTTTTCCTTTTTCCTTCCTAGAGGACGTTATTTTCTTTCACTGCTTGCAGAGTAGCATTTGCAGACACCAGTATTCTTTTCTGGGTACCATCTGTGTAGCTGCCCACTCTCAGCATTTCTCTGTGATTATGAAGCACTGACAGCCCTTGAGCTGCAATGATGAGTCACCTCTTGTTTGGTATTATAATCAGATACTCAAAAGCAGTTCTGTGCTCTGTAATATATACCCAAATCCATGAAGTCTTGACAAAATATGTAAAAACACAGTGAGGAAAGTATTTCATATCTTGTTTTCGTGTTTATGAGGGATTTTCTCTGTTTCTCAGAGACTCCCTCATTCCTCCTATATATGTCAGTAGGAGGAATTAAGTCACAGTCCTTTTGAAGACTTTGAGCTACTATAACTTTAGTATTGTCCCTCATCAGATGTTTCATGAGGAGTTAATAAAGTAAAATTGCCCTACAGCACATCAGCAATTCTATAGTTAATATAAACAATTATATGGTTTATATAAATTGTGAGTAGTGTTTAAATTGCAATCCTTTAATCCCATTTCAGACATTAGTTTTGATGCAAGTTCTTTAAATTCCATGTCCCTCAGATACTTTTTATGTATGTTTCTGAAGTCATGTAGCCTCACAAAAATGGATATGATAATATTAGTATCCTTTTAAAATTTTTTGCATAAAAACAAAATTAAATTTTATTTCAGGAAGTCAGAAACTCCTAAGAAATATAGGAACTACATTTTTTATTGTCATATAGGGAAATCATAGTAGGAGTTGAACAGTTTATAACATAAGATAGTGTGACAGAAAGCTAAGTTAGATTGCCAGTGATCAAATGTGGAAAGGGAAGTGTTTAGCAAAAAACAAAATAAAAATTATCATAGCTGGGCTCTTCATGGTAAAGCACTAGAAAATCTGAGACTGCAAAGAAGATGTAAAAATTTTCCCTGTTGTTTTTTGTTGTTCATTGGCTCCTTCATGGACCATAGCCTGTTTTCCCCATGAACCACTCAAATGTTACCTGGTTTATTGAATCTTATATGAAGTGTCCCAGTAATGATGCTTCTGTGATGTAGGCTTCACTGTGCCATATGGAAATGAGCTGATTCTTGAGGCTTGAAGTTTTCATTAAAAAAACCCAAAATTCTGATTACCTTAAAATTATTGTATTACCAATCCAGTGTGCTTCAGTAAACAGCACATGATTTATCACATGATTTTTAGATGTTCTTTCTCAATGTAGATAACTCAAAAACTTTCAAGATGTCACATCAGAACACGGTTACAGTTTGACAGTATTTTTTCCCCAGCTTTTGCTTTCATGCTGAAATTTGTGGGAGGATACTAAGGCTTCAAGTCCCGGTGTTTCTCCCTTCCTTCTTCCTCTTCCAACAGACTTTGAGCTTCCCAAATCTATTTTTGTCCTCCTCTCTCCAAGCTTATATATGTGTAGGATTTCTTTGCTGTATTAAGATGTGCTGAGGGCATTAATCCTGGATTTCCTGATTGGAGATTGGTCTATAGAGATGTAGACCATTCATTCAAATTGGCAAGTTGGTTTTGAATAAATGATGTGATGAAATTACTATTCAAACACATTCTTTATATTCCTATCAAATATCTTTTTCATAAACTTAAATTTTACTTCACTGTTTCACTTCAAACAAATTGTCTTAGCCATAGAATGTGCACAGCTATCCCTTTTCAAAAGGACAAGAAGTTTCACTGGAAAAAGGAAAAAAATAAGTAAGTCTTTCCAGTATTTCACTGACTGTGTTTGCTTTTAAAGGTAATCTGAAAACTCCTGTTTTGATGCAATGGAATTGATCACAACCTGACCAAATCAGCTTTGTCTCTAAAAATTTAAATAACTTGAAACTTATTTTACATTTTTTGTTGTTAATGTTTTTGTTTTGCAGTGAACTCTCACTGACCCAGAAAAGTCCATTTCTCAAAGAAAAGACTCATATCTGTCTGTTAAAATTTTTATACGTTATTTTGTGTTTTAATACCATACAGGAAGTTTGAAGTTTCTGTTTGCTCATAAACAAATCTATTCCTGCTTAAAAAACAAATAGGATTTGCTGCACTTATTTATTTTTTTTAAGATTTCTTTAAAATAAAATTAATGGAGCTGTTTTTAACTCCCACACATCAGTTCTGAGAAGCTTTTCAAACAGTTAAATTTTGTTTCAGAGTTCAACAGTGCATGTTTCTTACCCCATTCTCTAGCATACTCTTGCTTTAAAGAGCGAAGATAGATTTATGGTTGATTAGAAAGAGCAGAGTGGAAGAAAAGGTTGGTAGGTATTCCATACACAGAACTCTGTGTGATTGGTGTCTGTGATGAGCTCATTGTCAGTGTAGATTGTGTGAGGATGGATTAGTGATCTTAATGAAGATCAGGACAAGTACAAGAAGAATTGCAGTGCAGCAAAATATTTGGAATTGTGCTATTACATAGGTCACACATGATTAATTTTAAATGAGGAGATTTTGTGTTTGGTTTGGAAGATATTAGCATTATCAGTAGAGCATAATAGGAAAATAAATAACTTTTTCATATGACCATTAAAATGAAAAAATAGATTTTTATTTTTTAACAAAAGAAGTCTATTTAGAAGGCTAAACATATTCCTATATTGATTTTTTTATTAGGTTTTATACCAAAGAAATTATTTGTTGAAACTGTTAGTGGCTTGGTTAATTTGAATCTTGGATTAAATTGCTTTCCTGATGCGTGGAAGAACTTAACACTTCCAGATGTAAGTTAACCCCTATATTCTCTTCAACTGGAGTATTGGTTTGTGTAGAAGATGCAGCTTTGTCTTTATTACGATAAAATGAAGATTGTAATATTATAGGACAGGATCAGTTTTTCTTTAAAATTCTTCTGTTTCACTAGAGAAGGATTATGGAAGTCACTGTATCAGAAATTTTGTCAGGAGTTTATTTATTTACAATTTTCAAATTATATCAGTTCTTAAGACACTGTCCAAAGTTTTCAGATTTAGGTACACAAAAACTTAGAATTTAGTCTTTCCGGATCTTCCATACTGAATTAATTTTTCTTTCAGATGTTTCTGGTAAGCCTATGGAATGGAAATATTTACTTGTTTTAACATGTTTGATAACTATTTCTGAGAGTAAACTGTGATTCACATTAAAATTTTAATTGGATTTCTCATAATTTCACAGCATTATTCATATTCTTCACACAGATGAACTGCATTAGTGAAACATTTTACAGTTAAAGTTTAAAGTTGTGTAGTTCTAGTGAGCTTAGTGAAAACTAGTCACATTTGTCATCTTGACTATATAAAAACCTAATCTTAGTACAGGAAATTAATTATACAAGGAAAGCTATCAGTCAAATTTTGTCTATTAATAGACCAAATGTGCGTGTATCCCATGTTCTGTATTCTTTGAGAACTTTTAGTGCTTATAAATCCTATCTTTATTTTAATAATAGCATTTTCTTTCCTTAAAAGAACCATTTTTGAATTAGACTTTTAAGTTTATCATGGAAGCAAGAACTTACTTACAAAAGGAAATTCACAAAGCGTAAGCTAAGGTATATATTTTGCACAAGATGTTCTGAGCTGAACTCACCATTTCATCACTGTGTGACTTAATAGAATCTCAAATAAATTTTCAATAAATAATAATCAGTGCTGTTCTGGCCAATGTTAGGACAGATGTTATCCACAATGTCACCAAATTGTCTCACTCTGTGCTGCCCCAGGCCCTTCTTCCTGTGAACACATTGCTTCCTCTCAGACTGCAGTTTGGAGCAACCCAGATGCTTCCTTTGACAGGGAGATCTGGGTGTGGGGCAGAAGGCAGTGCAGAGGTGCCTCAGGGCAGAATTGACCTGGGCTGATTTGGTTCCCCCTCTCAGACACAGCCTCTGCAATGCTCTGTCAGGAGATTTTGCATGTGTTCTCCTCTGCTAAATACATGCAACAACTTCATTGGTACAAAGACATATGCAGCAAGCTGCAAAGCAGCTTTTCTACCACGGCTTTTTTCCAACTATAAATAATGCTGGAGCAGAGAAAAGCCACTTGGTGGACACCTGTAAGAGTAACAGGGCCAAAGCACAGGACCAAGGGTTTTGTGCTCATGATGCTAAATTGTCAGTTCAATTCTTGGTACTCTCACAAGACAGAGCATGGTTCAGGGGTTATCATGTTCTGAGGAACACAGGCAGTTTAGATATAGATGCCTATTTAGGGTATTTATTTAAAGAATACCTACTGCACATGCCAGTTAACACACAGTGGCCTGTGCACTATTTTTTTTAGTTGTACATGCCCTTTTTAGAAATGTGAAATCTCACTGCAGAACCTTGTCTATCCATCCGGGAAAAGACCTAAGGATACATAGCATATTGAAAGAGTGTGTTTATGCACACATATTTGACACTATTTTTTATTTTGGTTTTATAGTTACAAAATCTGGCACGTGAATTCACAGTGAACTCAGAACTTACTGACTGGCGCAGATTCTTGCTGGCAGCAGCACAGCCTTGGCCAGTGCCATCTGTGACACAACTCCTCAAAACACTGCATGGCTTCAAGTCTGTTGATGTCACCGGATCAGGCTTTGTTACACAGGAACACTATATGCAGGTTATAATCCTTTTATCTTTTCAATCAAGTTTTTTTCTGGTTAGACTCTCTGAATTGAATGATATGTGTTTTGGTTTATTCACGTTGAGAAACTCAGTCTGAATTTTAAATGCTTCGGGTTTGAGGGAGCTCTCTACTGAAAAATGTTTTCAGGAAATTGATGGCCTAATATGTATCCTGTCCATAGTTCCACAAATCAGGCTAATTAAACTTACTTTTTACTTGATTTTCCTACTTTTCCCATAAATTAATCTCAAGTGAAAATCCATTCTGTTTTAAAGAAACCATTCCATGTGCACTTTGACGACTATTAACTTACTTGACACTGAATAAGACAATTTGCTCCAAGCAAAAATAAGAATTTCAGTTTCATCTCATCAGCTGCATTTTAATTAAGTATTTCTAGATGTTTTCCAGTCATTAATTTTCTCAAGTTAAGATCATTCCTCAAACCTTGAATACATGGAAAATAATGAAATTCTTTGATCATTTCTCTGAAGACAACTTCTATTTGAATTGTCACATAGTTCAGCAAGGGTTTTCAGGAAGGTAGTTTTGTGAAGAGTATTATGAATACATTTGTGTTCTTTCAGCAAAATTCTGCTCATTTTTACTTACTTTTACTTTGCATTTTTAATCATACTTAGAATGACTGCTGGTTCACTCTCGTAGGCCATCCTAGCTGTAAGTATCGTATATATGCACATTTAAGTGTCTATAGATACACATATCTATGTGTGTGTGCATGTATACACTGAAGTTCTACAGTCTTGCCAGTTTTTATCTTTGTTTGGTGATACTAAATGTAATTTTCAAACTGTTTTGAATAAATTTCATAGAACCTCTATTGTAATTTGTTTTCCAATCACCTAGTGTAGGTTTTTAAAAAAAATAATAAAGGCTGTGTTGATCCAGAGGCCTGTCATTTTCAGAACTTCTTTGATTCATTTAAAACTCTAGGAGCACCTGCCAATCCCTGCCCACCACAGACTTTCCAAGAAACAACTCTGCAAAGCCAGAAAACCCACAAAAAGTGCAGGTCTTTGTGCATTTATTTTTCTATTGTTTTAAGTTTTACTGAAGTGTGAGAGTTTACAAATAAACTAACAGTTACAAGATATGCCGACCAAAAATGTACATTTCTAGCACAGGATCCTATTTCAAATATTATAATAATAATCAATCAATTAATGTCATTGCTTCAGTATTACAAGGTAGTAAATATGCAATAAACAACTGATTTGTTTGTAGATCTATACTCCCTGTTGGTTCTTCCAAACTTCCATGGGAGTGATTATTCTGAACCTACAGTCTCACCTGCCTAAAGACTGAGAAGAACGTTAAAAAGTCATGAACACACATGACTTCACAGCTGAAGCTCCTTTTTCAGAATAGGACTGTGTAGGTAGGCACATAACATAGGTGCTCTGGAGAACGTTCTGGCAACGTCCAGAGACTGTCCAAAGTGACTCAGTTCAGCCATCTGCATTGCTCTGAAGAGTTTGGTCTGCAGCTGATTCATATTGCCTGTGTATCTGCTGTGTGTGACATCCTGCAGTTTGTGTTATCGACAGTGTTGTGGTTTGGAACTTTTGCATATGCAGTTATGAGAAGAACAGGAACAGAAATTGTCACACTTAAGTTTAGCCCTCTGATTTCAAATTATTGGATTGATTAGGAAATCTGAATAGGTTTTATTGCAATCTTTGTTGTATTCTTTTTGAGCAATTTATGGCAATTGTTCTGAGGTCCTACTGTCTTTACAAGAGACAATGACAAGGAAATAGCAGGAATAACCTACCACTGGGAATTTGAGCTGCTTCAGCTGTCCTCTCTCTCTGCACCTATACTTGCATAGAAACTCCATATCATATTCTGCTTCTTTGGCAGCATAAACTTACAACTACGTAGTCAATTTTCTCTTTTTTCAAAACCATATATTCACTTGTATCCTACTTGTTTTTCAGTAATTTCTCAGGTATCTGTTATGATGTACAAACAGCAACTTAATTATTCTCACATCATTGTATATTAATAACAAATTCAGTTTGATTAAGTCCAAAAATTAGGTTCTCTGTTGAACAGTGAGAGTATAAAGACTACCTTGTTTCAATGTCTGAAAATAAACTTTTTTTTTTTAATCAGGCTGGCTTATGGTTTAATGGAAATGAAGATCTAAGCATGACAGAGAGTTGCAAAGAACCTGTGCCTTTAGATAGGCTGAAATACCTCATAAAGGTAACTGAAAACATAGGTATTTTGAAGAGATCACTATTCAAATATGAGATGTCTCATTTCGGAGTTTTTTGGGTCTCTGTTTTTCAGTAAGTGCTGCATTTTTGTGATTTTTTTTTTTCAGGTCAAGTCGTGCTTCAGAATAATGTAGAAAGGAATCCAAGAATCAGCCTTGAGTATTCTAAATCATAGCCTGCACAGAAAGACTTAATTACTCCTCTTTTTCATTGAATGACATTAATTTTGCTACAAAACAACCAGCTTTGTAAAGAATGGGAGCCAAATGATCACTGCATCTGAGCTCATAGAATTTTCCATGAAAGAGAGGGCTAATAATAATCTGAATACAAAAAAAGCTTTCAAAATATTTGTCATGATACAAGGTTTTATTAATTCCTCCCTTTTCTGTGAAATTCAATTGCTGTTTCTTTGAATTACTTAACGCGTATTTATGATTTATCACAGCCTTCATTTGTACAGCCTCAATATGTTTTTAAATATAGTTAGTTCTTATTAGCAATAATTACTGTATGTCATCCTTTGCTCTACAGTCCTTTATTTGTACTTTGTTTAATTCCACTTACAGAAATTAATTTGCATATTTTTGCCCTTTACAGTTTTTCTTCAGCTTATTTGCGGATACCAGAAAAGACCCTGCTCTGCTGAACTATACTAAGATGCTGCTTTATTTTGCCTCCCACTCTGATCCAGTTGAAGGTGTATACAGAGCACTTAGCATTGCTGCTGGAACATATATTCACAGAAAAAAAGAAGCTTCCCTTCCATGTGCGGTAAAATATTACAGAAAAAGACTAGAGAATAGTAGTAGTGCTGTCAAATTGTAAATTAACTAAATTTCCGCATATTTGGTTACCCTCAGTAGCTCCAGTCGTTACAAGTAATCTCACTGAATTCATGGGAACATTGCATTGGTAATAATATTCAGAAGGATTCTTTCAAAAGTCTAGGAATTTGCTTGCCAAATAGTAATGAACGTTTAAGATACTTACTGGTGTACTTCTTGTATATATGAATGGAAGTAATTCTTTTGCCTAATCTTAGACCAGCTGTCAATCCCTGTAGTGTGATTTACAGTAATATTATCTCAAGATACAAAACCTGATATTATTGCTGGTCTTACTTTATTTTCCACTGTGTTACCCACTAATTGGGGTACTCAGACACATCTTTGTTGTGTTATTTCCAAGTATGTAGGTTTATCTGTAAACCAGAAGGATTAATGATTTCGTACAAAATAATTTTTAAATTATTTTTTCAACCATGATGACTGTATTGTCACATCAAATGAAACTTTGTCATTTGAACATTATTAGTATTTCTGGAGTATGTTAAAGTCTTAAAACTGCAATTAGTCCACTGCATGCATCAGTTACTTATTATTGAAATATAAGTCATTTTTTCAGACATAAATTATTTACCTGTATACACCTTGTAAAGAAGTTGCTGCTCTAGATAATAAAATGATTCATGTCCTGTCACAACCACAGTGACTCTAGCACTTGCCCAGAACTTAAAGTACAGTTGGGATCTCTAGAAACAGTACAGAAAAGGCATTCTTTTACTACAGAGGGTAATCATATACATCTGCAAAATAGCATTTTATCATTTCAAATGACAGAAGTTATTATACTTCCCTGTGTTTTATTTGGCACAACAGAGTCTTTGTACACTGGAGAGACTGAATAAGACAATTTCCTTTCCACATTTCCTAGGAAGAAGGAGAATACAGAATGCTCCCAATTAGATATTGTGGACCTGAACTTAATTTCCCATATTTCAGTGGAAAATTCTAACTTTCATCTCATTGAATATAAAGTTACACAACCTGTTCTCATTTTTTCCATTTTCTGCTTGGTTTGATCTGTTTTGTTGGAAGTTTTGTAACATATAAGTCATAGCATTGTCTTTATTGTCTATGTGTCAACTACTTCTTAAGGCTGTGAGTCTCGAGTGAAGGGGAGCATTTGCCTTCAGCCAGAATTAACTGCATCTCTGAGGAGAAAGAGATGTCCCATCTCACCTGAGCATTTCCTCAAGCCTGCTTTCTCACTGAAGGCATTGGCTCTGTGAATCTGTGCTATGTCTGATGTATGTCTCACAGTGTATTAAACAGACAGATTGTGTGCGTAATTCACCTTGGAGAGTCCCTAGGAAATGGAGGAATATCCAAGAATTAGATTTTAAATGAATCTTGCTTGTGTGGATTCTCTTTGACTTGTTGTTGGTGTCAAAGTTGTCAAAGTTGGTGCTCAGAATGACAGGACTGACAGAACATAATTTTAATGTTTTCATTTTTCTTCTGCCTTGTGTTCCATGCCTATGCACTTTAACAATAATTTTGAATACTGACAAAAGGCAACAAAAGAAATCCCATTCCACTGAAGTGAATGAGTTTTCTCTTTAGGCTTTAGTAGAGCCAGCATTTCACGAAGGTTATTCCACAAACACAAGGGGGCAAGAAGTAAACTGCATTGATATCATGTCATGTTTGAGCCAAGCTCCATCAAATACACAAAGCCCTGAAGACATCCAAAGTGGTTTTCAGGATCAAATTAAGACCCCAAACTATTTTTCTCTGTGACTGTTTCCAAGTGATCTAAATATCCCAGTTCTCACTCCAGGTACTGGAAATGTAGTAAATATTATCAGTGGAGCATTCATCAGTGAAATATAAAGAGCTATCCAGCTCATCTCTAGGAAGTTTTTACACCCTAGGTAGCTGGCTCATACATAGGCACTTACAGAACTGCACCTAATTTGTCTCTTCTCTTTTTCTCGTTCTATGCTTATAATTGTAACCATTTCTCATTGGTATCCATCTACAGAAATACATCTGAAGCCTTCATGTTGTTAAGAGAAGCTCAGACAAACATATTCTTGACACTTCTCTTAGTAACTTCGTTTTAAGTCTAAACAACGTTGTTATGACTTGTGTAGGTCTCACAGCTCAGTGTAAACAATGCAGTGAGAGACAGAAAAACTTCAGTGCTGACTACTGTGTGTTAAAAAGACTGTGTGAATGACTCTGCTCCTCCTGTGCTCAAAATGAAATACATTAAAGCCCAAGGCACATAGCACAGGTGTGACTGAACCTCAGCAGTCTCTCCCTCCTAATGAGGAAAGAACTGGTTTGTTCAATTAAATGCAATTTCCTGTTGTTACTGGCTAGTCTACACTGTGGTATAATCTAGGCAAAGCATTGTTCGCATTTGTAAGGTCCTTTTATCTTTGTGCTCACAAATCTCTATAGCAGGTGGTTTTTTTTAGTTTTTGTTTTATTTTTTTTTCTCTTTGAGCTCTAATATCACCACAAAATTGCCTAACTTAATTTTTCTGCATAAACTAGAAAATATATGTTTCTGTGGAGAGATGGTAAACTGTTGGCCAAAATACAGTTCTTGCAGTGACTCCTTAATTTGGACTAGAAAATTCATACTGTTTTTTTTTTTGTGTGAACATCCAGAATTACCACGTTTTTGGTATTTGCTTTTAACTATGAAATATTTTTATGTTTTGTTGCTCTGAGAAATACTAGTTTTTCTGTGCAATGTTGGCCTCATTCCTGGAAAAAGCTATTTATTAAATTTCTGGTAATGCTAACATTATGGATATTTCTGGACTGTCAGGATCTATTCCCCTATCCTACAGTGTAGTAGATAATTTTGTGTGAGTTGATAATTTTTGTTTTGTAAGAACTGAAGTTTGAAAGTGTAATCCACTGGTTCTCAATGAGTGTTTAACCTAAACAGATCATCTACTGACAGATAGTTTATCCCCAAGCATGATACCTGTGCTTAAATTTTAGGATTCTTCAAGCCCCAACATACTGTCAAATGAGAAGACTTTAATGGAAGATGAAAAAGAAGTCTTGAATTACACAAGTGAAGAAATTATTTCAGTGACATCTCTGCTCAAAATATTTCATACTGGAGGAAGTAAAGATGAAGATAAACATCGATTTAGCCCTCTGGAGAAGGCAGACAGCTATGATAAGGTAGGAAGATTGATTCAAGAAAGGTTTTGTAGTTTTCCTCATATATTAAAAAAATATTTTGTAATATTTGCTTTTCCACAATTCTTTTAAACAATAAATTGACCACATATTATTTGTACTTAAAGCATTTCATCAAGATGTACCAAGAATTAGGTGCTGAAGATCTGACACCCATTGCAGCTGAACTCCTTTTGAAGCACCCTTTCATGGAAGATTTGATCAACACATGCCAAGAATACAAACTTCCTGTAAGTATTGCTGTCTGGGACCAAAGACTTTGTAAGCACACATGCTTAAATTTGCATTATCCCAGAAATGTGCATGTAATTGATATAGGTACTGCGAATTTGCCATGTAGATCATCTATACAGCCCAGCAGCTGTAGGGTAGATCAGGTGTTTTGTTTTCCATGAATATTCCATCCATCAAAGACTGTGCTGCTTTCTGACCTGTTCTTTGTACAAGTCTAGCTGGCCTGGAGCTGCCTACAGGTTTTCTACTTGCCTTGGCCAATGAGGATTTGGCTTTCTCCCAGTTCATAGAAAGGAGTCTGGTTGAATTATCCTCCAACAGGATCATCCTGCAGGACACTGTAGGATATGTGGTAGATCCCGTTCCATCCCAGGCCAACCAGGCAGCAGAAAAGGGCATGGAGAG
Source organism: Dicrurus megarhynchus (assembly GCA_013399195.1). Taxonomy (NCBI): domain Eukaryota; kingdom Metazoa; phylum Chordata; class Aves; order Passeriformes; family Dicruridae; genus Dicrurus; species Dicrurus megarhynchus. The sequence goes on along the minus strand of VXAD01007898.1, from coordinate 379,174 downwards.
GTGGTACAGGTTCAAGTGTTCTTCCCTGCCATTCTCTGGCACTTCCCTGCTGCCTGCATCTATGTTTAAACATGCTTTAAAGGAGTTGCACAGAAGGCAAATTTGGGCCAGAAAATCACCCTATTTAAGATAACAAACTATGGCAAAAGTAATCAATATACAGGGTGTAAGAAACTAGCATGAGAAGATGAGAGGATTCTTGCATGTGCATGTCCCACATCAAATATAAACAGTCTTCACAAGTTTTAGATGATCACTACCATAGTGTCCTGCAAAATATAAATCTGAATAAGATACATGATACTTCAGGAGTAATTTGCTATTTCTTAATTATATTCCTCACTTGTAGGATGTGAATTGCCCAGCATTTACTATATCACTCATAACTGTTGTTAGTAAAAGATAAAATGTAAAAGAATACATTTACTCAGTAAAAGTGAGGGTTAAAAATCTATTTGCTACAGTAGAAAGTGATAGAAAATATAAGACAAAGACAATACAATTGAAGATTATAACTATCAATGGGTACCTATCCCGCCTATGTTGATGTCTCAGCCAATTTGGGAAGACAGATGCCATGCAACATTAGGTCATTCCTCTCTTCCCTTCCCCATTCTCTCTTCCTGACTCCTTTCATTTAATTGAATACTGAATTTTCTGATTTGATTTTTTTCCAACCTCACTGAACGTCTTGTAAACCAAAGCGTTTTTTAAACCAGCTCTCTAGATGTGTTCCATATCAAGAACCGTTGTTCAAACAAACCCTCACCGACTTCATAACATTTAACATGATGCGACCTCTTCATGAAGAACAAATGTGATGAAACCTAAAATAAAGCTTGATTAGCTTGTAAACTGAGTAAAGCCATATCTATATGCTTGGCAATTTACAGGGACTCTATTAAAACTTTTTCACACTGGCCAATAGCTGAAAATCAAACTCACACTTGTCTATTTTTTATTAAAATTTCTATTCTTCCCTTACCATTTCTAGGAGGAACTTTGTTACATAGCTTAAAGAGTAGATTGTAATACATATTTAAATTTTATTAGCTACCATTAATCATCTGTGTTATTTCTGGCTGGTAGGAGATATTCAGGGCGGTACAGTTATAAAAATTGTCAGCCTATGAGAAAAGCTGTAGGATAGTGTATATGAATCTTGGCAGTAACTGAGGGTTTCAGTGCACATGTTCTATCCCAGAGGAGTTTCCCCGTCTTGTTTATATATTGGTATCATTCCACTTAAATAAGACATCTTTCCACTTATTTGGCAGGTTCCATTGATGCCTGTATCTCCTGACTCAACAGTTAGATGATGCAGAGCTTCAGTTCTCATTTGTAATACTTAACATTTCCTCTTGAAAAGGCTGAGTCAGTAGACTGTATCTCAAATATAATGCTCTATGGTTTCTATACCTAAACCTGGAATATTTCATTCCTTGACAGTACTGTTAAATACAGACTTTTGTTTTATGCATGAAATCAACACTCAGGTTTATAAAAAAAGTGTTATATTCACCAGCAAACAGACATAGAGACTGAGGGGCCATTGTTTTAAGTACATTACAATTCTGGTCTAAAACATACAGACTCCAGGAAGATTTTTCCTGTATCAATTCCACATTTGGGGAACAGGTGAACTTTTTTCTTTCCAAGACAATATTTTTAGCATCAATTATTTTTGCAGAAATTCTCCTCAGAGATGTCTATAAAAATGAAAGTCAACCACAGTGCTGTTATTTTGAGATCCTTTACAAGATAAATATAGCAAGTTAGGGTGTGGTTAAGTTAAAATGTTTCTACTCATGCAGTCATAAACAGCAGAAAGTAAAATATTTTGCTGAAAACTATAAAGGGAATATCGAGCTTACAATTTTTTAAATTTGAGTTAGGATACGTGATTCTTTTGGATCTTGATGACCTGTCCAATTTTAACGATTATTATCTGTCATATCTCAAAAAATATTTTTTCCATATGAGATATATTGTCTTTTGCAGGAATTTTGTTTTCTCTGCCAGGGGGCTGGCAACATCCTCCATGATGGTGACCTTTCTGTCAGCCTTAGTGAAAATTTCTACAAATTAATAAGCCCAGAAATTCTGTTACTTTTTCATCTTTTCTGTCCTGATTACAAGGTTTTCTGGTCCTAACTAGAACTTTCGAGTGTTTGCCATTATCAATACATTTTTTTCACTTATCAGATGAAATTTATTCCTTGAGCATAGGCAGCTGACACATAAACATATGTGTATGTTTATGAAATCACTTCATTACATTCTCAATTAAATTTTTTTAAAATAAATTCAATAATAAATGAGAGAAGATTTTTATTAGATCAGATGATTCAGATGGGAAAAGCAAGCAATCTGCTTTTTCCACTGTGTGTGTTTGTCTATTCTATTTGGTCAATTAAGGGGTTTTCTTCAGGCCTCATTATTTAGTATTACAAATTTTGCCATCTGTTCTGAGACTGTCACAGATATGGTAATACAGAAACAACAACGAATTTTGGTAATTCTGCATTTTGATAGTGATAAATTTAAAGGAAGAGTCTGGGATATATTCTACTTGTATAATTCTTAATGCTTAATGCAGTATTTGTTAATTTGAATGGACTACATTCTTATAATTACTGAAGATAAGGTAGTTTGATAATTAGCATTCAGTTTCTTGATATCAGAAATATTATGCATTGGATAAATTGTGTTACATTTCTTATTCTGCTTTTAAATCCTGAATAACCCTTTTTAAAAAGCTCTGGTTTTGAAGGTAGGGATATCACATAACATTTGTATGTGTTTATGTTTTGAATACATTTAGCACAGGCCCTTGCATCATGCTTGTTCCTTCTAAATTGTCATATGGTTATTGCTGTTACTGTTGCTCATTCTGTTAATCATTTCAGTAACATAATTCAGATATTCTTTCAGATAGCAGTTCCACTGAAGCAGGATTTCTGTTAATGTATAGTTAACATGTCTTTATCAAAAAACATTATTAGTATGTTGAAGAATTATTATAAAACCTGTTTATACCCACAGCAGACATTTTTTATTACACAATTCAACAAACATTCAGAACTCCACGTATCATTTCACAAAGTAAAAGTGCTTCTTTTCATAGGGAGAGTTCATGCAGATTATACTCAATACAAATTATGAACTGGACCATGTATCAGTGCTTTGACAGAAAAAGAGCACTGCTGAATCACTGTCTAGTCATAAACTGTAATTGTAATACTTATGAAACTCAAGAAGCTTTTTTCATGTGGTATTTTAAATGTCCCAGTGTGCAAGAAAAAGAAAATCTAACTCAGTGTTTAAATACCTTATTTATAAAAGAGACCTATGTTATGCTTCTCTTGAGCACGTATCCCATCCCTAAATAATCTTAGAAAATTTAATGTACATAAAAGATGTTGTTTCTCATATTAAAGAAATATAAATAAAACGTGTTCATGTTAAAAAAAAAAGTAAGTTTCCTTCATTAAAGACAGACATAGTAAATTTGTTTATAGTAAATAGTAAAACCATAGTAAATCTCTTTATCTCCAGTTTTTTAACAGTATTTAGTATAACATTTGATAACATTTATTTTTGTCAAACCAGGATTGAAACTACTTTTTCTGACTCAATTTGCTGAAAAAGACCTTCTTATAGTGAAGCATTTCCTAGAGTCAAAGATAAATATTAGTGAAACCTCCTAAAACTAGGGACTGGTAAAATTTTCTTTTAGCATAGTTCTGTATTTACTGAAATGCTTCTGATAGTTTGCAAGTTTGTAAGGCTTCGTTACATTCAGGCACCTCCTGCTTTTGAAAAAAGGCTGTACCTTCAAAATATGCACTAAATATATATATTGGACTATATGTATATAAAACTACTACATATATATAAAAAATCTGACTGATAATTATTCTCCTAAAGGGAAAGAAGTGTATTCTGACAATATCAGAAAATGCTAGAAAGTTAAATATTTATCTTTATATTGAACACTCAGCATGTTATTTTTTTAAACCAGAAGTTTCTTGTTCTTCCTACTTACACATCCCACAATGGATAGTATTGCTGAAATGGGAAATGGTGAAGATTCTGCTAATACAAAATTTTTGAAAATTAACAAATCAGACAATATGTTACAAAGAACTAAGCACAAAATTAATCTGCTGAGGGTATATATTATTCCAAGTGTTAGTTACTTATTTTCTTTTATATCTATTTCCTGGAATTGTTGTTAAAGTTCAACCTGAAATATGACGTATTTTAAAAAAACTTCATAATTAAAGAATTTGTCTTTGTATGTTCTGAATAACATTTACTGGTTTAAACAACAGTCTTGATACCTCTCTTTACCAATAATTTTAAGCTGATGTTTAAGATCTCTGTTTAAGAGTTGCATTTTAACACAGTGTCATTTTGTAAAACCACCAAAGGCAATGAAGTCCTGTGGATAACATGAAATCATCCCAGTGATATTATAGCACCTCAGCTGAATGAGTTCTAGTGCCCTGCTGGAAGACATTGTCTGTAATGTGGGGAATATGTAATTTACTTCCACCAAAGCTAGTTTTTCACCCTAATCTAGTCACTGGAAATCTCACCCCATGGATAGACAGGTGTTATTACTGCAAGTTTTAAGGTGTTATTACTGCAGTTTTCAGGCTGCAACATGAAATGATCTTCTAACATTTCTTTTTTTCCTTTTCATAGGATATTACAGTCTTTCTCCAAGGATCCAAAGAAGCACAATCATTTGATGGGAAGAAAACCACATGTGAAGACATCAATGTATGAAAAATTGTTGTTCATGAACATTAAGAAATCTTTTTTCTCAAAGTCTGTAAGAAATGTGTCTTACAAGTCCAGTCCTCTCTCCAATAAGAGAAGTTTTTTTGTTTATAGCTGCAAGAGCAAAATCCCATTACAACTACACATTTTCTGTTACTTTAAATAAAAAAAAAGCAACAAAACCACCAACCGGGAAAGTTATGGTTTGCTCATCTTGAATAGTCTGATGGTATTTTTAAACAAAATTAAACCAGTTTCTGAACTTAATTAGAGATGGTAGCGTGTTCATTAAGATTTCGTTGAAGTAAAGAATATGTCCAATTCTTCTAAGTGCACTAAGATATCTATTCAGCTTTTGTTATATAATTAATTAATTAATTAATTAAATGCTGTAATCAGTTAATCTTTGAAAACATGTTGCAATTTGTAGCTAATGAAGTAAATGAAAACAGTGTTTTCTCTAAGATCAGGATAAACCGGGCATCATGTACATGAAAACGGATTGTTTGTTGAGAGTGGAGATGATGAATCTTTGCCATTCAACCTTTCTATTTCTACCCTTGCATTACATCTCAGCTCTACCACCTGCTACAAACCTGCAGGCTGTCTCTCCCCTGCAGGTGTGGGTGTCACGGGCGCTGCTCCCCGGCCACGTCCCCTCCCAGCATGTGGCCCCAAGCAGGCCCTGACGTGAAGCAGCAGGGTAGGCAAGCAAGCACCACAGTGTTTGTGGCTCCACTGCTGAATCTGAGTACCACATCACTGGCTGGAATTCACAGTGGGGTTCCACGCAAATCTTCTCAGTTATCCACTGAGAGTCCTTTTTTTATTCACGCAGTGCATTCAAGGGCACCATATACTCCAGATGCGTGCTGCAGATTTTCATGTGTGATAGGTGCTTGTCTAAAAATATCTATGGCACATTATGACACCTAGAGACTGTTGATTTCTGTGGCAGATTAAGCAGAGTCCTGCTCAAATATTCTCCTTACTTACAGCTGAAGTGGTTGTTTCTTTTTTTGTATGAAGTCTGAGTCTTATTGGTTTTCCTGGAAGTAGTTATTAGGATGTTTGTGTTTAAATGTAGTTTTATCCAATTTTTCTGTTCTCTTGTGTCTAGTGATGGCTGACTATAAGTCAATAGGAACTTTGTGACATACATTCCAGAACACTCTCTGTAAATAATTCCCCTGGAATTAAAAATGGAGATGCCTAATAAATTCTCAATTTTCAGTGGTATTCTGGTATTATTCTGATCTACAGTGTCAAGTTTCCTGACGACTAAACATAGGAAAACTGATAATTGTGATTATCTGAACTCAGTATAGAGTCTCATTTGTAGTCTGTCAGCTGCCCAAGATATTAGCATACCTTTGGCATTCTACACTGCCTTAGTAGCTCATATCTGAACACTGCGCCTTCATTCTGGAGTATATTTTTTCTGCATTCAGCATTACCCTCATAAAAATTGCACAAAATATTTAAAGGTTCTTTTCCCTGCTTTGATTCAGCAAAGTATTCATACATATGATGTTATTTAAGAATACAAATAATCCCATCAAAATCTTATAACCCATAGGGAACCACAAACCATTACCCTTTACTGAGAATGCTATCTGCACAGAATATTTTTTATATTTTATTATATCTTTGTTACTTTTTTAGTATTCATGACATAGTCTACTACCCATATAACATTTGATGGTGTTCCATACAAGGTTTCTAGATTGCCTTCTTGAGGTATAAAACAATTCTGTATCAAAAAAACAATAGCAGCATGCAAAAAAAAGAGGAACTGGCATAGTTACAGTTAGACAACAACTAACAGACCACATAAAAAATTTTTCTGGTAGTAAATATTTTTTCAGAGTTTTAGCACCTGATGTCAATAATGGCAGGTTTATTTCTTTGTTAATTAAAGACAGTCACATTTTGACAGGAAAGTCTAGGGGTAGCAGATCAAAGCATCTATATGTGATATATGAATCTCAGAATAGAACTCAGTCAGCTTATCACTTCAGGCAAAAAATGGTATGTCTCTTCACTCTACATAGTTTGTGCTAACCACACCAGCACAGAAACAGATGTAACTTTGTTGTGCCCCCGCAAGCCATGCTAAAACCTCAACATCCTCGTTCTGCTTGTGGCAATAGACTTTATGATATGCATATAAATTAATCTGCTTTGTTACCAGAATCAGTTCTTTACATAACATGTACAATTTGGTTAGTTTCATCCCCAATATGTTTTAAACATCACATGTATATATTCACACAAGAATTTGGCTTTTTACTTTCCATATTAAAATATTACGTGGGTAGAAAATAATTGCAATCTATTTCTCTGCCTTTTGCATGTTTCATAATCTTTAAATTGTTGCTTTTGTTCCACTTCCAGTTTCTTATTAAAACCAGCTTTAGTTAGTAAGTGTTTAATTCTGACTTAGCATACTGGAGATCTCCATGAGAAAATAAAAAAGGTATTATTTTCAAAAAGCCTTCCTTACAGTTCGTAAACCCGAGTGAAGGAAGAAGAAGCTTCAGCTACTGGAAATCATAAATTGCTATTTAGGTAACATTCTTCAAGTATTACTCCTTTCTCATACACTGTTTATATATTTTACCTGTGATCTAGTATGGGACATAAAATCATTACTGATAAAGTTTGAAATTAAGTGCAGATTGCAGAGCAGTGTCAAATAGTAAAAAGTGAAGTGGATTGTATGAAGTGTCAAGCTTCATGCAGTGAGCACGTACTCCTCCATGGGAAAGTAAAGGTATAATTTACAAAGCAAAGAATGTACACCCTGACAATTGCAATGTATTTTTCAATAGTTACTACATGAGTGTAGCTGAGTATCTCAAGAGTTATTCAAGAGATTTTGAGTTCCCAGCACAGCTGTGACCCAGATAGGAAAGAGGTCCTTGTTTTTATGAAGGGGGAATGCTGAGTAGTTTTGCATTAAGATGTAGGAGGAGAATTACAGTTATATCATGTTCAACTTTTATAGCTACTAATCAAGCAGGATATTTGAAAATGAAAAGTATTCAGAGAATAATGTCAAGAATGATAGGAAATCATGTTTTGTATAAGAAAGTGTGAGGAACTTGGTCTCTTTACTTCACTAAGGGAAAATTTAATGGGGTTTCAAATAACATTTCTACAAGAATCCATCTTCATTCTGGTAGACACCATCTAGATTCAATGGCTGGAACCCTTATCTTCAAAATAACAGGCAGATTTTTAATAGGGAAGTAGATGAAATGTTGAAGCAACTAGCTAAATGTGCCAATTTCCTCGACACAGTTGTAAAATCAAGATATATAATTCTTTTAGACACAGTTTGTGACAGGAACGACAAGAAGAAATAACTGCCCATTTGATATTAACATACAGAGTTAAAAACTAAACCTGACAGGCTAGTTTGGCTTTCGGTTAATTGTATGCAACATGCTCAACCCTGTTTTCACAGCCTGCTATCTTTTAATGTTTTGTTTACTCCTTAACTTCACTTATGTCAGATATTCTTGTCTATGCTGCATAGAAAATGCCTTGGATGCTTTAGAAAAGATGCAACAAAGCTTATATTACCAATACTCTCACAATAATTAAAATTACTTGTATTTCATCCCTGCAAAAATCTTCTTTCAAAAAAACCTACAAACCAAAAGCTGCTGCTGAATTAGGATGTTTTCTATACTTTTACTAATTTGCATAAAATCTCCCTGCATAAATCACTCTCAACATTTCATTCCTATAGAATTCAGGCTCCGTTATTAGTCTGCTTCAGGGCTATGATCCCTTCCTTTACATAGGTAGAATACTTCCAGATTTGTTCCTCAGAAAGCGAAGTCTGGTACAGGAAGATTCAAAATTTTGCAAGTAATCAGAACACTTTAAAGACTGTTTTGTTTTGTTATTTTTCTTGAAAATGGCTGAGTGTTGTCACATTGTCACCATAATAGCAAGAAAAGTTCCTCAATCTGCTCTGTGGTCCTTACCTCAAAATTTCCACTGAGCATGAGGTTCAGACATGCTTTCTTTTTTTATTCTTCATAAGTGAAGCCAGCTGTTTTGTTAAAAGCCTCTTAGCTCTGCTGAAATTTCTAAGTGTGTGAAGACAGCTTAAGAGAAGCTCTCCAAACCATTGAAAGAACAGAGTGATAAATGCAATCTGAAAATCAAGCACACAACACAAACTTCTTTGCAGGGTTATAGTTATGAAATTAAAGCAACATTAATCAGAAAATTTCAAAAGTTGTAGTATTGTTCACTTTATCAGTAAAAATTACCTAGGTTGATACTGCTCTTATTATCTTTAACAGATTCTATAAAAAATATGCTTATTTGCAAGTAGAAAAGCAGTTGAATTTAATTCCCAGTTTTACAAAATGTCCTTGACAGTGGGGAAAAACTATTTTCTTTCAAGTTTATTTTAAATATAATGTGCAATGAACATTCTGCAGTTCAACACCTCATCATAGAACATCCCTGCAAATTCAAGAAGGGAGGTGCAAAAGGTTGCCCTCTGGAAGGGGTAGCCTCTCATAGTGATAATTACTGAGGAGCAGCTGTCCAGAAAAGAACTTGGGGATGTTGGTGGACAGCAAGCTGAACACGAGCCAGCAGTGTGCCCTGGCAGCAAGAGCAGTCTTGGCATGTGTCAACAGGAACACAGCTTGCAGTAAATAGAGAAAAGTCATTAGCCTCAACTAATTAGCACTCATCATCTTTACGGTGATGACTACAGTTCTGGACCTCCCAATACCAGGAAGACATCAACACTCACATTTAGGATGCTTCTCACTTGCATCCAAGATTTTATGTTAAAGACTTCTCAACTTCTTGGCTTCAGGAGCAGTGCTTTGGACATCCTTACACTTCGTAATAGCAGAGTTTTGACTTAGTAACGTAAAGGTTTGACAAGCTTCTAGCTCATGACCGTGCTACATTAAAATAACAAAAGTGGTTGTCTGTACTTTGTGAAAAACTTGTACTTTTCTTGCACTATGAATGCCATACCTGTTAATTAAAAAGTAGCAGCAGTACCTGTCAGTAAGAAAGAGTGTGCCCACGCATGATTAATTGTTTAAATTAGGCAAAACCTTCATTTTTCCTCACTTTTCTATGACAGAGAAAAGTTTTTTCTTTGTTTCCAATATATATATATATGTGTGTGCCGCACCGGTGCCGCTTCCTAGCCCAAGCTTGGCGGGCGGCAATGTGATCCGATGCCCTCGGAGCTGACAGTGGGCTCTGGGGCTTTCAGTTCCTGGATCCACAGGGGCCGGATGGAAGTTCCGCAGGGAACTGCGAGGCAAACGGCTTTTCGCAGGTTACGCCGGTAGCTGTTTCTGAGCGACGGCAGAGGCAAGAAGGAGAGAGCCCGGCTGCTTGTGGCTATATACCTAGGCTTTATTTCTCGTCCCTCGAGGGACGGAGGAAACGCGGCATAGGCGGGAGCCAACAGAACAGCCCCCTTCAAGGGTGGAACAAAGGTTTTTAAGGGCAGAAGAACGGGGGGGAAGGAACAGCGGAGATAACCAACCAGGGAATGACAAGGGTTAACACTGACCACTCAGGGGACAGGAGAGGAGGGACAGACTTGGGACATCAAATCCAAAACGGAGCCCTTAAGATCTTTCTAGAAACTGATTGCATAATATATGAACTTATTATAAAACATGAACCAGTGGGACCAATCCGGAACCAAGGAGGGAAGAAAGGTCTGGAAACAGGGTGGAGATGAGATGTGAGTGGCGTCTCGTGGGCGTGGATATCAAACCTCTGCGTCTCCCTCAGGATTCTCCTCAAGGGTGGAGTCCTGGGCAGAGAAGTTCACCCACTGGGTGTCACTCACTTTAAATGCAAGGGGCTGGACCACCGCCACATGTGTGTATATATATATGTATATGCATGCATAGACGTATACATGTACACATCTATACATACATATGTCAATATATATCTACATATATATACATACATATATACATAGAGAAAACTAAAGCTTTTCTTGCTTAGTTACAGATCGGAGTACAGTTTCACGTGAGGAAGTTTAATTACATCCTGGTTAACTGTGAATTGCTGCTTTTCCAGCAAATGACATCCAGTGCTCAGGATGACTTTTTTTTTTTTTTTATGTGCAGTGTTTTAACTGTTGAACTCATAATCTGATCCACTGCAGAACTCCACACATAAGGTAGCTATGATAAAGCAAGTTTAGGAGATGATTTTTATCATAGTTTGTCCTGTAGAAATGTTACTACTTTCAGATAAATAACATTTAATTCTGTCAGTGCAGGATTTTCATTGGACATTGTTAGTTTGTTAGTGGAAATAACAGCATGTACAAAAATCAAGTCAGCATTTTCAGTATTTTAAAAACTGCATGTGCTGAAATTTCTTGGAAGTCAAGGTTCAGTATACGCAGCCCTCGATTATACATAAAACAAGACCTTGCAATACCATAACAGCTGACACTCAGTATATATTGCAATTGATTTAGCATCATGTTTTCCTCTTTAATCTGATAATGATTACTAGTGACACAATGAAACCAGAATGTTTTTAAACTGGACATGTCATTTACATTGTTTCGGGGAGGAAGCCTAAAAGAGAAGTAAGATCTTGTGGTTAGAGTTCTGCGGTAAGGTTATGTCTAATAGAATCATAGAATATCCTGAATTGGAAGGGATCCACAGGGATCATCGAAGTCCAGCTCCTGGCCCTGCACAGGACACCCCAAGAATCACACCATGGGCCTGAGTGCGTTGTCCAAATGCTTCTTTAGCTCTGTCAGGCTGGTGCTGTGACCACTTCCCCAGGGACCCTGTTCCAGTGCCCAACCACCCTCTGGGTGAAAAACCTTTTCCTGATACCCAACCTAAACTTCCCCTGACACAATTTCAGGCCATTCCCTCGGGCCTGTCACTGTCACCCCAGAGAAGAGATCAGTGCCTGCCCCTTTGCTTCCCCTCATGAGGATGTTGTAACTGCAATGAGGTGTCCCCTCAGTCTCCTCCAGGCTGAACAGACCAAGTGACCTCAGCCACTCTCACATGGCTTCCCCTCCTGACCCTTCACCATCCTCGTTCTTCTCCTTTGGACACTCTCTAACAGCTGAATGCCTTTCTTACACTGTGGCACCCAAAACTGCCCCCAGCACTCAAGGAGAGGCTGCCCCAGCTCAGAACAGAGCAGGACAATCCCCTCCCTTGCCCGGCTGTCAGTGCTGTGCCTGATGCCCCCCAGGACAGGGCTGGCCCTCCTGGCTGCCAGGGCACTGCTGATTCATGTTCAACTTGCCATTGACCAGGACCCCCAGGTCCCTTTCTGCAGTGCTGCTCTCCAGCCTCTCATTCCCCAGTCTGTCCGTACATCCAGGGCTGCCCCATCCCAGGTGCAGAGTCCAGCAGTTTCCCTTGCTGAACTTCCTATGGTTGGTGGTTGCCCATTTCTGTGATTTGTTGAGGCCTCTCTGCAAGGCCTCTCTTCATTAGAGGGAGTCAACAGCTCTTCCTAGTTTTGTATCATTTTCAAATGTACATAATATCCTTTTGAGTCCTGTATCCAAGTCATTTATGGAGATGTTGAAGGGAACTGGGCCTGAGATGGAGCCAAGTCAAGTGAAATGTAATAAGGGAGTGTCACAACTGGCTGCAGTTTAATGACCTAGTTCAGACTGTAATCTTGCTAGAACAATCAAAGGCTGGCAATTTTTCTGCAGCATACATATATCCTTAGGAGACAAAATACAGTTTTCCAAAAAATGCCCTTTTTGTGCTTTGTCATTGGCAAATGGAGCAGGGAATAGAAGGTTTCAGCTTCTTTTCTAAAGAACCTCAAAGGATTCATAGAAGCTTATTTTCCTAATTTTCAGAGATTAACATTAACCTCTTCATGTTTTCTGCTTAATACTTTTAGCAACAATTGACTTTTTCTTTAAAAGAAACATATCTGCAGTACCTCAGCCCATTTGTCTTTTTTTCTCCCCCACCACTTCCTTTAAAATTGGTTGAATTTAATGAGCACTCTGAAGCTTAGCCCATGGCATATTTTCACCTCTGATTATCTGAATTACACAGGCTACTCGTCAATCAGCACAGATTTGTTTTTTCCCCAAGCAAACTACTCCAGTGTGAATTGATTGTTCTTCAACCTAGTTCTAAGGAAAAGAAGAAAAATCTCTGTTACTTCATTCTTCTCATGCTCAATTATAAACCCAAATGGCTAAAATGCAAAGCTCCTTGAAAGATCCAAAACTGAGCAAAGGAAGGGCTAGGGTGGCTTCTCAGAAACAGATGAATTAAAAGAAACAGGTTTCCTCTTCTCTACCACTACCCACATCTGAACACACAAACAACAAAAACAATGGTAAGGCAAGGAACAAAATGAGGACAAACTCAAAAAAGAGAAAAAAAAAAAGAGCTGATACACAGATAAAATCAAAGACTGTTTCCTATCAAGAGTTTGTTTTGGAGTATTTATATTCATAAGGTGAATTTTTCTTTCGACTAAAATCAGTGGACTGTTTTATTCTGATTTCAAACTAAACCAAGTTTACATCTGGAGATTGACCTTTGACTGCAAGAAAGTTCATCCCAAAGCTCTCAACGAAAAGCCTAGTAATTACTCTTGGCAGTTTCTAGTAAAGTGTTCATTTATAATTGCAAGAGAATATGAAAAAGAACATGCAGAACATCAGACACTGATTTATTTTAGCACTCCAATTCTAGAAAACATTCTGCTCTTGCTCAGGTTGAATTCTAACTCCATGATCCAGCAGCTTTGCTATGCTTTTTGTTCTAAGCTGAAAAGCCTTCTTTCTTTTGGAAGCTAGATAAAATGATAACACGTTTTCTTAATCTTTATTTTATAGGGGAAAAAAAGAGTTCTGATGCCTCTCCCCATATGTCTGTACAGATTTTTCTCTGCATTAATGAGTTCACATTCTGGAATAAAGCATCCCAGGTATCTGGCCAGGCTTTACAGTTTCAGTTATGTTAAGCCCATCTAGAAATCAGCTGTTTCTCCCGCCTTCTATTCTGTCTCCCCAGTAAATTGCTAACAAAGATTTCTGATGTGTTTTTCAAGTAGAAAAGGCCAATTTCAAACAAATGTGTTACAAAGGTTTAAAAATGCCCTTAGAAAATTAGTAAGCCCATATTATTGCAGAATAAGGATGCAATTTTCTTTAAAATATTCTACTGACGGCAGTTATGTTTTGCTTGGACTGGTGGGGGGCTCAGGGGAAGTGCCATTTTGGGTACTTATGTCATACTATATGTTCCTTTATTGATTAATGCCTGTCTAATAATGCAATATAACTAGAATAAGATTGATTAAGTATCTTGCAGCTGCAGCTTAACTTCTGTAATTCCCAATGAAGACTTTTGATCCTGACACATACAAGTCTAGCTTATAAATACAGGAATGTATTTTGAGTTCAGTATTCTTAACACTTCCCTACAGAACACTTGAAGGCAAACTAATTCTTCGCTGGTGAGTTTTACAGCTGATCTTGATTGCATTAATGCTCTTGGAGGCTTAGTTATGAAACACTGAGCTCACATCTAGGTTAGATTTATATATGCATATAAGTGATCTAAGCCTTCTCAGAGTGGGAGAGCAAGCTAAGTGGTTAAATGGATTTAGGCATTGTAAATTGGGGTTTCAGATCAATTCACTTGTCCTTTTTAATATACAGGGAAGTGCCGATACCAGGTCTGAACAGTTACCTACTCTATATTTAGAACTGCACTCAACTCGCATAACAAAGGTTTACAAATCCATCCATTAAATCAAGTAGAATTAGATTTGTTTGGCAGGAGTTGCACGGTATTTTAGAAATATTTTGTCAGAGATTTTCGAGATAACATTCTTGCACTGATGTTTTAGTGGAGCTGGCTCTGTTAAACTACTGCTCTTGAAAAGGCTATTAAGCACAATTGAGAGTAGCATACACAATACAGAGGCCAGACAGGTTTTGGGGATGACTGGCTAAAAGTTTTGTCAATTTCTATAACCATAAAAGGTTTTGCACATCAGATACTTTCCCTTCATCTAAGGAGTGCCCCATTTTCTGTAGAGAAGTACATTCCTCTATAAGCTAAAGACTTGTATGTGTCAGCAGTATTGATAGGGAATTAATGTAGTTAAGCAGCAGCTGTAAGATAATAAATCAATCTTATCCTAGTAGAATTGTATTATTTAAGAGGTATTAATCAATGAAGGAACGTAATACCCAGTAGGCACATATTACAGATGATTTAGGGAAACAAAAGCATGTTTTTTAAGGGCTTACTGAGGGAAGAATCTGTATACATAAAAAGAAAATGTCAATATATGTTATCTTATTGCTTCTCCTTAGCCTAAGAATGCATGAACATGAAAAAAATAACACTTAGAAAGACTGGAATACTTTTGTGGAATTAATTAAGAAGAAAGTGCAAGTTTTTTATTTTTCTGTGCAAACAGGAAATATGTTGTAGAATTTCCTGGATGATACTCACCTGTCTGATAAAGCAATTGCATTCAGACAGACATACAATTGAAGTAAACAGGTAAATGGTATTGGAGGAGACACATAATCCCATTTCTGAGGAGGGGCATTTGGTGTATGTTTTCTCACTCCCGTTTTTAAGAGCCAGATGTGGTATGCTGACCTGAAAGAGATGAGGTACTATCAGGTTGCTCTGGCTTTCTCAGTTATTGTTTTGACAGGTTTTGCATCTCCTGCTCTAGGGCCACATTTCACTAAGCGGGACACTGTGAGCTGACCTAATTTGATCTGAGCAGGCTGCACTTCTAACAAACTCACAAACATAAGCTGATCTAATTTAGGTCATCAAACATTACTGTGGTTAAAAGGTCCCTGCATTAAATTGATTGCCTTGTTTATTTAAAAGTGAAGGGCTTTGCAAGCTTTTCAGATAGACAAAACAAATGAAATTACGGTCTCACTAATTGCTGTAGCAGCAGCAACTCAGATATAATAATTTACATATTTGAGTTTAACCCATGATTTAAACATTAGAAATATCATCAGGAAACTCCATATCAGGTCAGTTTTCTTCTTCCTATGTGGAAAGATGGAAAAGATGCACATTGTCAGACCAGTGCAGTGCTGGAGGACCTCTTCATCCTCCTTTTCAAAGTCTTGTGTGGTTTTCAAATGTAGAATCAATAGCATTAAATAGGGTTGTTTGGGGTTTTTTTTGTCATAGATTCTTGCCTTTGTGTAGTCAGAAAGGGAAAGTATCTCTCTGCCTCCTCATAGGGTCTGTGGCTGTGGAGGATTAGAGAGGGCATGAAGTTGGTGTAGTTAAACTTTTCTGTTAAAAATGGCTTTTTGAAAGTGGTGGTGGCATTGTAGTGGGAACCTATGATTTTTTTTCCTCTTCAGCTCTGCAGAAGGCAAGGAAAGGGTTAAGAAGGGAAAGGTTAAGGAAGGAAGGGAAAGCGTTAAGAAAGGGAATGGGAAGGGTTAAGGAAAGGAAGGGAATGCTTAAGGAAGGGAAGGGAAGAAAACGATTAAACAAGGGAAAGGAAGAGCTAAGGAAGGGGAAGGGAGAAGGACTGTGGCAAGCATTAGATTTTTCCATTATCACCTGTGAGAAATGAAACTTCTTCAAAAGACAGAGATTTTCTTATACAATTAAGTAACTTAGAGTGCTGATCTATGAGAAACATGCAGACCACAATCATTCATTCCCAACACGCACAGCCAGCAGCAGGGTGCTTGCATGCTAGTGGCTCATTAGATAAAACAGTTCTAGCACAAAAACCACAGGCAAAAGTGTCACGTCGCACCCACACCTATACAAACCACTTCTGCTTCTTAAGGGTAAATAAAAAAAACTACCTAGGCAAATGTTTTTTCAGAAATACTTTTGTTTATTTTTACACAACAAACCAGTCTAGTTAGTCTATTAGTGTTTAAATGAAGACATGGAACAAAACGTGCTAACACAAGTTGGTGTACCTCTTTTAGGATGGGAAACCTAGTAAGAGAAGTGAGTTTTAATTAAGGTAAGAATCTGGAGCTCACTGTCTAAAATAGCAGTCACAGAGTGTCCTTTCAAATGTAGTAAATTCTTGCAGCAGATTTGAAGGCAATAGATTTTTGTGGTTTTACAGTAGATGACTTTCAGAGTAAATTGCAGGACAATCATTAGCAGAGCTATCAAATTCATCACTGTTTGTAGTTATTGAAACTATTATTTCCAAATATTTTTTTGAAAAAAGAACCACTTAGCTCCTTTCATCTTTGCCATGCATTCATAAACTGATCCAGAGATGTGGCAATGTACTCATGACTCATAAACTTAATTTAGGTTTTGAAATATTAATTTTAAGTTTGTATGTATCAGTCCTACATATTTTTAGTAATTTGTGTGGATAATGCAGTTGTTTGTAGCAAGGAAACTAGACATCAATTTTCAAGTGGTTATATAAAAATAATATTCCTCCCAAGGTATTTGTTAATAATAGATGAAGACAGGTAGAAAGCTACATGGATTAGCTGCTGGAAGCTATCTTTGCCTCATTGGTGTCTATGACAAAATCTCTTGCACAGGAAGTCACCCCCTCACCTCAGTGTTCCACTGACTCTGAGCACAGGAAGCAACACTTACGGACCTGGATCGCCAACAACAAATCAGTTATCAAGTCTGTTTCTCCTTCCAAAATCTCTGTTCTGAAGACTTCCAGCCCAACTAAATAATTAGTTCAAACCAGCTGAAGTTGTTTAACTCTCCACTGTCCCCAGTGCTGGTATCTTCTCAGTTTCTAGCTAATGTTGAACCCTCTGTTTCATCAGCTTCCTATTCTTACCTTGGAATAGAAAAGTTCAGGTGTTCAGTGCACATGAAAGGTTGGTAATTTTTATATTATTAAGAACATTCTAATAGTATTCAGGACTATAATAAACTCTTCAAGCTCTAAGTATTGGCCCCACTATATAAACAGGAAAGCATAGTTTTTTGATAGCTTCCTATCTGAACACCATTTTCTTGTTTGCATGTGCATGTGAGTCAATTGTCAGGAAACTTCTAGATTCTGCATGTGTTTGTTAAAATAACACTTCTGTGACAGCGTAAACCACTGTTGGATAACAAAGGTACCTGGTGTAAGTAGAGTACACCTATATAGGACTCAAAGCTGCATATTTGTGGCAGAGACATAATATGGCCATGTGCTGTTCTGATTCACAATGCATCCTACACACTACATCCCATGTTGCTGGGCTTGGTTACGTAGTGAAATCCAGAGATCTCATCGTGGTTTTACTTGCGTGAGCAATTTCAGAGAAAATAAAGTGAAACTGATATAAAAGCGCAAATGAAAAGTTCTCATGATCAAGAAAGCACTTTTTCTTTCTTATGGTCTTTCTGTGGTTTCAGAAAGGAGCAGAAATGAAAGGGTTTATTATTGTTATTACCTTCTAAGTAATAGATTTTCCCAAATGCTGTTTGACAGCTACCATGACTTTACTGGAAATGCTTATTCATTTATTTAGTACCTTTAGCTACTAATTACTGTTAAGAAGATTATCTTCATTAAGTCTCCAGTAGGGCAGAAGTACAAAGTACTCCAAACCATGTGATTCAGTGTAAACATTACTGCCCTTTCCAATCTGCTTTCCTAACCAACAATGCTCAACTCCTCTTTCAGGTTTCTCATCCTTTTTAGGTATTTGAATTTGATAGACAAGTCAACAACAACGAAAAAAGGTTGCTAAAGGATCAGGATGCTGGCAGGATTCATAGCTCACATTGCAGAGCGAGTTTCCTCTCTGTGAAATGAAGTTAGTGTTTACTTATCTTAAAAAGTAAGATTTCGTGGGGTTTGTTATCAATAGCTCCAAATCAGTGTGCTGTAAATAGCTTGATTCCACTCTGTTTTTTCAAACCATGCTTGTTATGGTGTCTACATCCTCTCTGCTGTGAGGCTGAAGGTAACTGCATCAGACTGCAGACAGAAATCAGTACTCCTTGTGCATAGTGTAAGCCCTGAGTGAGTCAATACAAAATCAATCCCAATTCTGGGCATTTCTCCAAAATATTTTACATATATTTTGCTTTAACTGCCAAATGATAATCCACATAATCAACAAAACCACCCCATGTAGCCCCAGTCAGGCAAAGGGGCCGTGAAATGAAAGGAACATCATTCTGTGTTAGAAACTATGAACAGTCCTTCTCAAAATAGTTCCTAAAATTCAGGGACAGAAAACCATTTCTAGTTACTCAGATATATGGTCAACTGCTTAGAGGTAGTTATCACTTTGTAACAGATGAATATTAGGTGTTGATCAGCTATGAAAATCAAGATATTTTGGTAACAAAACATTTCTCATGGGAGTTTTGAAAGCTTCCCAATGAAAGCAGAAATCCCACTGAAATTGCTTTTCCCCCCTCTCTTTCACTTTATTACTTTGAAAATATTTTCCTTGAGTGGGAGTTAAACTGGATAATACCACTTGGAACTTTTTTTCCCTGTAATAATCAGAAAGCTGAGAAACTTAAATGTAACAGCTGAGAAGGTGTGAAGCTGTGATTCCTGTCCATTTGCAATGCAACTCCCTTTTCCCTGCAAAGTTCACTTCACATAAACATACACAAATGATGAGTGCTTTGGCATGCAAGAAAGGGTGTTGACAGGAGAAGCCAATTAGTGAAACATTGGCAAGCACTAAAAATTTTCACTGGTGAGATGGAGTTGCTATAGAGAATTGTAACATTACCCTGCAGACATTAACGAATTCTCTTGAACCACAAAGTGGGGTGTCTGTGGTTGTGGAGGACCTCACTATACACTCCTGATTCTCAATGATTAGAGCATCCAGCGCTTAAAGTTTCTGGTTTTCCTCCAAGTGTGGCTGAGCCCATGGAGGATGGTTTACTTAAATTTACTGGATCTGATACTCGTGGAAACGTTCAAGGAAGGGAATGCAAATGCTGAATTTGACCTCAGTTTGCCCAAGTGAAGGTCTGGTCACACTGCACAGTTTCTGGGAAGGAGGGATGACATCTGTCAAGATGTATGCCTGGAGGTATTTAAGAGATGTAGATGTGGCTCTTAGGGATATGGTTTTGTGGTGGGCTTGGCAGTGCTGCACTAGTGGTTGGACTCAATGATCTTGGAGGTCTTTTCCAAACTTAAGGATTCTGAGATTCTATAATTCTGTGGTTCTATGATTCTGTGACATGGGGAAATATCTGAACACTGATACTGCACTCTAATCAGTGAGTTTAGTGTATTGCTACTAGAGCACGTTGCAAGCCATGAGGCACTCCAGCACCCTGTCTTCTAGCTTGCCTTGGGTCAGGTAGCAACTCTGGGTGAAAGCACCCTTTGTCTGAGTGTCCCTGTGTCTCACCTGGCCTTTCCTACTCCTCACAGGAGCAGGAACCTGCTCTCTTCTATGCCCAGATGCAGATGGCCTCCTTCACTGCAGCTTCACTTGGCTCCTCCAGCTGAGTTGTGGAGAGTGAAGAGCTGAGACCCCGAACCATCAACTCTTCAACCCTTCCACAGTTTTCACTGCTGTCTCCTCGAGAAAAGAAGTATGCACCTCATGAATTCCCTTTCTACTTGATCACAGGAAGAAATAGAGGATACTAACAGTATCACTTCTCTATCCCTAAGTCTGTGGTCAGGGCCATCCTTTCCTACTGTACCTGCACTGAGTACCTCACTGATCACTTCATCTTGGGCTCTAACAATTGTGCATTTCAGCAGCTGCTGTCTGTTGTGGCTTGTTTTTCTTCTTTTGGCTGCTCAATATTCAAAATTTTACTTCACTCCTTGGTTTTTTTCCTTTTTTTTCCTTTCCAAGGTGAACTGATTTCATGCAGGCTTAGTTTAGCAGAAGAACATTTTGACCCTGAACAGAGACACCTTGACCTGATGGGTCCCATGGAAGTCATACTTCAGCTTCTCTGAGGCTGGGGTTGTGTTTGCCTTCAAAAGTGAAAGCAGGGGATGTAGGTGTGTTTCAATGTTCGAACAAACAAACCTCAGGCCAAGGTCACCGAAAGGTTGGGCAGCCTGCAAAACCTGCAAGCAATCCATGTTTATTGCTTTTACCAGCATTGCTTCCTTTTCATATGAGGGAACAGGCTCATATGACTGATCAATTTCTGACTTGGTATTGACATTTTCCTTGACTTTTAAGGCATTTAAACGACTGTGAAGTGAAAGCAAAGTTAAAAACTATGTCTCGTACAAAAATTGGTGCCATTCCTGCAAGTCAGACAGCAGTATGTGATTTTAATTCATACCGTGGTAGACAGTAAGAACCAGCATATACATATCTTCCCTGTATGCATTATAGTGGAGAGAAATCAGCTTTGTGTACTGACAGAAAATTCTGGCTAATATTGTGAAAGAGAGAGTACTTGTTAGGATGGAAGGGGAGCTGCCTGGCCCCTCTGAGGGTCTGCACATGGCTGGCTCCTCCTGCAGCACATGCACCTCTGCCGACTGCAAAGAGATCGTGCCAGCAAAGTTGATATTTGATCCAGTTGTTGGCCAGTCACTTGTGGGGTTTCCCCAGGCTCAGCACTGGGCCCAGTCCTGTTCAGTACCTTTTCCAAAGGTCTGGATGAGGGGCTCAAGAACACCCTCAGTCAGTTTGCAGGTGACACCAAGTTGGGTGGGAGTGTTGATCTGCTGGAGGGCAGGAAGGCTCTGCAGAGGGGTCTGGGCAGGTTGGATCAATGAGATGAGGCCAGCTGAGCTGAGGTTCAACCAGGCCAAGTTCCAGGTCCTGCCTTTGGTCACGACAACCCCCTGCAGCTCCAGGCTGGGACAGAGTGGCTGGAAATATGCTGGGTGGAAAAAAAAACGTGGGGTTCTGGTCAACAGTGGCTGAACATGAGCTGGAGTGTGCCCAGGTAGCCAATGGCATCCTGGCCTGTGTCAGCAGTGGTGCGGTCAGCAGGACCAGGGCAGTGACTGTGCCCCTGTCCTGGGTACTGGTGAGGCCAGACCTTGAACACTGTGTCCAGATGGGCCCCTCACAGCAAGAAAGACACTGAGGTGTTGGGGAAACGTCTGGAGCACAGGTCTGATGAAGAGCAGCTGAGGGAGCTGGGGGTGTTTATCCTGGAGAAAAAGAGGCTCAGGGGAGACCTTATCACTCTCTACAATTCCCTGAAAGGAGAGTGTAGCCAGGAGGGGATCAGCCCCAGGCAACTAGAGAAAATGGCCTCAAGCTGTGCCAAGGGAGGTTCAGGTTGGCTATCAAGAAAATTTTTTCATGGAAAGAGTGGTTAAGCATTGGAATGGGCTGCCCAGGGAGGTAGTGGAGTCAACATCACTAGAGGTGTTCAAGAAACAAGTGGACGTGGTACTTGGTGCTATGGTCTAGCTGGCACAAGGGTGTTCAGTCAAAGATTGGACTCAATGAACTTGGAGGTCTTTTCCAACCTTAATGATTTATGATTCTGTACTATTGTTCAGTGAGGTGAACAGAAAACCAAAAGCTCCTTCTTGGCCTGAGGTCTACCCAGAGTAAGGAACAAGCCCTGTAATGCTGCAGGTAGGATCATCCCTTAATTTACAAGAAGCCATAGCTTCAGTGCCAGGGCATTCTGCACCATGCCTGTGTGCAGAGACCCAAAAACTGATCAGGCTTTTTGTCTTCCTTCTCTCCGTGACACTGGCTCCCATTCATGTGATACTGACACTGCACAGTTCCTGACAGACCTCCCTACAAGCACCAAGCTGGTCACTCAGAAGTTGTAAGATGGGTAGGATATCCCACTTTAGGTCACCTTGTCCTGCTTTTGCTGCCCCTGAAGGCACTGAGAGCTATTTTACACTACAATTTATAACTCTCCTTTCAATTTTGTTCTTCTACTCCATCTATATAGGCAACATATCTCTTAAACTATAGTGCTGGAATTATACGGAATAATGACCCTCTCTTTGGTCATCAGAACCACTTTGGGTAATGTGTTCCCTAATGACACAAATTTAACTGTGGTGATGTCCATCCAGCCCATGCTGGACACTCCAGAGAGGCAGACAAAGCAGCAGGAAGGTTAACTGCACTTTGTAGGGAAGGCATGTGAGCAAGGCAAATAACAGCCCCATGAAATTAAGCAATTTTGTCCCGAGTGGACCTGACTAAAATAGGTGTGCCAACCAGCAGCCTCACATTCCCAGAAGTCAGATTTTGTATGTCCTCTGGTCAATGTCTGCACTCTCTCAGCCCTTTTATTAGATAAAGCTGTGAGTTTATGGGGCTAATGGTTCCAAAATGAAGTTAAGTAAGGCTGCAGCCATGTAATTCAGCAAGTGTTACCAGTAAATGCAGAACGAGTGTATAAGCACTAGAACGAGGAGAACTGCAGTGGTGACAATATCCCTCCACACAAGATTAGTGAGACTCTTATTGAGAGTGTTGTGTCTGGCTCTGGGCACTTCAGCAAAAAGCTGACAGAAAATTTCATGTCAGGAAGACCTGTTTTACTGAGTGAGAAGTTTAAAGCCTTACAGTTTAGTTTATGTGTTCAAAAACATGATAAAATGATAATTTCATTGTTGACTGCAATTAACTGTGTGAGCAGGAAATTCTGATAATTTATTTTTATAAACCAAAGTAGGAGAGGTCTGCTGTCTGAAAGTTATGTTTAGATAAATTTACAGGTATGCATTAATTCCTCTTTCACCTCAGGTCTTGAGAAGAAGCAATATCATAACTCAGGCATCACAATTAGAATTGATAGAGAGTGATATTCTTTGGACAGTGTTGTGCTGCAGGACAGACCGCATCAGAACTGTCTGTTCTACCTTAAAAAACCTCAGGTTACATTCCCAGCACACAGTGGAGCACATCTTGTCTGGATGCAGGGAGTGAACAGCAGCAGTGATGCAGCTGTGCTGACACAGAGTGCTCTGAGCCCACCTCTCAGTACAGCAAATTAGGGGGATCAGAGGTGTGTGCTAATAACGCTGTTTAGCAACCAGCTTTCATAACTACAGCATCTGAGGTGGTGTCTGTACCACCAGCCTTCACCGGACTAAGAATATTGCTGGGCCAGTTTACATATTGCATTGAAAGCTCAGCATATGTGGGAGCAGGTTTTTGGTTGTACCATTCATTCACTCAGTTCACCCACTCAGATAATATGAAATTCTCACTTAATCAGAATATATTCTTTCTTACATTTTCTGCTTGATGTAGTGAAATTCCCTGTATATCTTTGGTCATTTTGCTGATATATTTCAGTGTGAAGCAGTGGAGAGCTGGAAAGGGTTGTTAGTCCCATATGACCACACATTAGACACTCACTGTCACAGCAATCTCTCATAAAGGATTTCCATGTAGGTGATAATAATAATAATGAGAATGAGAATAATAATTATGAAGATGATAATGATGAAGATGATGATAATAATAATAAATAATATGTCAAACAGTGTTCTGCTATCCTATGTAGACCTGCTGGACCCCACACCTGAAGATTTCTGTTGAGCAGACACTGTGCTTTAGATTTCAGTCCTGGGCCACTTTTCATTTTTTGATATTATTAACACAGACCAACTGAATCCTCTAGAGAAAGAAAGACTATTCATCCTCAGTTTGGGGGTTTCGCCTGCTTTGATCAGCATGGAGGAGGAGACAGTTAAAAATGAAAAAAAATACGAAGCAAAAAAAGGAATGCGTCCCTCAGGATTAGGGAGGTGTCCACCAGGTCTACATTTTCTCCGTGGCTTGTCACTTTCTTGTCAGAGGTTGAATAAAATTTTTTGTTCCCTGCCCTGGCAGAAGCAGGGCAGAGCATTGCCTGTTGGCCTTGTGGTCGTGGTTGTGACACCCTGCCTTGGGGGACATGGGAAGAGCAATTCTGTCCCTGAGCCTGACCAAAAAGAAATGTGGAGTTTGAGGAGCTGGAAGGGATGGGAGGAGTGGGAGTGAGACAGCAAATGGGTATTTTGCAGCAGGAATGTAGACACCAAAAGCAGCCAGGAGCAGCCTTTAACAGAGATTAAAAGAAAGATGTTTCCCACAGGTTACAGAGGGAAGAGTGGAGCCTGTTGCTGGTAGCTGGGCTGAGAGCCAGACTAAAGAATGCATCCTGTCTTATCCTGGACAGCCTTGAAACCTGATGGAGTTCGTGCATTTCCAAATGTGAAACCATCTCTGTGTGGCTTTTGAATGCTCCCTGTTATGACAAGATGACAACACATCCTCATGCCAGCTCTGCCTAACGGGGGCCTGTCACAGCCCTCTGAAATCAATGCCTTAACCGCATATTTCTTTTTCTCCTTATACACCTGGCATTTGAATGGAGAGAAAATGTGTAAATATTTTTCCCTGTTAAGGAGATTAATCATAATTTAAAAGGAGGATAATCTTTCAGGTATATCACATATCTTTTCCTGTGGTTTACAGACATCAATCTAATGATATGTCAAATATTACTTCTATATAATTGGTACAACATAAATGTAATTAATTTTGAACATTTAAGCATCTCAGTGTATAAAACTTGGGCCAAACCAAGTCACATGAAATATATACCTTTTTGTTACCTTTGACAATATCTGTTTACAAACAGTTGTGATTTCATTTTCTTGTCTGATTTTCTCAGTTCCTCCACTTTTAAGTCAATTTTATACCAGGGAAGAGATTTTCTAAACACTTTCAAATGTAAAAGCATTTAAATTATTACTCTCCCTTGTGATCTTTTGTTGTCTAATGTTTATCTAGTGCTCATTTGCTTAAGGTAAATGTTTTATAAAAAACAGTCTTAAAAATATTTTAGCAACTCTAGCCTTACCAACAAGGCTACATTCAAACATGGTATATTTAACCAGTAAACTCAGTTATCCCTGTGGCTAACAGTGAGCATGGCTGTAGCTGCCTCTTCAGTGCTGCTTGCTGAGCCACTGGAAGATTGGGATGTGCTGAGATGAGCAAGGAGAAACAAAGGCAACCCACGCAGATATTCAAGGTTGCCTTCGGCAGCATGATCCACCCAAGTTGCTATCCAAGTCCTCTTCACATTCACCTAAACATCACAAAACTTGGTTTAGAAAGCCATCATCCCCCTCAGCCCGTCCCTGTAGGACTTGCCTCTCCATGAGGGCTCTCTGGGCAGGGATGAGGACCTGGACAGAGTGGGGTTGGCATCTGAGGGCTGCAGCACGAAACCCATGAAATGGTGTGAGGGGACAAACACCAGCAGGGTCAGCCTCTCATCAGGGCACCCAGCACAGCAGCCATGGTCCTTCCCATCCCACGTGTCCCCAGCTCCCTGGGGGCTGTGGGCACCCTGGCTTTGCCACAACACCTGCGCTCAACACCGGTTGTTTTCCCTGGAGCTTCAGTTGCCA
The DNA here is from genome assembly GCA_013399195.1 of Dicrurus megarhynchus. Lineage (NCBI taxonomy): Eukaryota > Metazoa > Chordata > Aves > Passeriformes > Dicruridae > Dicrurus > Dicrurus megarhynchus. Next base: position 353,026 of record VXAD01007898.1, on the reverse strand, counting down.
CCGTTGTTCACCTCCACAACCGCAGGAGCTGCTGCTGGCAGTGCTCGCACGCTGGACTGTGCCAGGCAGATGTGGGTCCTGTGCCTGCCCAGGTGGCAAAGGGCAGCAAGGAAGTGCTGCCACTCCTGGTGTGTGCACACCATCCCCGCCTCCCTCCCTCTTACCTGGGCGTGGGGAAGTCCCACATCCAGAGCACAATAAACATAAATATTACAAACACTATTTCAGGTTCCTCTTGCTCTTTCACACATGCCACCAGGCTCAGATTCCTCAAGATGATTACTGTCCATCTGTTCTGTTTTACAGGGACGTGCCATTGTGTTGCCTCTGTTTGCTCCTTCTCTTTTTCCTCTTTGCTGAGGTCTACGCCTGGTTTTAGTCTGAAGTTTACAAAAGAGTTCAGCTCTGAGTCATGAACTAATCATATATTGGAATTGTGCCTCCTACATTCCCTTGGCAATAATTTCTGGGGCCTGCATGCAGGAAGGCTATGGTGAGATATTAAATATCCAAAACCAAACACAGCTGGGGGGGACAGATTCTTAAAGAAAGTATTCAGATGAAACCAAATCAGGTTTTTGTAACTCACATTTTGAAACTCAAGGCAATTTTAAAACCAAATTCATTAAAAAGAATGAAAATCCAAACCTTTAAATTAAAAGTTGAAAGGGTCAGAATGAAGTATTTTACCGAATTAAAATACATTCACAAACTGTCTCATTGTCACCAAAATTACAAGGTTTTGACTCAACATTGTGTCTGAAAAATGTATATGAGCAAGAACAGGTGCTCTCCTACGGCATGTGCTCTCCTACCAGATCTCAAAAGTGAGCAATACATCTTGCAGATATTCTTTTAGACCTAAAATAAATAATGGGAAAACAATTTAAGGTTTCATGTCTTTATGCTTTAGCTCTGCTTGTTGTAGAGGATAGTTGAAGATAATACCCTGAGCCCCCTGAACACTTAGAAACTAGCAAGTAAATAAAAGAAGCACAGAACTGTTAATATGACTGTTCTTCTTTCTGCTATTGCTGTATCTGTTACGTAAGAAGACGAGAAAAAAAAGTTCCGTTTTTTCTGCCTATCCTGTTTCTTTTTAGTCTGATCTCAGAATATTTGAATGCCTGACCAAAGCACACATCAGTTCCTCCTACTTTACACTTCAACCAGCAGTGGTTTTCCAGTTTATCTGTATTTTCCTCTCAGTATAACATTGTTATATGGTGCCAATTTATGAGTCCTGGGGAAGGAAGTTCAAAGCAATTTTAAGCGGCAAAACCTCAAAGACAAAGACAGTTCAAAAAAACTTTCAAAATTTTCTTCTCTTTGTCACACAGGGCTCCATTCTTCAGGACCATGTGGTGACAACCTGGGTGTCTTCCACTCTGCATTGCTCTCACACTCTGCAGACCAAAGTAATTTGGTGATAAGTGGAACACAATGTCTTGCAGAGTAAGTCCATTTAATCTCAGGGTTTTGTTCTTCACCCAAGGTTTCAAGTTATGCTCATGATTCTGTTGCCTTAATCAAGACTGGCTCCCACATGCTCCTGCTCTTGGGCCAGCAAAATACTTCTAGAGCAGCCCCAGGCTAACCCACAGACCTTCAGTGGAGGAGCTGTCAAAAGATACCTCTGCCAGGGAGACGGTACATGGAACAAGGTTTATGAAGCAGGTAAGGGCAAGAAATGTTAGGAAGCAACAAAAAAAAGACGATTCTGGATCCTTTTTTTTTTTTTTTTTATGTAGAAGTCCTCCTCTTCACATCTGAAGCTGGCTGGACGATTTCTGGTTCCTGGCATATCTGGTTAAAAAATAAAAGTCTAAGTATGAAGTCTGTTTGAGCATTTACATAATACAAATTCTAATCAAACTCTATGATATAATGAGATAATTTTTTAACAGCCCAGGGAACAGAGGAACCCCCATGCCCTAGACAGGGCCAAGAAGCCCAACAGCTCCTCCCAACTATGACCAGCATTTGAAAAGCTCCCTCCCCCACCCAGTCCCAAGCTGGACCATGGATAGCCATGGGTATCTGACCAGGACACACCAGCTGAGCTCCTCAAACAGGAGGATGTCTGTATCCTCATCCATCAGTGTACCCATCCTGTCTCTAGTGCTGCACACCTGGAGGATCCACTCCACTCTGTCCCAGAGGCTCTGGGAGTTCCCTGAGCTGGAGCCTTTGAAAAGTGTTGTTGATAGAAGGAAGGGATTTACTCACTTCATCTTTCTAAACAGATAGTGATAACGGATTTAAATTTAGCACGTATGCAGAAGCCACCTGCAATTTTTGAAGCCAAAGAAGAATCAAAAAATGCTTTTGTGTCCTCAGGAGAAAAAAAAACCATGAGTGAACAAACAGTATAAGAGGCAAAGATAGATGCTAACTTGTGGATGACTTGACTGGATAGTCAATAGCTGCAACAAAAGTGATAGTCCAAGAAAGCACTGGAGAATATGTAGGCCTCAGCAGAAAGTGCTGAGGGGCTGATACGCTGTATGGACAGCACACACTTATGCACCACAGGCCACTGAACAAACTTCTTTTTCACAATTATTGAGGTTGTAACTGGGACTTTGTTAATGGCTAAAAACGTCAGACGGTCTAGGATGACTCAGAAGCTCCAAAACAGAATGTTGGGACCCAAAGACAGCTGGCACCCTGATGAAGCACAGGTACATTTTTGCTGGACCTTTAAAGGTTACCTGTTTAAACTGGTGGGGTTTTTCGTTGTGGGTTGGTTTTGTTGTTGGTTTGTTGGGGTTTTTTTTGTGGAATCTTCAACGAGGAGGCAGAAACAGTATAAATTTATTGCAAGTGAAAAGTAATCCCTATCTCTTTTAGCCTCTCCTGGGTACTAACCCTTCAGCTATCCAAACATTCAGACTCATAGATTTAATTTCTTATGCCCCAGACATTAGAGGAAGGCAACAAGATGAGACAAATAGACTCAAATATCTCCTGGAAATCAAACAGCTTCTGAAGCAGAGGTGCAGAAGTAAAACAAAATGTACTTTTGCTTCAGGGTTTTCTCAATACTAGTTTTTTTTCTTTTCATTGTGGTCCCTCATTTCCCCACCCAGACAAAGTGCAGCCATGACAACATGGAAATCCCCTGAGCAGCACGGCTCTGATAATAAGATTATTCATGTTCAACGAAAATGCTATGTCTGAAAAGACAGACTTTTTCTTTTGGTTTTCTCCAACTGAAACAGGAAAAAAAAAAAAAGAAGATCAAAGTGACAGCCCACTCAATTATAAACAAGACAAATTTAAAGCGAGAAGGTGTCATTTCTGGATAGTGACCAATTTGCACAGGAGAGCCCTTCTTTAATGACATTTCTGGCTGAAAATGCGGTAGAAATTACCTTGAGGGTTTTTAGAATAATATTAGAGGGAAGATTATTAAGGAAAATGTTGAAATTCTCAACTAGTCTTTTCTAAAGCAAGCAAGGGGTAGGCCTTAGGGATGAGAAATCACCAGGATCCAATCTCACTAATTAAAGTTTGGCTGCTACGTATTTTGGTCGAGCACAGAAAACTTGGCATGAGAGATGAGGACAAATAGCTGCTAACGTCCCCCCAGCTGCCTCAGAAAGAGGGAATTTCTTGAAGGGATACCACGTGAATTTGGCAGTGACACAAACAATTCTGTAAAAGAAGTCAAGCTCTTAAGCGAGGGTCAGTCAGCCCACTGAGGTTCCACCTCCAGGGGCTCTGTGGCCCCTGCACCGTGTCCAGCTCCTGCTTTGTGTGGGTGGCCAGCCAGGTCCCTCTCCTGTTGGTGGGTGGAAGGTATCATAGAGGTCTGCTCAGCAAATATCTATCCTCTCTCACCCTGGGCTCTCTCTGAATTCAGTGGAGAGAAATAAATGCCTTTAGGGGTTTAGATTTCATCTTTTAATGTCTGTGTTAGGACGGGATGAGTCGTGCTCCTCCCTGGCCAGACAGAAGTGAGGCATGGAGAGTCCTGACACAGCAATACACTCTGTAAATAGCTACACACTGGCCAAAGAGCCCAGACCCTCCCTTCTGTACCTACCGAGGCTTAGTGCACCTGCAGGGAATGCTTTGGTGTGGAGCCCAGGGGAGGCTCCACAAGAGGGCCTTGATACAGATTTTGGAGATGTCCATCTTCCAGTCAGCCTTTCTGAACTCTTGTGGAAAGGGGGCCATTTCTTCCTATAAAAACTGGGCAGGGGAGCCCAGAAACAGTGCCTTGACTACCCACTGCCCCTTGCCTAGGGCAGCAAGAGACACTGCAGGACAGTCCCTGATGTCCTGGAATGAAGGATGCTTTTCTAGCTGTGAGACCTGAGCTTTCTTCACTTTGGTGAGCATTTTGAATTATTTCCTTGTAAACAAAAGAGATGCCGTGGCTTCCATATTGAGCCTCCTTATTATAGTGTCATCAATTTTCTGTTTGCTTGGGCACTGTTACCAATTTCGCCCTCAGCTTCCTTTACACCTCCAACCTGAAGCTTTTTTTTGGTGCAACCAGGGCTGTGCCGGAGCCTGGTCTTCTGTTTCAGGCCCTCAGCTCACCTGTAGTTAGCCACATCAGTCAGCTCTGTGCACAGCCCTGTTTTACGCTCCAGTGTGCGTCGGAGTATTCAGCCACAGAAAGTGTGCAAAGGAAATATTTAACACCTCTTTATCTTTCGCTTTCCGCCCTTGCTGTGTCCAAAGACTGAAAAAATGTGAGATGTGCCACTTTGCTTTCAGGAGCCAGGTTTTGCAGGATAAATCTTTTAAATCACAGGTTTTTCTGGGTCAGCATTGCCTTACGCAGGACTTCATAGAATCACAGAAGGATTGGGGTTGAAAGGGACCTTTGAAGATCAGCTTGTCCCAACCCCCCCTGGACAGGGACACCTTCCACTAGACCATGTTACTCAGAGCTCCATTCAGCCTGGCCCTGAACACTTCCAGTGATGAGGCAGACACAGTTTCTCCGGGCAACCTATACCAGAGCTTCACCATCCTCAAAGGGAAGAATTTCTTCTGTATGCCCAATCTAAATCTACCCTCTTTTAATTTAAAAACATTGCCCCTTGTCCTGTCGCTACAGAGCTTGGTAAACAATTTCTCTCCATCTTTCTTTTAAGCATCATTTACATACTGAAAGGCCATGATAAAGTCTCCCCAGAGCCTTCTCTTCTCTGGGACGTACAACCCCAACTCTCTCAGCCTCTCTGTGCAGGAGGTGTGTTCCAGCCCTCTCCTCATCGTACTGGATTCCTCTGGACTTGATTCAACATGTCTGTGTCCTTCTAATGTTGGGGCTGAATGGAGGTAGGGTCTCACAAGAGTAAAGAATCACCTGCTGGCAGTGCTGCTTTTGATGCTGGAAGTTAAAGAATAAACAAAAGCAATCATACTTAATATTTCATACCTGGAAGATTTTTCTCCCTTGGACCTGTGCGCCTCTCCTGGAAGCCAAGGGGATGCCAGGACTAAGCCATGCTCTTAGGGAAACCAGCAGCACAAATCACAAGAGCCGAGCCAGGAGCACAGTCCATGAACCGTGTTCCCTTTCCCACTGGGCTTTACCACCTTTGCCCAAATGAGCTGGCGGGCCTGATCCAGAATGTGCTCAGTGCTGAAGCGGGAAGCTGTTTCACAGTAAAAGCTCAGCAATTATCTTTACTTTGGCTTCCTGCCTGCTGCCAGCAGCCCGCTGTGCGTAGGCATGTTTACATTTCCCCTCGCTGAGGTCCCCTGGCAGGCTGTGGGGCTGCTCGGGGCCAGCTATAAAGGAGCGGCGCGGGCTTCGCACACACCCCCACTGCACACATGCAGCGTGCTCAGGATGACACAGCCCAGTACGGTACTGAGCATTTTCGCCATGTTCCTTCACACCACTTTTGGGGAAAGTGGTTGCACCTCAGCAGACGGTGATGGTGAGTCATTTCATCTTCATCTTTCCACTCACGTGTGATCTTGAAAAGCCTCAGTTAAGAGCTCCAAAATGCAACTGTCTGGTTAAATACATTCAGGTTTTAACTTCCAGTCTCTCTTTAGTGCCAGTGCCGGAGGTGGAGCTGGGGGATACCTATTTAAATCAATCCCCAAATCTGCTGTCCTTATAACATTCAAATCCATATGAAATAAGGGAGACCACAGCTGTATGCACAGGGCATGCAGGGCCAGACCTGTTAATTCTTGTTGTAGCTAGTGTTCCTGTGGGGAGTTATGCCTGGGAACAGGGATAACTTCACCCTTCTGCAGCCAATGGTCACTCTAAGCTGCCGTTAGAGAGAAGTGAGGTACTGAGTGTCCTCGAAGTAAAATGTTTTGATGTAATTCAAACTTGTTCCAAACTGTTCCACATCAAAAGCCAAATTTTTATGTTTTCTTTAAGCAGTTTCATCAGCTGTATCTGGGATATAGTAGTCCCAGACTCCCTTGTAGCATGGCTGATGCAACAACTCAGCCAGGGGATTCTCACAGCTCATTACTAACAGCATTCATCCCTTACCCAGCAAAGAATAATAAATTAATAACAGTTTAAATTTAGCCTTTTTGTAGACTTTATGATCTCATTCAGAGAAGTGAAAATTATTTAGCAGCATCAAGATCAAATATAAAAACATAATAAGCAGAAATAAAACCACTGTTTCAGGCTGCCATTCCTTTTCTCAACAGGGAGACGAAAAATTTGATTTAGAGATTCAGTCCCAGATCTACTAAACTCTTATTTGTCTGATACTAAACAAACAGCAATGACAAGAGTTTGTGCACTATGCCTGAAGGACGAGGGCTATCACTCAGTTACTGGTAGTTTAGAGCTCCATTGTTTGGGAACAAAAGAGTTTTCAGTTTTTAGGAGCAGAATGGTTGTGTTCTTATACTATTCTCTCACTTAGAGAATCTCATTTTTCCCTGGCTGTATTTTAATATGTGTATCTAGACAGTTGTACATACATATGTATGTACATAGGATATGCATGATGAGTTTTTTAATTAAAAGAAAACAGGGACTGGCTCAGAACTGCATCTAACCATCCTGTGGGTTTTATTTGCCATTTATTCATACAACTGACAGCTGTTTAGAGCCAGCTTTGGAAAGCACCTATGGTGATGAATGTTCAACGCTAGTGATTTATTATTGGTGTCACTGAAATCTTCAGGGCTTCCCAAAACCAGATATGATCAGACCTTTGCTTGCTTTCTCACTAACGTGAGTAAATCATAATTTCCTTAGACTTGAAGACAAACAGATTCAGAAAATCCCCACTGAGCAATTAGCAGCTTTTATGATTTCTTCACGAATCTCCTGGGTTTGGCCAACAAACTAAGAAACTCGGGGTAAAAATCACCCATGACAAATGTTTGACTTTCACTGTTTGCCTCTCCAACTCGCCCTGCCTCCCGACAAAGTGCCCCTAGCCAACTCAGGCATGAAGTCGCCCTTACGGGCACTTTTATGGGCAGAAGAGGGAAGAGCTAATTGTAGCACTTGCCTCCATCTCCTTCTCTCTTCTGAGCATCAGACTGCCTCCCAGCTGCTGTCCCCCAGCCAGACAGAAGTGGTGGAGACCCCCAAAAGGCCTCACAGAGCTACAGGTAGAGCTAAGGAGGCGCAGGCAGGTAGGGTGCAGGTGGGCACGGGAGGCTGTGGGGTCTCATGGGCAGGACACCTTCAGTGGTCCTCCTACCCACACCTCTATGGTTTGTTCAGCCCACATCTAAACTAAAACAGGTTCTGCCTGAATCACATCAGTGCTAGAGGTCTCACATTACTCTGTCCATGGAGACAGTCAGTGCTTAGCTGTGCCCTCAGTGTCACACGTTGTTGTCAGTCCTGGTGGCTTTAGAGCATAAGGCTGAAGCACATTCCTAGCCCTTGGTAACACTCTTCTTTTCATAAAGGCTCCTGAGGTTCCTGCTGTGGTTTGAACCATCCTGCTGGATGCTGCCCAAACCCAAGAGACAACCATTTCTGTGAAGGACCTGCAGTTTTTATCCCACTTCAGAATTGCTCCTTCCCAAGCCCTGCCTTGATTTCAGCAGAGCCAGGTTCATGACTCTGCTTGGTCTAGGCTTCTCAAGGCAAATATTACAACGGTCTTGTAAATTTTTAGTTGAGTGAAGAGTCCTTAGCAGTATGAGTCATGTCAGACTCACCAAAACCATTCATATAGCAAACACATTTGTGCGTGGTGGTTCTGAGGTTTAGGGCAGAAGTGAGGCTGAGACTACATGCACACTACTGTCAGACAAAAAAATTAGTCAGCCCATAGAAAAACCATAGCAGAAATAGCATTTCAAGTTGCTTACTTAACACTGTTCCTGAGGTTTAATTATCATGTATTCTATGGTTATTACGTTATTTCCACGAATAAGGAACCGTATAATCACAATGTGAATGTTCAGTGTCTAAGAGGTAAAGTCAGCTTTCTTTCCAGAGTGGCACCAGAGCTGCACTGTATTGGTTGGTACTTGAATGGCTGTTTGAGCTGCAAGACTAAACCTTTTCTTTCTTTTCATTTTGCAACCAGACTGATAGAGAAGTAATTCAAATTTCTGTAACTTTTCAGCAAAACAGTAGTGAATAGTTGAATTTTTTTTCTTATATGCCGTTTATCAATAGGATGATAGTCAAGTTTTGTATTGATGAAAAATCTGGTATATATACTTTGCATATACGGAGATCACCAAGCAGTCTTATAGAAAGGAAGATAAGTCGTTCTAATCTTTAAGTTTTAATATTGGCTTGACCATAAAGCAAGTCTCCAGGTAGTTGCAAGTAAAATGTTAAGAGAGGCTTAGAACGTGACATACCTGTGTATGTCAGCTTTGGGTGTATATATCTATACAAAATACGGTAGGTTGTTTTCCATTTTAAACAGATTCATTTCAGCTTACTTGGTATCCCCCAAATTTTGAATACACATACATTTTTATGTACACACTTTTACCCACGAATATGCAACACTATGTGGTACGCATTTCTGTACAAGTATGTCTGCCCTTATGGCACAGGGCTGCACTGGACAAGACTGTCACCTCTGTGAAACTGCTGCAAGGCTTGCTCCAGAGTTGGGCTGACCTCTGTGTCTCTGTCTTGAATGTGATGGTTAAATACAGCAGATTTGTACAGGATCTGTTTTGTCTGTGTCTGTGCTGCACATGTTCTCCCCTCAAAGCAGCAATGCTGGTAGAGGACACTGTATTTGTGGTCCTTCAGGGAGATCTGGGGTCCCTGAGCTGTGCTGAGAAGACTAGTAACAATTTCTTAGCACCAGTTGCTCATGGTGACAAATGGCCACTGAGTCTTAGCTCATGGGGGAGAGATCTTCCCGTGGGTTCTGGATTAGCACAGCATCAGATGCTCCCATCCCATCATGGGTGCTGGTGGCAGCAGTCCCCTTCCTAGCCTCTGCCTGCACTGCTTTTGTGTTTTTCTCTGCATTCCTGACTGACCTCTGGACTTCTTCTCTTACTCAAAATCTGACTGCAGATGAGAGAGTTGACCATCATTTTCTCTGGGAGGGATTTTCCATTGGAAATTTTTCAACAGGCATTTCCCCACTCTGTTTGTGAGTCTGAGTCGCTGATGCCCCACAGCAGATAGCAATAGGACAAGGAAGTTTTAAACTGTGAGAAGAGAGATTTAGAGTAGATGCTAGGAAGAAATTCTGTACTAAGAGAGCAGTGAAGCTTTAGAACAAGCTGCCCCAAGAAGTTGCAGATGCCCTGTCCCTGAAAGTGTTCAGGGGCAGTTGGGATGTGCCCCAAGTAAACTGATCTAGTGGCTGTCATTCCGGTCCGTGGTGGGTGAAACTAAACGATCTTTAAGATCCCTTCCAATCCAAACCTTTATTTGATTCTATGATTATTTTTCTCACTGCGTCAGGTGCCCCACATGGCAAGGACCTGTCTGAGGAATGGGTACCAGAGGACTGAGCAGGGGATTGAGGATAATCCCTTGACTCAGGAAAGAGGTTTATGTAATGTGACAGCTACCCTTAACCGTTGGTGAAAGGAGTCAGAAGCATTCCTGCCCCTGAGATCCATTCAAGGGGTCATGACAATAACCCTTTCCCCATCCACTTGGCTATAGTGGGTGAGATTTCATGAAATGAGGCTGAACTGGCAGTTTCTGACAGAGAGGACTCCTCTCAGAAGCATCAGCTTTTGCATCACTGGCCTCATGCCTGCCAAGTGTAGGATTTTAGAATTATGGCCTTAGTCAAATCATGATTGTGTTATTAGTCATTGAAGCAAATTTGCAAGAAGCCATGCATTCTGGCAGAAGATCTGAGGTTTCCCTCCTCAGCCCAAATTTGTGACATTTCAGAAAGCTTTTCAGTACAATTAAAATGCGGCTTAACTTCCTCATGGCACCCAAATACTCTTGCAAGTGGGCGGACTTCACCCTGGCATGCAGGGAGAGCAACCTTATAAGGTGCAAACAGCTCTTAACTTCATTTTGGACAAGGTTTCTCCGCTTCTTACAGAACAGGTGGGTTGATCCTCTTTCTTTCGGGCAACCACATGAAGAAAAACATCCCATACAATGGAGTTGCCAGTCAACACACTCATAGGTCTACTTCAGTAACATCTTGTGAATATCTCCTTAGGGACTCTTGGGGATGATGAACCAGACAGCTTTGACATTGATTGCTTCAGCCAGCTGGAAATTAAGGACTCCTTTAGCAGCCTGACCTGCAATTTCACTGAGCTGCCTCCTTACAACACTAACTATACCCTGTCTCTCTGGTAAGTGCTGTCAGTCTGTCCCTCAGTAAACATCTGGGAAGAGAAATGCTGAGCACTAGTGAGTCACATTGCCACATGCAAGGAAACAGGGGCAGCAAAGCTGGACACAATCCTGCTTCACAGTGTCTTGCCAAGTTTTACTACTATATTCAGCAAAGAAGAAGAGTTTACTGAAGCACAACATAGCCGCCTAATGAGAAAAAGAAAGAGCTGGAAGGGTTTCTAAAGGCGATAATAATGTCTCCAATAGTTCTGATCTTGCCTCTGTTGCTCCAGAACACCTGTAATATGGATGTAGCCCAGCATGAACTTAGAACTTATTACTTTAAATTAAATAGTAATTTTTAAAATGTTTTTGAAGACAGAGATCCTTGCCACAGAAAATTCTCTAGCAGAAGGTTCGTTTTCCACATCAGAGAAAATGCCTTTATCTAGGTTAAGGCAAAAATTCAGCTATTGTCTTTGCACACACAAACATGCAAGAGTACACTAGAACAAGCACACAAACCACCAATACCTGCTAAACACATCAGTCTTCTCCACTTCCTATTGAGGCCTTGAAACTCTCTCCACCTTTTCATTTCACTGTTGCACCAAGCTGAAAATCAAATTTTGTTTCTTAAGCATATTGATGCTTTTCCCTTTTTCTGTTTTTCCTGAAACTCAAAGTTATGTAGCAGCCAAAAAAAAGAAGTGGGTATTTTTTTCAAAATCTTTATATACTAATCACTAATTATTTCCTTTTTTCCCTCATAGTTTATTAGATTTTTTTCTATTTTCATGGGACTTATTATAGGTTTTGACTGAAGTTTTATAGCAGTTCTCAAACATGGGAGCCACAGAAATGGAAAAAAAGTTTTGAAACTGCCATGTGATTCCTTCATGGCCAGGATGACTGTTGACCCTCTATTTGCTACCACTTAAGTCATTGAGGAATTTCTCTTTATGTTCAAAAAGCATCAAAACCTATTGCCCTGTACTTAAAAATAGCAGCAGTAAGGTAATTTTAAAAGATACAAATATTTTAACACATATACCTCAAATTAAATAATTGCACTTTTTTCTCCACGTCATGGAGAGCTCCACGATGCTTATTGTGATTCACATCTCTTTATTTTTGTGCTCAAAGATCAGACAGAAAAAACTATCAGTCTCTCAAACTCCTTATTTGCATTGCATTATTTCTTATTTCACAACTCATCTCACTTCAGAGAAAGTGAAATCAAGCAAGCAGGATTCATCCTTTGTAGTAAGTAGTCAAGTTATAATAAGACTGAGAAGAAGTTAATGTTGTGTCACTTTGGCCAACAGTACCAAGGAAGACAACAATTACGCCTGCTCCACCATGAAGAAACAGGAAGATGCATTCTTCTTACAGTTCAATGATATACTCTCAAACAGAGATATTTGCATGTACTCTGAGACGAAGAGAAGGGTCTGCAGGAGTCTGGTTGTAACTGACATTGGTGAGACACTTAACATTTTGGATGTTTTTGAGTTATAGGGGTTACTGGGGAAAAAATAGCCCAGCAGAAAGCCTAAGTGCCAGTTTGGATGACATAGAGGCAGCCTAAAATAGTGTCTTAGCAGGGCATGTAGCCTGGATTGGTGTGTTACCAGAGTGTGGTGTTTCAAAGCCAAACATGATTAACCTCCATTCAAAATGCGTAGCTGAATTCTGGCTTATTGTGACACTCTGCCCAAACTGGGACATACACTGAATCCCATCCATGGCTGAAGCAGCTGTTCCTGAGTGTGGATGAACTGCGAAGCAGGGACATTTTGTTCATCTCTGACTAGGGACTATGCAGTTTAGGGACTGGCCACCCCACGGACAGCATGAGCCCAGTAGCACAGGGAACACAAGGCTGCAAGATCTCACTTCATATCGTGGTGTATCCTGTAGTCTGAAGAAGGTGCATGCTGCACTGATGGCTGTGAATGGGCCAGTCAAAGACACACCAGCGACCTATCTGAGCCGAGGAATAAGAAACTCAAGGGAAAGAGGGGATCCACAGAATCTACTGTTCTTGGTAACCGGCAGAGAAGCCTGTGTAGGACAGATTCTTCTCTGTTCTTCTCTGGTGCCACATTGCTTTGTCTTGTGTTGGCAGTAGGCACTGCAACATGCAGCTGTTGTGAAACATTTCTGCCTCAGTCCAATAGTTTTGTAATAACCTTACATTACCTCTCAGTTTACAAACAGCCTGGAACATCTCTGGCAGTCCCTACTCTAAAAACTGTGGAAGGACAAAGTATTTAAGGGTTGTAGAAGGAGTGAGAACAATTTGTAGCTGAATGTGTTATCCTGAGAGGAGAGAGGTGTGGGCTGTCTGTTGCTGTAAGAGTTGATGTACTTACACAAGGTGAATTCAGGAAGCCTCAGTGTCACAGCCACAAGTCCCTGCAGGTCTCAAGCACATCCTGCTCAGCCTCAGCTTGGGGAGATCCCCCAGGGCTGCATTTCAGACTTGATGTACTTGCAGGATGGTTTTGGCACAGTCTGCTGCAGACCAGGTCGGGTGTGGGCTCATAGCAAGGGTCTGGAGCCACAGCCCCCTCTGCTCTAACACTGCCAGACTCCCTCTGTCCCACTGCCCTGACAGCCAGCCTCAGTGGTACCTGAGCCCAGTTTGTTCCCCAGTGTCTCCTCCCAGCTGGGTTTTGCCATGGGGCCTCCATTGCAGAGCACTGGCTAGAGGGACTGAATTTCAGGCTGTCAAGCTGCCACAGGGGTGGGCATACTCAGGAATTACTTTCCAAGACTAAATGCTGTATCCCTCACAGGCACCTCCCCTGCTGGTCAAACTGCTTCTCTAGCAGGTCAAAACCAAGCCCCTCTGAGGATCAGGGTGTAAGGATGAGCTGAGGTTCAGCATGAGGATTGCCCAGCTGAGGACAGCTCTTGCTCAAGATAGGTCACCCTGCAGGGCTGTAACTTGAAGTGGATGGTTTTTTACATTTCAAACCCTGTTCATTTTCTAGTAACATTATTCTGCTCCTGTTATGTACTGGTTTGTTGTCATTTGCAGTTAAGCCCGAAGTACCTTTCGCTATAAACATCACATATGAAAGGGAGGCAAATGAGTATCTTATTCGTTACTGTACGCCACACTCAAGGAAGAAATACCTAAAGGACAAATTAGTACACCAAGTAGCCTATCGGCAGAAAGAAAGTACTTGGAAGGTAAGTGGTGATGTACTGGTGTGCTTACACTAATTTCCAAAATTAAGCATTATCAAAATTACCTGTACCATGCAAAAATTATCAAATCTGCACTTCTGCATATCTCCATCTGAAAACTTGGAAAGGTGCAATATTTGGTATTTGGAAATTTCATGAGTGAAAAGGGGTTTCATTCATTTGAGTGGGAAGAGAAGACATAATGTGTTGAACCATTCTAAGTTCACTGTTTGCTGCGGTGATTTTGCTGTTTTTTTTCTGTGCTCATCAGTCAGTAAACTGTGTGACCTCTTTACTTATTTAGCAAGTTTCCTCATGTCTCCTTTTTTCTCTGACTCCTACCAGGCTTCCAATGCAGCCCTGCAGGCTATCTGGGGCTGCAGCTGCCTCTGAACTGGGTCTGATTTGGGCTGCCCAGACACAGGGATCTCTGTGTCCTCTGTCACCAGGGCAGCCATGCAAAAGCTAGTCATGATGTTTGAGAGCATGGACTACATCTGGGTTTTACAAACGGAACACAGTGTTGTCCACAAGAGTCAGATTAGTTACCTGGAGTGCAACAAGCCAGTAATTACACACTCGAGAGAGACATTGATTGTTCCAGATGACAAGCATGGGTGCTCAGTGGTATTCCACAAATCAAGCACACCAGCTACGAAAACTTTTAACTATTTATACATTTTAGCAAACAAACTAATTAGTGTTCGTTGTCTACAAGGTACATAGTTCTCCTATTAATTAGTGTTCTATCTTCTATCAGTTAATGATTCTCTCACGTCTCATGCTAATTAGCCCGCAGGCTCAGTTTTGTCTTCTCTTGAGTTAGTGGGTCTTGTGACCTAGTGGGCCATGAGTCAGCAGTCATGATCTGCTCCTGCCAGAATTACCTCCTACCCATTCCAAGCTGATTCAGCAGAGTCACTGAGTTGTTTTTATTAGTTTCTTCCTTATCTTGGGGGTTCTGCCAAATGCCCTCTATTATGGCCCATAAATGCTGCACTCTTTGTGTCCATTACCAGTGCTACATCCTTCTTCCCAAGTTTTGTTAACCTCTCCCCAGGTATTAGATCATCAAAGCATGCCAAGACCCAAACATTAACAAGGCAATTCTACCCACAAGTAATTTTTTTTCTAACAGCTGGACATCGCTTAGAGCTTGCTTATCAACTGCTCTCTGCTTCACAGATTAAATCACTCTCCTTGTTGAGTAGGCTTGAAAATATACAAAGATCAAACATCAAAGAACTTAAGGGGGAAAAAAAATGCACTCAGGCAACAAAATACATTGACATGGAGAGCACCAGAGCTGCACTGCAGGATTTCAGCTCCTTCTCTGTAACTGCCCTTTCAGACATTGCCTTTTTATGCTGCAAAAATATTTTTTTCCCCATCTCTCTTCTGAGCCTTTCCAGGGAAGCATATATTTCCTACTGCAGTGTCAGCTGTTGCAAAGCACAGTTAATACTTGCAGCTGTTTTCCAAAAAGCCTTTACCCGGCATTTGTCTCTCTTCTCAATACTATCTGGACTATGCCACTGTTTAACTAGGTTGATGTCCTGATAAGCACCTGTGTCATAGCTAGAGAGATGGAGAAAAAGCACAGTATTTCAGGGATGCACCTGATCTCACATACTTTTCTGAACTCGAGGATAATTCTCCACTGTCTGTTGGAAAAATAATTGGATTTTTTGTGTGTTTGTGTTTAGACAATAGAGTCACCATACCTTCAGGTAAAACTACTGGGGAGAAACCTTGAAAGTGAAGCATCGTATGAGGTGAAAGTACGTTCTCAGCCCAATGGAGATTATTTTAAGGGCACATGGAGTGAATGGAGCACTTCCAAGAGCTTCAGAACAGCAAGAGATCACGACTCCATGGAGAGCTGTAAGGGTTGAAAACACTTTAGTGCACCTGGAGGAAAACAGAGCTGGGGGCCTGGGCTCCCTGGCCAGTGTCAGCGGCAGCAGGGATGAGAGAATGGGGACGGAAGAGCCCACAGCCACAGCAGGGCCAGTCCTCACAGACACAGGCACTCCAAGGAGGTGACTCAGAGCAGCTGGATTGCACTGGTCTGGGGCTGGCTGTCCATGAAAATTTAAATCTCACTGAAGGGCAATAAGGCCAGAGGAAATGCTGCCATGAGAGCCTGAGGGTGTGGGTGTAGAGGGGGATGAAGGCTGACTCACTGCTTGCTGCTGGCTGGCATGTCAGAAGAAGGAAAAACTTGCACCAGACATTTTGGGTAAGGCAGAAAAGAGATGTGAAACACAAACCATTTCAGGACCCTGGGTTTGTGTGCGAATGTGGCAGTTGAATCACAAATGCAACAGAAGATAAAATCTCATCACTGCACATGAATAATATTTGTGGTGCTTGGGTCCCTTCAGTCCCCAGGGGCACCTCAGCATTATGTGTGTTAAAAGTCATCTCTGTGCTGCTGTGAGGACACAGTGAGTGCTGCTTTCAATACACTGCTGGTTTCAATATACTTCAAGCTGCTTTAATCCAGTCTGTGAGCCCAGCTCGAAGCTCAGCCAAGTCCTGATGCTCTGGCAGCCTGTCTTTTACCTCCTTCACGGAGGCAGGAGAAATGAGCTATTGCACCAGCCCAGTGATAGGCAAGTGCAATGCTTGGTGTTAATTCCTAATTTATCATCTGAAAAGACATCACAGTTATGGTGGCTTAACAGTGAGACATTTACATGCATTGGCTCATGTTCTTTGTTTTCCTTTAGACAGCGGTGTGGTCATGGTTATATTCTCCATCCTGGGATTCATGCTGTCCATTGTTATGATTGCACTGATCATAGTTTTTTGGGAAAACAGGTAATCTCTTTTTATTGGAAAAGGTGTTAGAACCCAATCCTGTTCTGACAGTCTTATTGCTTTCCCTGTTATACTTGTGAACTATTCTCTCTCCATCTCTGGAGCTCTGTATCAAGCCAATGGCAAGCAAATGGGCAATATAAGAGACAGTGTTGGCAGGCAGAAGGTGACCTGCCACTTGGAGCAGTTTTCAGTCTTGGGCTCAAAAAATTGTGACATTTGGCGAGCCAAAGTCACCACAAAACACTTACAGACTCAGTGTCCCACTGGAGGCAAATTTGGCTCACAAACTTCAAGCAAAATCCAGAAAAGAAAGGGACCTGTGGGTTTTAGTAAAGTCCCAAGAAGTGTGGAAACAGCACGCCAGAGTGATGATCTCTTTCCCTTTCACAGGCTGAGTCAGAGGGGTGTTTGCTCTGCTTTCAGAAGCAGCAGGGCAGAGCCCTCTGCAACAGAGGCTCGATGGCGTCAGACACCAGCCTGGCCAAATCCACTTCCAGCCAGCCAGGAGGTGAAATCAGGCAGAAGCGGGACTAGGGATGCATTCATCATCCAAGCAGTCCTTGGTCTGCATTAGGTTTTTTTCATATATTTGCTACACAGTAGTAGATAGATAACTGTAAATAGGTTTTTAATGACATGGCTCACTAGAGCTGACAAGCTTAAGAAAATGAACAGATACGTAGATAATCTTATGAAACTAGAATCCGAAGGGAAAAAATCCAAGTTTAACTATGGAAGACGAACCCCTTGCAAGACAGAAAACCCAGAACTCTTCAAGGGCATTCAGAGAAGCCCATCTGTGACAACCAACTCAAGAGAGGTAGCTGTCTGTGAGCTGCTTTTTTGGGACAACGCTTGGGCTGTGCTAACTCCAGAGTTACACACAGGGATTACCTGACCAATGCTAGCTGGCCTCAGCCAAACCATGCCACAAACAATTTTAGTAATTAAACATTTTAGACAACTGGAGTTATCTGCCCTGGTGCTGCTTTATTCACAAGTATAGAGATAATTTGAGATTTCTAGTTCTTGTGTTTTACTGTTGCTGGGAACCTGCAGTTCTCTAAATTTGCTACAAGTTTTGCTTATAGAAAACTGCAGCAAAAACAGCTGAGACTTTTTGATCCCAGATACTTCCATTATAAAAAGAAGAGGGATTTATACATATATACAGCCACACAGACACATAAATAAAATGAAATATATATTCAAATACGTGTATAGTTATAATTATATCAATGCAATGATTGAATATCAGTTGGACAATATTCTCTAGATTCATCACAGCTGAGCGTAGCAGGCAGCACAACATGAGAACTTTGCTAATCAAGGCAGTAAAAATGAGACCTGTGGAAGGCTACAGGACAGATGTCTGAAGCCCAGATTGCTGGCTAAGGAATGGGACAATATGCCATTCTTTGAATTAGTTTCACATGCAGAAGCAAGTGTCAGAAAATTTCCACTTTAACCACAGCATCTTCTTGCACTTGCAGAAACCAGTTTCACCATGCAGAACCCTGCTAACACAGCTAGATGAAAACAAGCAGCAAGCTCTTTGCCAGCATAATTTGCTGCCTTTCCAGTACTTAGTGAAGTGTCTTCTTTCGACTGTGACAATTTGTGCACTCAAAAGAACAATGGCTTTTTGGTGACCTTTACAACTCCTCTTCTCGTGTCTGTTTTATTCTGAGGCTTCTCTGTCTTTATTCTGAATCATGCCAGCTAGCCCTAAGGCTTTGTGAGAATTAGTACAAATGATGCAGTATGAACCTCTGATACCTCAACACAGCCCTCTTATGCTGCTTTTTGTCTATTGTTGCTGTTTCAGGATCAAGCCTGCTGTATGGCCAAACCTTCCTGACCACAAAAAAACCCTGGAGCAACTATGCAAGAAGCCAAAAAACGTATGTTCTTCCTCTGTTCTTTCCACCTGAGCATAGACACTTAGGGACAAAACTAATGCTCATGAGAGGCAGTATGTGCATTTTCTTCATGAACTAGGACATTTTTCGGAAATTACTTCTACATTTCAGTGAAGAGAGCCCACATTTTCTCATGCAGATGTCAGCCAAGGGTATGGAAACAACACACAATTGAACTAGTGCCTGAGGTTTGACTTGTGCAGAGTAACTACAGAGGTCTTGGGAAGTTGATGTATGAAGAAAGGCTGAGGGAATTAAGGTTTTTTTATAAAAGAAAAGGAAGTTCAGGGTGGGGAGTACTACCTACAGCCTTCCAATACCTAAGGTGTAAGTAGAGAGCTGGGGGAGGTGCTCTCACCACAAGGCTGTGTGGTGACAGGACCAGAGGCAACAAGCATGGGTTGCTTCAGGGCAAACTTCTTCTGGATATAAGGAAAGAATCTTCCTTGTGAAAATAATTAAATATTGTGTAGCCTGCCCAAAGACAGGTAGGTTCTCCTTTGGGAAAATGTTTAAGGCTTGTCTTGATGGGGCTCTGAATAGCCTAATCCAGGTCCTGCTTCTGGCAGAAGTTTGGACTCCACAGCCCCTTTCCAACTAAGATGCTCTGGTGATTTGATAAAACTGTGGTGATGGGGCTGGATGGGGACCTTTTGCAAACATCTCTGGTGATGATGTCCATGCACTCTGACCTGGCCAGCAGCATTGTTCATACATCATGCAGTATATGAACTGCTTTGCCAGTTAAAAGCCAGATGGACAAAGGCTACAAACCATAAGGTGTGGGATTAATTGCTGTCTTAAAACTATATACTTAGTTCATTTTTTTCAGAAAGAAAGTCATTAGTGCTGTTCACTCCAGATACATTATTAGCATATTCTTAATTTAATAGGAGGTCTAAAACCGCTCTCCCAGCCCCTGTGCTCCCCAGTTCAGGGATTCCTAATGTGTTTCAGGAAGTCATGGCAAATTTTTATTTCCCTTGCTACTAAATTAGGAAGGTAAAACTGAAAGAAACCACCTGGGTGGGTACACTCCTTCCTGTGAGATGTCAGGCATGCAATAAATGCGTCTCTCAGAAAAGTCTCTGAAACACTGTATAGAGCATAAAATACTCTCCAGGGGTACTGCCCAGAGAAGCATACAGAATAGATCCAAATTAACAGGGAAAGGGATTTTCAGCCATGTGATAGCTTATTCTGTGCTAACCTATTGCTCAGCCTGCTCAGGGTTACATCTAGAGTTAAAGAAATAATAAATATCCTTCTAAAATCAAAAAAATTATCAAAGAACCTTTTCTCTTAAGCTATTACCCACTGTTGACTAACTGTGCTGTTCCCTTTGCCACACAGAATTTTGATATAAGCTTTAACCCAGAGAGTTTCGGTTATGTTCATATCCATAAAGTGGACAGCCTTTGGGCAAAAGCTGAACTGGAAAATTTTCTTCAGCCATCAACTGCTCCAGAGACAGGCATTCCAGAAAAATTCAGGAGTGGATCAGACCTGAAGATGATCCCTGCCACGGCAGACAAAAACAACCTAAACCTGCCTGTGTCTTATGGAGGAGTCTGGCCAGCTGAAGCCCTGCACAGGCTCCTGGGCACCAGCCAGTTTGCAGTCACCGAGGGCAACTGCAGCTCCAGCACCTACGAGGTTTGCCATGGCAACAGGGTGCCCCTGCACAACGATGGTTTCAACTTTTCCTCCACTCTTTCCCTGGATCCTTCTGGCCAGACCCATCCAGAGCCCCTAAATGACAACACCATCTCCCAGATGCTGCCTAACAGTGACATGAGGTCACCAAACAATGAGGAAGCCTACGTCACAATGTCCAATTTCTACAAAATTCAGTAAATCTCACAAGAATTGCAGCATGTCTTTTTTTTCTCCAACACAAGCAGGATGCTGAAGCTTTCTGGTTTTGTTTTCCTATATCCTGTGAGTTCCCACCTGCCTCCCACACTCTGCTCATAGTGTAACGCTTTACCTGCAGGGAAGGGGGTTCTCCTACGTTCCAGGGAGAAGGAGCCTATCTCAGCATTCAGTATGCTGCTAGCAGTCTTCACTGCAGCAGAAATTGAAGTTGATTCAACCTGATTTTGATCTTCAAATCTGATTAATTCAGAGCAGTGATAATGCAGTCCCAGCTGAGGATCACAGCATGTCTCAAAGAAGTTAATGAACTCTTTTGTTACCCTCTTAGTTACAGAGTTAAGCTCTTATTAATGCCTTAGCAAGAAATATGGCAATAAATTCCACTTAAATAGAGCCCAATCTCTTCTAAACCCTGGTGGGTCAAGATTAACTTCCCCCCAGTCAGTCCAAGTCCATGAGTTTGTAAAAAGACAGTAAATTAGAGTTGCTATTCAGCATTAGGTGCCTGGGGATTTAGGAGCCTGAGCACCACAATGAGCATCAGCTGAGTGCCCAGCAAAAACGTTACATGGGCCCACTTTAGGGAGATGTGTCCTGAGATGGATTTAATTTTTTGAGGGTTTTTTGTGAGACACAAATTAAAACAAAGCAAACCCTAAATGCCACTACTTTCTGCTATTGGTAAAGATCTGCCCTTAAGCCAATTACAGGATCCACAGGTACTTCTGCTAATACTTCTGAAGTCTTCAATATTTAATGTACCAACTATGTGAAGCAAAGTCCTTTCTCTTCCTAGAAGCTGAATTAGGGCTGTAAATTGCATGATGCTGTCTTTTTCTGCAGCTCTTATGCAAGCATTAGTGTAGCCCAGAGGCTGGGCTGACCATATTTGTTTACTAGCATTATTCCCAATGGCTGTGACTGCACACAAATACTATGGATTTGGACAGGCTGTGTTCTTATGCAACATCCAACATAGGAAGATAAATGGAATGTTGTCAATGCTACCAACGATCACAAGACCTAATTCTTTTTTTTTAAAGCAACTTATAATTTGCCAGGGGATGTTTTTTGTTTGTTGGGGTTCCTTCTTTTAAATGTTATTTTATTTTTAAGTTTTTTAATTTTTTGGCATTGTGACTTTTTTCTTTATGGTATTACATTTATTATTTTTTTTACATTATGGCTGAGCCACTTCACACTTCCTCCTTGGATGCTGCACGTTCTGGAGCACACACTGGAGATAAAGCTGCTACAGCCACATGGTTGCATGACAGTAGAGCAATGTGGCCATGGGACATCCAAGCTGCTTTGTTGCACTCTGGGATTGGGGTTCCCCTCACTGTGCAGTCTCAGTTCCTCTAGGTCTTTGAAATTCTCCTTTACCTAGTTGTATTCACATTCTCAGAGTCTAAGGGTGAAAAGAGTCCTCTCTCATCCTCAGAGATGTTTGGATTTGTTCTGACTGCTAACAGTCACAGAGAGATGTTGCAAAACCTCAGCTGCTTCCCTCTGCCTCTGCCAAGACAGCTTTGTGCCAGGAGAGCAGCAGAATGAATCAGATCACTGAAAATCTCTTGTGGCCTGGTTTCAAGAATATATGGCAGAGTGGGGCTTGCATTAAACTCAGTTGCTTGAATCAGAATTTTATGCTGCAGGAGACGGTACAAGCCAAACAGCAATTCTGGACCACATCAAGCCAAAACCAGCCCTCCCAAGACAGCACTCCACCTCCACCCAACGCCAGGGAAACCTTTGAGTGGGGAGAACCTAACCGTTACTGTGTGCAAAGATGCCTTGGATTTGGCTCGAGGCATTCCAGTGAGATTTTACAGAATGGTTTTTACTGCTGTTTATTGCCGAATGAAGCATTAATTGATGCAGAAGAAAAAGACCGAAGCCCTGGGCATTAATTTGCTTTATAGTGCTTGTATTTCCTTTCAAAAAGAGCTGCTGATAATGCTTATACTGTGAGAACTTGCACAGTGTGAGTGTCGATACAGACAGACTATACTGGAACCATACCTCCTTCCAGTGACACAGTGACAACCAAAAAGGGGATAGAGGAAGAAGCAAAAGCACATCAGGAAAATCCTCTGCAGTATGTGCTATGCTTCCTTCAATTTTTGTAATTTTGTAATTCTGTAATTCTGTAACACATTTGTTGGATGCATGCAGATATAACCACTTTCAGCTTTGTTTTGGAAAAAAAAAAATAAAGCCAAATATGCACCAAAGCCAGAAACACCACAAGCACTTCCTGTCTCTGGCAAACTTATATATAGTCCATATATGAGGGTACAGCCATGGCTATGTTTGGACAATCTGTCAAGTAGTTTCCTTATTCTACATGACAGTTTCCCCCCAGCTCTTCACAAACTCCCATCTGCCTCAGTATTCACACAAGAGTATTGCTCAGCTTTCACACACTCCTTGCACTTCCTTTTGTTCAGCACAACTTTCCTTCTCCCCCTTTCTGCCTCCAGTGCTCTTAGTCAGCTGCACACCCAGAGGCAGCTGGGTGACACCGGTTTCTTGGTAGCTGCTTTATGACACGGTGCCTGGAGCTGCCTGCTCCTTTCTGCCCTGTGCCCACCAGGCTCCAGCCCCTCTCCTGCAGTCGTGGTACCACACAGACGCCCTCCCGTCTTTGCTTCTCCCCTTATCTCTGAGCAGCTCATGCAAACGCCTCCTAGCACTATGAGCACTCCTCTCCTGCACTGTGCAAACGTCTCCTAGCTATACACAAATAAACTTAGACTTTTGTCAGTTATAACAATGAGTCACGGCCGGATTCTAATGACGCTGAAAGATGCTAATTACATCTCAAGGCAGTAGTCATCCCTGGCTTAAAGTGTTAGTTTGTTTACCACATCTCCTCCCCTTGCACACATCCATTAGACAGGCTGAAAAAACACACACAAGTGCTGTGTGTGTCGGTGGGGCAGCAGAAGGCCAGCTAAGTGTGGGGAGGCAGGAGGACTGCTGCTGCCAGGGTGGAGAGATGGCTAAATGCTTGTGATGTGCAGTGAAGTCCGGGCTATGAAATAAACGGTGAAAGGGTGGCCTGACAATCACTGCTGCAGGCACATGTGGCTGAATTCAGGGCAGTTTTTGGCAGGCAGAAGCTGACCATGAAACCATCGCTTCTGGCAGCAAGGGACCTGGTGATGCTGGCAAGGCATTTCTGCAGGGCAGGAGTACAGCCCCTTCTCAGCTTCTTACCAGTAGTGTTTATTGATTTGAAGGCCTGTATAGCCTGCAAATACTGCAGTGCTACAGCCTTGTGAGGGGAGCAGCATTTGGATTTTAGTAAATACACGTTTGAATCAAGCTAGTTATCTCTGTGGTTGGGGGGCTTCTGAAGCTATCATTAAAAAACAGCTAAAATGTGACATAAAGAAGACTTACCACCACTGTGAAGAATTATTTTAAATTCAAACACCTTCTTATAACCGCAATCATGAAGCCACCCAAATTAGCACTCCTTTGTGTCACAGAGCACTGGCAAAACAAATGTAATGTACAGACACACAAGAAAACAACTGATGATGCCAGAAAATGCAATTGCTAAATTATACCGACTGTCTCATCCCTTGCTCATGCGGCAGCTCCAGGTTTCAGTCAGGATGGCTTTTCCTTGGCTTCTAAGCGCCACCTGCTGAAACACGAAGCCACAAGTCAGAGCCCAGCACCTGGACACTTGCTGGTGCCATCACATTGTGCAGCTCCAAAAGCGTTGCTCAGATGGGACCTGGGGGAAAAATCAAGCCCATGACAAATTAAGCAGCGTTTCACTTATTTATAGTCTATGGCCTCAAAGAAGTTTGGGTGAGTGAAAGCAAAAGTCAGAGTTTCCAGGGTTTCGTCATCCTTAAAATGAAGTAGGCATCAGTGTCCACAGAAGCACTAACTCCCTACCAGTAATTCAGGAATTCATCTTTTGTAACCTAAGAATGAGAAAAACAGTGTTTACAAGGATGATGGCTACATACTGTGGCTCAACACTCTACATGTGTTGCTGCAGCAAGCTCTAACACAGAATTTGGTTTTATGACACTAAGGCAAATGGACTGAGATTCTTTCACTGGGAAACAGAGCTGCTTCTATGGGCACAAAAAAAAAATTATTCCAGTTATTGTTAAGTATTGACTGCATAACTTACATGTCACAGCAAAATTAGATTAGTCCAACATCAGGACCATCACCAAATGAATGTAAAAAGCCCCAAAGGGTTTGTCAAACAACAGAAAAAGTGAGACACAAAGCAGAAATGCATTGATGAAAATGTCTAAAGGAATGAATCTATGCCACAAAGTTGGAGCTTCCCTAAAACAGTCCGACATTTGTTTTTCCAGAAAATGTACATAAGCTAAAAAAAACCCAACACCATCTTTTGAAAGCAAAAAATCTATATATATTGCATCTTTTGGAAAAAATACCACATTTTTAATGAAATAAAGGAACAGATTTATCTCAAGAGAATAAACACTTCCCACATTTCACCACAGTCTCCTCTTTTCCACAGAAAAACAGACTTGATTCAGCTTCTACAAAACCTTGTGCTTCCTTTCTTTCCAAGATGTTCAAGAAAGGCTGGATCCTGTCCCCACTCTTCAGCTGCAGCTCCTGTTGAGATCAGCAGCAGTGCTGTGAGCTGGGGGGAAAGCTGGGTCCAGGTTTTGGTGGAGATGGGGCTGCTGTACCTGGGATGGCTGCAAATCTCCAGGGATGAGCATGGAAGAGATGCTAGAGCCAAAACCAAGCTCACTTTGAAACCACAGGGATTTCAGACTCAGCTGAGGCACACCAGTATGGCCAGGGGGCTGCTGCAAACAGAGAGGCTGCTTTCAGCCACCTGAGGACTTGTTAAGCACAGGCTGCCGGGAATCCTTCTTTCTGCTCACCCTACAAGAGAGGAATGCTAAAGAAATAGGGTGGGCTATAACCACAGTGAAAGCCATAGACAGTGGGCAGCTGCTGGCAACGCCAGGTTGCTCTTGGCATTACTTGTTTTACTGGGCAAACCTGAGTCTGCTGCTGCTGCTGCTCCCAGTGTGGAGGACAGGAGCTGCAAGCCAAAAATCAGCAAAATCACTGATCTTGCTCCTTCTGCCAGCCAGTGACAGCTCTGGGATGGCAAAGCTGTGCTCTGCCCACACGGCTGCAGAGGTTCGAGGCATCACTGTGTACAAGGAATTACACAAAGGCAAGCTGGCTTTTGTACAGCAATGCACACAGGTGGTTTCATCTACAAAACTTCTGCTGCTGCCATCTGCCTCTGCCAAGACAGCTTTGTGCCAGGAGAGCAGCAGAATGAATCAGATCACTGAAAATCTCTTGTGGCCTGGTTTCAAGAATATATGGCAGAGTGGGGCTTGCATTAAACTCAGTTGCTTGAATCAGAATTTTAAGCTGCAGGAGACAGTACAAGCCAAACAGCAACTCTGGATCACATCAAGCCAAAAATTTCCTCCCCGAGACAGAAACATGAAGCCACAAAGAGCACAGAGAGGGCAAAATCAAAGCGAAGGAAGCTGCAAAAGTGCCACCTTTCCCAGAGGAGCACACCAGAAGAAATGGCTGTCCCACACTTCTTTGTCCCTGTACCTTGTGTTCCTTTGGGAGGTGCTCTGATGGCTCATGCAGAGGCAGGAAGTGGGGGCAGAGTTTTGGAAGAGTTATAAGGGAGCCTTTTCCCTCTTTCCCATAAGTCTCTACCAACATTTTTGGAACAACCTTCAGTGCCGGCTGTTGGAGAGGGCAGACCTTATTCCTGACAAGACACTGTGCCACATGGCAGGCTGGAGCTCAAGGTGCAGGCAAACCCTCCACCTCTGGGACTGCTCCCCAGCCCTGCAGATTCAGATGTTCCTGTGGTTTGTGCCATCCTGTTTAGCATCTGTTGCACAATCAAAAAGAAGAAATAGTGCTTCGAACATGAAGCAGCAACCAAGATCTCCCATCTTGATGCTAGCACCAGATACAATGGTGTGCATTGCCACCTATCTCCCAAAATCTGCTGTGTGCGCTGTGGAGCCACAGGCTGGCAGGACAGCCTGCAGCACCACTTATCTCCTGCATCTGCTGGGTCTGTAACCAGCACACAGCAGCTGCAGCTGAACAGGGGCCTTTCAGCTTCATTTTTGGGTCTCCCAGATCACAGAAAGGGACAGTGAAGTGCCAAAGGGAGGCTCTGGGCACTTGCTCTTAGTCTTGATAATCCCTCTTGTCTGGTTCAGATCCCTTTAACTTTCCTTTAACCCCTGAAAAGTGCTTCCTCTGAACATCCCGTGTGTCTAGTGTGTCATTATGGCTGCATGTTCCCCAGTAGAGATTTTACTACCTAGAAGTTAGTGCCTGTGTTTGTTCCATTAATTTGCAGACACATTAATCAAATTATATTTCTTACAGGACAGATTCCAATTTGAGTTCTACAACATCTAATTACAAGTGAAAAATCATGGTTTTGCTTCCCAGATTTTTTTTTTCCTGAAAGCACTATGCCTTTCCTGCAGCTACCAGCTGTTATTCAGACTGTTCCAAGAGCAACTCTGTTCCCACAGAGGTAAAAGAAAACTTTGCCACTGGTTTTGAAGGCACCTGAAACCAGCCCTTGGAAACATGGTTCTGTACAGATGTTGAAATGACTCAGCTGTCAGGAAACATATCCAGTGAGGTCCACACACAGGCAGACCTGAGCTGGGAACTGCTCTGAGAGCACCAGGGATACACCACCAGGGTGAGGGGTTTTGAGCTCTTCTGGATCACGTCCTTCAAGTCCCCACACAAAACCCCATTAGTCCAGCTCAGTGTAGAAATCTTGTCCTGAAGCACAGGGTTTTCCCCAGCTGCCACAGACTCAGCTAAGGCTCCCAGAGGCCAGTGACAAAACTTCTGCTGTTTTCAAAAAAGCACAGTTGCTTTCAGTACCAATCTTCCGTTCTGAAAGTGTATATTGGTTTGGAATTAAATAAAATTGGAAGGTATTAGTACCAAAGACAAACTGGCTGCAGTTATTCAGATTAAAACTTCCACTTCACTTGAACAAATATCAGCCTGTCAGATCACTGTAGGCTGTGAAGACATGAGATAGCAAGTCAAAAGGAAATGTTTCTTTCATTTTGTGATTCCCACAGTCCATCCACATTACTTCCTTCGTATTTGAAAGAGATGACATGGAGCATGACACCATGTTGTGAAATCACTTAATAAAAGAGAAGTGAATGGATTTTACTCAAGCTGCCAGAACATGTTCAGCCCCTATTTGATAGTAAGTTTGTTCTTCATACGTATCGTCACTGCAGTAAGTAAAGACTCCTATGATAGCTGGCAGTAATAATTTCTTTACCAGTTTCCAGTGTCAGCCAGTATGCAAGTTTCTGGAGGCTTACTGGTCAAGAAAATAATTGAGTTTGCAGAGCCTTCACTAAGGAATTGCAAGTAGCTGTTGCTCATACTGAGATCATCACTGGACAAAAAAAAAATAGGGTTTGCAGAGGATCAGTGCAGCAAGCACTCAGGACTTCAGTGTTTGAACTGTTAGCAACCCAGGCTAAGAGCTGAGACTTCATCAGAAATGCTGTTTTGAAAGTCCATTTTATAACCCTGTACTTCTTCTAGCTGGCTGCCAGCCTGAAATGGAGCAAATGCTGCCATGCACAAGCCATTTACTCTTTGCTAAGCAGCAGCTTCTCAGTCTGGGAGAGCAGCACAATGATGAGAGAGGAGCAGAAAGTAGAAGAAAAAAAGAAAAAGGTATCAAAGCAGGAAAAATTAGACACCTCACACTCACACAGTAGGTTTTTTAGGGAATATTTTTACAGTTTCTTTTGTGTGCCATTTCCCCACTGTCTGTATGGACAAAGGACAAAAGATGAACTGAGACAGCTTCATTGGTGTGACCAGAATGGTAGGTTCCCAGTCTTTATTCAGCATCAGAAACAGAAGAAGACAAGATAAGAAAGCTACAAGTTCTTGATTTCCCAGAAGCTCCCTGAAGTCACAGCTTGGTCATAAACCACTGCAAATACAAATAAGTAGTACGCAACTTTCAGTGTAGGTGTGTACAGGCAACAGCTACCAGGTCAGCAAACATTCCAGGAATAGAGAGAAAAAAATACTGTAACACATGTATCCCCTTTAAAGAAAAATGCAAGTAAAATGATCGCACAGTGCAGAAATAAAAGAATCAAATGAAGGGGAAGGGAGTGAAAATATGTAAAAGGCTGCACACGGAATCGAAACATGGTATGCACAGGAAAGTTGTCTGTATGTTTAGTCATGAGCCAGTAAAAAAAAACCAGGGCTTTAAAAAGCATTTTGCATTTATCCAGGCCCATGTTTCCCCGTCTTGGATTATCCCTCCAGCCTCCCCGTACTGGGAACTCACTGCTGGGTCCCAACAGCAAGATCAGCAATTGCTCCATCACACAAGTGACACTCAAGAAGTGAAGAGGTACTACAGTGCTACAGGAGACAACTCTACCTGACCCTCTTGGGGCAGACTTCCTTCCATTTATTATAGCCTGTACAAGACCACCACACTTCCAGAATATTTTGGTTTCTTTCTCTTGCATCCTCTGCCAAACAGATCTGTATCCAACACTGCAAGAGGGGTATGCTCAGGAGCCCCAGCGACATACTGCAGATGTCAGAAAAGAAGGGAGCAGTTCATCTCAGAAAAGAAAAGCCATACCAGGGATGCAAAGAGAAGAAGGACAGATGTGTGGGGTGGCTGGATGCCAGATCTGCTCTCTGATTATGCTCTGATCCCCTGAGGCTGAGCTTACTGAAGCATCTGGGAACTAATTCTGCAGACTGAATGTAATTGGTATAGTTATTGGAAACTGTTGTTACGGAACAGGAGAGTGTTGTTGTGCACACACTTCATCAGAGGAACCTACAAAAGGTGAAAGTAAAGTCTTGCTTCTTTAGCTATATGATCAGAGTTTCCAAGCATTCTTCATCATGATGATAAAGTAGATGTCTGTGTCTATCGAAGCGCTGACTCCAGCATAGTAGTTCATGAATTCTTCTGTTGTGACCTGAGACAGAAAAATTAAATATAGGAAAATGAACCTTTTTTTTTAATGCTGTAAGTCAAAACCACACATTGAGAAGAACTCTTACTGAAACTGAACATCTGCTATTTCATGTTGTTACTAACAAAAAGGAATCCAACTGGAGGAATTAAGACACTTAAAATTTGCTTAATTTCACTTTGCTAGAAACAACAGCTCATGTTCTCCATAACACTTGGATGGAGATGAAACATGTGAAGTTTAACTAACCTTACTAGGAACTGAAGTTAAAATCACTTTTGCCTACAAGACAAATGTTTTAACGTACCTTTTTCCAGGGATGGTATAATCTGGTTCTTTGCATTATTATTAATTAAAGTGCATGGGGTTTCTGATGCAATTCAGAGACAGCTTGGAACTTTATATCCACCCGTAGAGAGAAAATATCACTGCTCAAACAAGTCTCACTTAATGAAGCAAATGTTCTTTCAAATACCTAAGAGTTTTGAATAACTTTCATGGGTATTTTGAGGTTTAAAAATGACCATTAAAAAAAAATGATCAAGTTAGCAGTGAGAAAAACTGTGTATGTCTCTTGTGATGCCTTAACTCTCAAAGTATGTAGGTCATTATTTGAATAAACATCACACAGAAAAATACAAAACAATACAAAAAAGACATTAAGCTATGAGAGAGTGTCCAAAGGAAGGCCAGGAGGGTGGTGAAGGGTCTGAAGGGGAATCCATGTGAGGAGTGGCTGAGGTCACTTGATCTGTTCAGCCTGGAAGAGACTGAGGGAAGACCTCATTGTGGTCCTCAACATCTCCATGAGGGGAAATGCAGGAGTAGGCACTGATCTCTTCTCTGTGGTGACCAATGACAGGGCCCGAGGGAATGGCCTGAAGCTGAGTCAGGGAAGGTTTAGGTTGGATATTAGGAAAAGCTCCTTCACCCAGAGGCTGGTTGGACACTGGAACAGGCTCCCCAGGGCAGTGGTCACAGCACCAGCCTGACAGAGCTAAAGAAGCATTTAGACAATGCTCTCAGGCCCATGGTGTGACTCTTGGGGTGTCCTGTGCAGGGCCAGGAGTTGGACCTGATGATCCTGATGGGCTCCTTCTAACTCAGTATATTCTTTGATTCCATGATACCTGCTCTGATTGCATTGTGTGTTTCAGAACTTAGAAAAATATGACAATAGGGAGAAGGGACCACACCAGACTTTCCTACCATCATGAACTGGTTACAAGCCTTACTGAACCTGCTTATTTCAGAGGCAGCCAGCAAGATCATGGTGAAGGGGACGTTTTTAGCAAATGCTCAACCTTGAGGCATTTCTGCTAAAAACATTTTAGGTATTCAGTATCATTAGTGCGTTGCGATTCAGGAAAGCCACAGTCTGTTCTCAGAAGAAACAGCAATCAGGTGAGCTAACATCAGGATTGCTGAACAAGAGGTGGGTGCTGATTAACCAGGCATTGAACTCATCAAGGATCACTTTGGGGACTCATTTAATATGTTCATGTGTGACCTCAGAACAAAAAGCAGGAACATTTTGTTTGACATTTTCTAGATGTCACCACAGCTGTGGAGATGGAAGGCGATAGCTACTCATAACTGGTACCTCTAAGGATGACACTGCAGCAGAAGGGATGAAATTCAGCTCTCCTAGGTGCAAAGTCATGCCCAAAGTAAATAAAACTCACCACCTCTCTACTGAGAGCCTGAGAGCCTGGGTGTTGGGAACAAAGCAAGTGAAGGATTCGGGTGGAGCATTAGACAGGCAGGAGTCACGAGTGCAATGCAGCCATGAAAACCCAGGTGCAGCCTGGAGAGTGGGAAGTGTTGAAAACATCCCACAAAGCACTGATAATAACTTGTTTGTTATTATTAACTGCTCAGACTGAGAATATCACCACGTGAACCACGGAGATACCAGATTGCTCTGAGCTGGTCAGACTGACGTACGGCCAGACCAAGAAGTTTGCAGACACATAACAAGGCAAAAGAGAGCATGCTTGGCTCAGAGGTGGTTGCAAAGCAGATGTATAAGAAGTCCATCACTGAAGGTGCCCAGGCTTTGCACCTGAACCAGAGAGTTGAGCCAGAGTGCAGGAAGGGCTCCCAGCTCTGTCCCAGCTTGTGTCTCCTCAGTGCACACAGCTGGTGCCAGCAGCCCCAGCCCCATCCTCCCTCCAGCTCTCTGTAGATAAACCTGTCTCTATTATGGACTGATTTCCAAGTCAAGTGTCTCAGTAATTACACTGGAGAAGAACTAACTGTAAAGTATTTAACATACTAGGGAACCTGCTTTCTAACTGGATCCTAGTATCTGTTCTCCTAAGAAGTGAAAAATCCCTCAATTTATGTGGATCTTGAAAATCAGTGATTTTGTGGGGCAGTTGGAAGATATACTTAGTGCAACCTACGAAATAAGATTATTAAGGCTACAAGCCTTTGTGCAATCTCACAACCACCCTTGTATCTCCTGCAGAGCCTCTTTGCCTCAGAACGTGCAAACTAGCTGTATCAGGAGTGCTGTGCACAGGTTATGCATCTACTTTGATTTTCCACATAAATGTGATGCAAATGGATGTTTGGTACTGCAATTACTCCCACACTTAGTAACATAAGTCAAATTCTGAGTCAGATGGTGATTTCATAGCTTGACACTTGGTGCTTCACTTACCTTCCCATCTTTTTCATAGGGTGAATCAAAATTGTCCAGAAAGGCTCTAAAAACTTGATCTTCTGTCCAGTCTCCATTTTGGTATTTGGGATGATACTTTACATTGTACACCCCTCTCAAGTCTTCAATTGTTATGACACCATCTCCAGTCCTGTCTAACTTCTGAAACGCCTGCATGATGACCTCTTTTCTTGCATTGGACATGGGAGGCTGTAAAGAAATATTAACAGAATCATTTTATTTTTGCCAACTACTTGCCCAGTTCCAAATTCAATTATTTGCTGTTGCTAGCAGTAAAACTTTCAAGGTACATGGGACAATAAACTGGTGATAATCTACACTGTCCGTGAGCTAGAAAGGGCAAAATATCCTCAAAAGAGCAATGTGATTGACTATTCGCTGTCTACCTATACAATAGCAAATGGACAATAAAAGAGAAAATGTTACCTAGAACACTTTTCTGATCTGCCCATTTGAAATATTTCCAACAAGAAATTACTAATTACCCTAAGTACTAATATTTTCTATCTTAATTGTTCGGGCTTCAGCAGAGCTAAGAAACTTCTGACAAAATCAATCACTGTGACGGATAAGAGAAAGTCTCCCCTGAATTAGTTCATGTTATAAAGAGATGCATCATAAAGTGGCCAAGAAAGAAGTAAGATTGATGGGCTGAACCACATAGGTACCCAGACTGTGGCACAGGAATTTCAGTATCTAAATCAAGGCCACAATTGATTGAAAAAAAATCACAACTGTTTATTTGCAAATATTCTATTCTATTCTATTCTATTCTATTCTATTCTATTCTATTTTGTTCTTTTCTGCTATATTTAATCCATTTAATGCAATAACAACATGAATTCCCGGACTTACTCTCAGTGTAACAAGAAATTCATCAAAATCAATTGTTCCACTGCCGTCTTTATCAAACTTCTGGAAAAGCTCTTGTGCTTCTTCCTTACTGATCACCACAGCATAATCATGTAGTCCTCTCAGAAACTTGTTGAAATCAAGGGTTTTGCTGTTGTCACCGTCAATAATCTTAAATGCTCTGTGGAAAACATGAAATTTGAGGAAAATGCATGGGAGAACATGGAGAGTGATGCAGTGGTTTAGCACAGTACTGGAGTAGAGTCACCTTACTGAGAAAACATTTCCTCCTTGTTCCCTATTCAGAGAGGGAAAAAAAAAAAGGAAAATAAAACCCCCACCAACAAACTCCCTACACTTCTTGGCAGTAGAGATGACTTGTTTAGATTGGGTGCATGAACATTACACATCTGAAGTTAAACAAGGGAAAGGGTGCCAGGGTATATCCCTGTTCATTATAGCCCTCTGCCCTCTGCAAGTTGCACGTTTAGATGAAGTTCCAGTTGGTCACCATCTGGATCCCTTTGTGATTTATGGGGCATGGGAGGGGTCTCAGGGTGTGATGCAGCTCCCCTTTCCTAGGGGTGGGGGGATGCTTGCAAAAATATTGTAGGTGCCTCCCATAAACTAGACAGCTAATAGACCATGACTACAAGGGGAAGGAAGCATAAAATCTCCAGTGCTGAAATACTTAAGATAATTTTAGAAAACACCAAAGAGAGATATATGGTTTATGTTTCCTTCCTTTCCCTGGCAGGAGTTGTTCTGGGTCTCACAGATGCACTTTCTCATGAGGGATTCACAGTGTTCAATCCTTCAAAAGGTGAGCAGGTCAGTCCCAAAACACATGAGCCCCAGTGCCAGGCTCTGTGGGTTATGGCATTTGCACTGAGATGAGGAAACTCAAGTTTTGGCCCCTGTTTAGCCTGTGAGCCTCTTGCAGCTAAAACTATTGGGCTGAATAATGGGTTTGACTTCTTATGAGTGAGTACCTGCCCAGTCCTTTGATGCCTGCAGATCCTTTTGCTAAACACTGCAGGCGAAGTCTTTCTAGAGGGTCAGTGGTTTTGGACAGGTTCCTTCTTGCTTGGATTGCCATCTCTCGGTCATGCCTTGCTGTGCCTGGCATCTGGAAGACCAAAACACTGATGTGGCATGGATTCACATTCAGACATAGTGCTGAAACCTGCCTTAGCATACAGAGCAACCCAAATTCCTCACTTGCAAGCTGCTGGTGGCAATTCTTCCATTTTGACCCTCTATTTCCTTCTCCTTATATCCTTCTACCAGAAAGGGAAATTGCCAATATCGGCCACCAACCATGAAAGGAGGGCTCAGCCAACCACCCTGTGATTAATCCAGATGCAGACAGGAAATTGTGTGTAAGAATTTTCTGCCTACAGTGTGAGAACACTGTGACAGCTGGTGGATGCATGCAGGAGTGTGTGGCTGCCCTGTAACCACAGCATCCTTGACAAGCCTCCTCCACCTGGCCAGGTTTGCAGCTAGCATTTGACCACAGGAAGGCAAAAATTACTCTGGCTGAGGACCTTTGGTTTTGATTCACTTTTGTTCCACTGAGGTGCCGATTCTCCAGAGCAGAGATTTCTCGCATTGCATGTCTGAGCAACAGCAGTCACCTACACATGGCACCTATTGCTTTTTTAACACAATTGCAGAACAAATTAATACCTTAAACTTTCACAGTATTTAGCACATGCTGACAACACAGGCCTTCCAGCTTCCCTCAGAGGAATAAAATAGGGAAAACCAGCCTGTGAACCTGCAGTGCTGCAACAGCACCACCAAGAGCAGCACACCTGGGCTGGCAGAGACCCATTCCCTCTCCCACAGGGATTATTTGTGCCTAGTGCTAAGAACAGCAGGTTTGCCCATGCCCATATTGATATTTTAGGGCCACAGTGAATCCTGGGCACATGCTCAGGGCCAAGACTGCTGTTCCATAACCTGGCTGATGGGTCTGCAGCAGACCATAAATACTCCCAAAATATTTTCCATCCTTTAAAGCCTCTCGAGACAGGTCACAAAAGAGTTACAGAACTTACAGCAGAGCTCTAGACTGAAAGGGCAGCTGGTGCTCTGCTGAGGCAGTGCTGGGATGAGGAGGTGAATCTGACCAGCCCTGTGAGGCATTGTCAGTGCACGTGGCACTTCCAATCCCATTGTCATTCCACGTGCAGAAGTGTGAATTGAAAGGGTCAGACAAAACTTCTAAGTAACATGGAATTAAACTGTTTCATCTTAACTACTCCACTCCTGTTTACAGAACATTGGCTATGGCTGCTGGTAATGCCACATATGCATTTTATAACTGCTTCAGATGACTCCAGCTGGGCTTGGAAAAACAGAAAAATAAAATGGGTTTTGTGCTCCCCAAATGGTTTCAGTACTAGGTTATTGTAGAAGTCTAGAGAGGTAAAATATAGAGCATTTTGGGCTTTGCTTCAGACAGAACAAGCAACGTTCTTCTGGGAACTCATTAACCAGTGACCAGGAAGAACTTACAGCTGTGTGCGATCAGCAGCCAAAAATGTTTTCGGCAAACAATGACCTGTCCTTAAGAGGAAATGTTTAGCTGGAAAGACTATAAAATACAGGGAGGTTACATAAACACAGTGCAAACTGCACTGACATTATATAATAATGTACTACTGCTTATATATAATATATAGCAACTATACATCTGTACACAGAGTGCATGGTGCAAGCATATCACAGGGAAGTGTGCTTCTGCCTACATTATGTTATGTCTTTATAGAGATCTATAAATACTGAGACCAACAAGGACATAATTCATCTCCACTGCATGCTGCAAAAATGCACACAAACACACACCATGAAAAGAGTGTAGCATCTCCTTGCCTCAGGTTCAGTGGAGTAATTTCCAGAGTAATGCAGTATGCGTCAAAATAATCATTGCAGTAAGACTCATGAATTGAGGCTAGGGAGGGAAAATCTGATTTGATATCTGTTATGGTCTCCTGAACCTCAATAAAAGCCACTGAAACTGGCCAATACTCTGTTATTTCTGCAGTAAGAATAAAGTTTGCTTCTACATCTACAAGCATTTCTACCTCAGAACTCACTATCTACGCTAAGTTGTTCCAGTATTGAATAATTTTTCTTTTAATATATGTTGCTTCTAGTCTGAACTTCCTCCATATTGGACACTTTTTTACTCTCTTTTACAAGATTAAAGAGCTACCTATTAAAAATGTGTCCTGGTGTAAGTACTTGAAGGTCCCTTTTAAACTCACTTTGGCTTAGTAATTAGCTCAGGATTCCTGGTACAAAATGAATTTCCAGATGTCAGATAATTCTGCTGTTGCTCTTGAACTTTTAAATCATTTTCCTAGTGTTCCTCCTGAAGTGGGTCAGAGCACTCCAATAATCTCACTAATATCATAGGTAAAGATATGCCCACTTCTTTTCCCCCCAGGTATTATGGTTAAAAATACTACTAATAAATATTTCTGCTGCTCTTTGCAAATATGCATTCTCTATAATGTTCAGTAACAAAATCACCAACAACCTACTTCTATACAAAACTCAACAATTAATGTCTGTTTGTAAAGTAATTGCAGTTTCACATCACACTAAAACCTCTTAAACAGGACCTGTCTTCCTGTAGCACATGGCAGAAAGCATTTGAGAACCCTTTTTATACATTCAGAAAATACAGAAAACCAGTTAAATATAAAACCTGCTACATGTAAGCCTGGTCCATGGTGACAGTTCTACCACTTTCCTATTTCTGTTGGCTGCAGGCTTAAGTTAGAGGTAAACTCTTCCTAGGCCATACTGTAAGAAAAGAGATTCCAAATCAGTGCAAGGAGGGAGGAATCACAGTAATTCACAAGCTCTTTCCTCTCCTTTAATTTTACTCTTGCCCCTTTTTGGATAATGTGAAGTAATTAAAGACGCAATCAGGGTTTGTTGAATACAACAGTTCTCTGCATAGTGTACAAATGTGTTACATATCAATACCATTAATAAAACCAGAACAGGTCATAACAGTAATTCCACATGGTTTTAATTTGTATATGTCATCCAAGACTATCAGATGTCTCCCTTAGTGAAATTAAGCAGCAGTGTTTATTTTAATTTTGAATGCTAGACAGTTTTGTTTTGCTTAACAGCCTAGGCTATGAACAATTACAATACCCCACGCTGTCAGCATTGTTTGTTTCTATGGGTGATGTTGTGTTGTGCAGGCCAAACAGAAATGATTGCATTTATTCCTAACAAATACAGAACCTTAAATTTGTGTTGGATTTTTCCAGAAGAATCTTAGGCTGTTCAACAACCAGACCCCTTTACATTCCTCTGCACCTGAGAACTAAACCTGGAAAGAGTCAGATTCAGTCTAAGCTCTGCAACATTTGTTTAGATGTTATCCTCCAGCTGAGCCCAAGAGCCTCCTATGAAAATCCTAAAAAACGACAGGCAGATAATTCCATAATTACCTCTGGAATGCCCAGGCTCCTGAAAGCCCCTCATGGCCAAAGACACAAGTGGCACATCACCCACCCCAGGGCAGAAGATCTCAGGACCTAAGAATAGATCAAGTGGCCTAAACAAATTACACATGTTTAGTTTACTTCTTATAATTTCATTGAATTATTAAAAGCATGAAAACTGCAGGAGTACTTGACAACCATCTAAACACCTCATTAAAAATCTGGCTTCCAAGCCCCACTGACCCCTCTCCATCGACCTCCCATCTCTCCCTTCATCGTGACCAGCATCATCCAGTTTCAACCTTCTGGCAGGTAGACATTACTGCAATTGCTATTTTCCATATATATATATGTGTGTATATATATACATGTACAGATATATATATCTCTCTCTCTCATATATTTATAAATATATGTATATAATTATATATCTATATTAAAAATAACTACTCTTGGCTGATCAGAGAAACTCACTGTGAGGCAGCAAAAAGGAGAAAAAATCCTTTACCTGCAATGCTATCTTGAACCTGGGGTTTCCACTGAGGACTGGGGGGGTGTTTGGGGAGCTGGGATGGTGTTCTGCCTCGCTTTCTTCCCTGCTGCTGGGCTCAAGCAACAAGTTCAGGTGATAATGGGCCACGGCCTCACTGCAAAGCTTCTTTATCCATCTCGTTTTACTTGTTTACACACCCGGCTTCCTTGGCCCCCCTCTTTTGGGAGGCCTGGAGTTTGCCAGCTGGTCTCCAAGGTGACACTGGAGGCTGTGACTGGCACAAGCTGCAATTATGCTGCTTCCCTGGACAATCGCCATAGGGTTTTGAGAGCCTTTTTGTTCTATCTCTTTTAAAAACAGTGCCTTTTCTTCTTATCTCTGCCCACACAGGCTGGAGAATGGTAGACTCCTTGTGTCGCTGAGCAAGAAGACCGAGGGAAAGTGGCTGGGGAAAAGTGCTGCATTGCCCTGGAGGCCTTGAGCACAGTTGTGTTTTTAGAACATGTTTCTCTGCTTTCATAGTCGATAGGGTTGAAAAAATTCTCTGGTTCAATTGTTTACTCAAAACATAATAGATGCATGTAACTAAAAGACTGTCAGTTGTGTTTCACAAAGAAAAATCCCCTCACCACCATATTTTTTTCCTGATGATTAGTTGCCACTTTAAAGACCCGCTGGTGGTTAGAACCTCTGGGGAGATGCTGAGCTCATGTTCATTTGCAGCAAGAAGAAAGCTGAAAAGGTTAAACTCCCATATGATGAGGAAAAATTTCTCTCTGCCTAGACACAGCTATTAGTAACTCAGTCTGCAGAAGGTCACAAACATTGTCAGTAAGATAATGTAACACTTTGGTAGGGAGTCAGGATGTTGATAGACTCCTTAGGGGTAGGAGATAACCCGTGTGTGCTCCCTGGCCCTCTGGGGAGGCCAGCAGCACGGTGAACATGTAAGATCAAGGTTGATGGCAAAGGCAGCATGTACAAGTCAGTGTGAGAGAACATGGGAAATGAAGGGAGAGTCCTGTTCTGGCCATGGATGAAACACTGAGCAAGAATGAAAAAGTGCATTGTTTCCTGGCAAAAGCAGAAAATTATTTTAGGCAATTGCTAGACTAATACCACTTGCATCCTGGCAGGCTGCTTATCTCTCATCGACAGGTATTTCCTGGTACTAAACCAAAGCTTGTGCAAGACTTAGAATATGCTTTTATATCTCTCATCTGGCAGCTGATTGCACATTAATGCACAAGCAGGGAACAATGCTTATTTAATCATTTACTTATTCAGAAATACTGCCTTTGTGAAAATGTAACATCCTTCCATCCACTATTTTTGTTTTGTGAATCAATCTCCAGAAACCTCCTGGGAATGCAGAAGATGTAAAGGGCTGAACATTATCCGGGCTGCTGCCTGTTCACACACTCTGCAAAGACAAAACAGAGGCACTGAAGGCTGGAGAAATGGTTTTCAGTAAACAAGTTGGTCCTTGGAATTCAGTCTCCCACCCCAGATAAGAAATTCTTCAGGTGAAGAATTCGTCTTGACTTTCAGAGGGGTGCAGCAGATTGAAACAGCAGGGATGGGCTCTTGAAAGCAAAAAAATAATTTAATATCTGAATACTCATATGCCTTCTGCTGCCTTTCCTTCCCTCTGCCAGTGAGCCCAGGCACATACAGACACACATGGATGTTTACTCTACACTCCTCTGGAAACTGGTCTGCGCTGTTTCTGAGATGGTTAATGAGTTACCAACCTGAAAAATTCTTAACGGGCTTTCAGGTGTCTCAGATTACATCAAGGTGTGATGAAATTTCTTTGGTTGCACCTGCTCTGTTATTGTACACAAAGCTGTAAGAAGAGTTCAGTGAATTCAGAATTTTTCGTAAAGGATATAGAGATTTCATCAGAACTCTGAAATTTTTCGTCATTTTCTAACTAGCACTGAATACATACACACCTATCACTGAACACATACACACCTATTTGATTGTTGGTTTTGTCTGAACAGCCTGAACTGTCTGCTCAGTTTGTAGCTCAGCACTGGACTGAATCTACTAAGAAAAGTGTACTATGAGGCCTAACATGATCTATAAACTCATGACAGGGTCAATTTAAGTCAATTGAAGTTTCTAAAAATTCAGATTTCTTGTTGAATTTAGGCGGGAGGGAAGGTATAAAGAAATGCCTTATAACCTTTATAAGAAGTTTCTCAAAAAAACGACTCTGGTTCTTTTGCAGTTTAGTTTACAAGTTCTAGCACTGTTTCTTTATGTGCTACTTGTGACCAGTGTTGTGGAGAAGCTCTTCAGCTATGAGAAGAACAGATATGAGCATATCTGCTGGTCCTTGGTAGGGAAATCAGCAGGGTTGTTTGTGTGGAATAGAGATTAAAAAAAAAAAAACAGCAACCATGAAGTCCACTATGAAGAACACTATGCAGCAAAGAGGACTAATTTTACAGGAGAAGCCTTTGTGTTTTTTTCCTGCCATTAAAACTAAGAAAGTTTCACATACACTAAAAAAGAAACTCTGCAGTAAGTACATTGTCAAGGGAAAAGTATTCTGATTTTAAACCGAGCTGTAATCCAATTAAATTAAAGAATCACTGAATGGTTTGTGTTGGAAGGGACCTTACAGATCATCTAGCTCCAAACCCAGCTGAACTCTGACTCTAAATAAAATCCTTTTATATCCAAAAAATGCTGTCTCCCTGTGTGGTTTGTAGTTTTCCAGCTGAAATTAATTGTCTGCTCTCCAGAGCAGAGACCAGCTGGCACATGCAGACTGTGCTCATGCTACTGAGCTAATTCCTAAGACAGTGGTCACCACCAACCTGCCTGCTGGGTCCTGTCCCCAGACCTGCTCTGTAACAGAGCCCCAGCCCAGTCTCCATGTAGGTCTGACCCCACAGCAGTGACCCTCAGCTCACCCTTCTGGGCTGAGGAACGTTTCCAGCCTGAAGGGTGCACGCTGCCAGCAGCAGTGTGATGGATTGCTCTGCCTGGCTACACAACTACAGCATTCCTAACCTTTACCTTTACTCGCCTTTTTCCCTTGCTCTCGGGAAGCACAAACAGATTTTGGTTTTTTTAATGCTATGTCAGGTGCTAAATGCACTTGACAAGTTTTTTTGAAGGTGATTTGAGACCAGGCGCATTCCAGAAAAAGAGGCAGTTATCTTTAAAATGTTTCTTTTCTTGAAAATCTACCACAAATCTGTTTTCAGTTGGAGAATGGAAAATGAAAACACTAGATATTTCAGTTTTTAAGAAGTTAAGTAACTAATGTTTACTAAAAGTTGATTATTTTTACCCTGTGCCTTGAAATAATGACAATTTCAGTTCTTGAATATTTCAGGCCAAGTGGAAAAAACAATGTTGTGGGTGTTAGGGTTTTTTTAATTCTACTACATTTCTCAAAAATATTGGCAATTTTCTGTTAACCACAGTGAAACAATGCAAGGTCTGACATGCATGAGAAACTTCTGTACTCAACCCTCTCTCTCTTCTGTCCACAGAAGAAAACAGTCAAATGGGCCCAGCATTTAGTGGGATAAAATACCTTTTGATGCTGAAAAGCTCTCCTTAATCATTGCAGTAGCAAAGAATAGAACAAGAACAGTCTGCAGCTTTCTTCAACAACAACAAGAACAATCTGTCCTCACTGAAGGGGGCAAAGAGGAGGGAGCCAAAACCAGAGAGGAGAAGGTTTCAGCAAGCTGCTCCTCAGAGAGGCCTCCCTGAAGATGATCACCAAGTGCTGGAATGGCCTGGAGAAGGAAGAGTGGTTGTGAAGTCTCTGCTCTTGGCACAGGCATATGCCAAGAGGGGGAGTCTTGATCATTTTTTCACAACCCTCCCAGTCCTGTGAAATGTGGATTTCAACAGGTATCTGGGACCATGCAGACACCACTAGGCAGGAGAGGAAAAGGTGATGGGAAGCAATGTCAGTAGTCGTACAGGAGAGGGCAAAGCCAGGCCAAGCACTGCTGCAGGAGTGTCTGGAGGGAGAGGCGAGGGGGAAGCTCTGTTGGCTGCCAGGGCGGGGAGCGCTGCGCTTGCCAGCCTGTGGAGCCAAGCTGACTGCAGCTATGACTTCAGCCTGTGTGGTATCATTTCTTAAACAACCACAAATGGGATGTATTCTTTTCTTGTTATTCACTGGAGCTTCCTCTCCAAATTAGCAGGAGCTGTTTTGGTTCCTGACTCCAGAAATGTATTGGTGGTATGTGAGCTGGATGCTTTTCCCAGCCAGGGCATGCTTGACATGGCAGCACAATTCAGCACTCAGCATGGTGGGGATATTCATCAGCACGGCTGGTGATACACCATCGCTCTAGAGAGCTTTGTGATGTCCTAGAGCCCTTTCTCTCCACGGCCTCTGCATTTCGGGAGTGACTTCTGTCACACAGAGGATGAGCTATTGCCAGGCTCCGCTGCACAGCAGGCCTGAGACGGTGTCACCTTAGCACTGGAGCTGCTGTTGCCTCAGTGAAGGTCTCTTTTCTCCGGCTGTGAAGAAGAGACTCAGGGATGAGTCTGATGCCTTAGGTTTTGACTTTTATATTTTTCAAATCCTCTACTGCTTAGTGTGTAACTCTGAGGTTTCTTGTAGCCTGTTAATTTCTGCTCTCTCACGCTAGTTAGACAGGACAAAGCCTCTCCAGGCCTGCTTTCCAAGGACACTCAGACCGTCCTAGGCCCAAAATGTGTAAACCAAAGACTCTAAAAGGGGAGGGCAAGCTTGGGGACATTACATCATTAAACTGAAGCTTTAATTGGAGAATTAACCCTGATGTTCAAATGAACCAAACCTATTAAAGTGTGAAGAACTCGTGACCTGTCGTCCATCTTGGGGTCCATCTTGGCAGTAGCCTCTGGCTCCTTAGGGTGTACCTTTGAAGACCTTTCAAACGAATACTTACCTTTATTCCCTTATTCTGTCTAGTCTCTGTGTCTAGGAGGCCTCTTAAGGCATCAAGTCAGCACACTGAAGACACAGTCAAGTCTCAAAACAGATGAATGCACTGTCACTCATAAATAAGGGCTGGAAGGAAAAAGGTGATGTGGTTGTAAAAGTCCAGCAAGAGAGTCTCTGACAGCCGGCCTGCCAACCTTGTGACGAGGGCTTTAACACTGATTTGCTGGGACTTATGACCAAAGCCTGAGGAGGAGGAGAGGTAGGGGGTGGGCCTAACATTTCCAGCAGTGGAAACAGCACTGCTGGCAACCAGGCCAAGTTGCCTGCATAGCACAGATGCACATGCACAAAAAGAACAGGAGGCAAAAGTCTAAGCACAGTCCTCAGAGTGACAGAATCACAGAATCATCAAGGCTGGAGGAGGCCTTCAAGATCATTGAGTCCAGCTGTCAACCCAGCACCACAATAATCACCCCTAAACATATTCCCAAATGCCACATCCAGATGCCTCCTAAACACTTCCAGCGAAGGTGACTCCACCATCTCTCTGGGCAACTTATTTCAATGCCTGACCACCCTTTCAGAGAAAAATATT
The DNA here is from genome assembly GCA_013399195.1 of Dicrurus megarhynchus. Lineage (NCBI taxonomy): Eukaryota > Metazoa > Chordata > Aves > Passeriformes > Dicruridae > Dicrurus > Dicrurus megarhynchus. The sequence continues at coordinate 309,401 of VXAD01007898.1, read as the reverse complement.
TTTCCTAATATCTAGTTTGACCCTTCCCTGGCATAACTTAACACCTTTGCTTCTCACCCTTTGGCTTGAGACATGGCAGAAGAGACTGACCCCCACCTGGCTATATCCTCCTTTCAAGGAGTTGTACAGAGTGTTAATGTCTCCCCTGAGCCTCCTTTTCTCCAGGATAAACACACCCAGATCCCTGTGCTGCTCCTCTTCAGACCTGTGCTCCAGACTCTTCCAGCTCCACTGCCCTTCTCTGGACACTCTCCAGCACCCCAATGTCCTTTTTGAAGCGACGGGCCCAGAACTGAAGCCAGAATTTGAGGTGTGATGCCCAGCACAGAGGAACAGTCACTGGTCTGGTCCTGCTGGCCACACTATTGTTGATCCAGGCCAGGATGCCACAGGCCTTCTTGGCCACCTGGGCACACGCTGGCATACTCCTCATTTCTTCCCATTTGCCTGGTAAAGAAGTCAGACGTAAAGGTTTGTAATTCCAGGCTAGGTCATTAGGCTTTCTGAGCATGCTAATTTTCAGCTTTGGTGGAATTAAAATTGCTTAGCACCTCATCCAGTTTCATAAGTCTCTAAAGTTTAGATCTCTGGGAAAGTGTCTCTCCTAAAATAAATTCATGCATTCCCTACCTGAGCAGTGGACATGTGTAGGTGTCTTTGACACATTCCAGGCAAGCCCAAGGGAGTCTGGGGTCAACCTCCCTGGAAGTTTCCAAGGGAGCAAAAGTCTCCCACCTGCCACCACAGCATGGGGTACTGACCTGAGCTTACAGCTCTTACAGGCCATGCATATGGCATAAAGATGAACACAGACTCCTTCTCCACTATCTCTGGCTCCCTACAGTTTTGCTTGTGGTTTGTTTTTTCCAGTATCAACCTCCAGCATCCAGTCTGGGCATGCTCTTCACAGATGAAGCAGACCACTGAGCCAGGAGACTCCAGCTAGAACTCATGAACTGCGGCTTGGTCAATGCTGACTAGGAGAAACTGCCAAATCCCCACACGGCGGTTATGGGAATCCAATTGGAGATGTCTTTCTATACTGTTCTGTCTCTGTCTATTACAATGGCTTTAAAGGCTTCAACAAAACAGATCTTACTATAAAAGTTCTTTTTTTAAAAGAATTCACATGAATGGGCAAATGTAAACTAGTTCCATCTGCTTACTACCCCTTGTGTATTACAAACCACTGAAATGAAAAAATCACAGTGCCGAGGAAATCATCTGACAAGGAAGATTTTCTCATGCCTTTGACATAAATTTTTTATTCCGGTTAGGCAGCAAGTATTAGTGGTAGGGAGGGTCCTGAAATACGTGTTTGTGCACCAAAGGCTTAATTTGGAAATTAAAAATTAAAAAGAGCAGTTCCTTGCTTTGATGTTTCATTCATAGCTATTGATCTCTAAAACTTCCAAAATCTGGATAATCTCTTTCATCAGTGAACATGCAACTCAAGGCATATGGACTTGCACTATTGCAAGTTATTGTTTTGAAAGTCCATTCTATAACCCTGTACTTCTTCTAGCTGGCTGCCAGCCTGAAATGGAGCAAATGCTGCCATGCACAAGCCATTTACTCTTTGCTAAGCAGCAGCTTCTCAGTCTGGGAGAGCAGCACAATGATGAGAGAGGAGCAGAAAGTAGATGTACTACTTCATAAAAATTTAAAGGCCTCCTCCACATGACAGCCTGCCTAATTTACTGAGAGGGCAGGCAAAAGGTGCAGCAGGGTAGCCTTGTAACCTGGCACTGCCATTGCTAGCAACAGGCACCCAGCTTTTGCAGGGCTTCAGGACAAGGGCCTGCAGGCTTGCTCTGTCTGAGCTTTTCTTGATCTGCCCAGAGATTTGTTTTACTTTCTATGACAGCAATTTCTCTAAGGGATGAGTTGCCTGCAGTAATTAATTTTAATTTTGTTTTTCTTTGTATGGTGCAGATTTATATAGGCAGAAGTAACAATAAGTACTTCTATAAGTACTGGAGATGTTTACATCTAATACAATACAGAGTTGAAAAATACCAGGATGGAGACACAGCATGGAGCTTAGAGCAGCACAGGGCATGAAACGATGAAATCTGGGGCACAAGCTTGACAGTGGAGACCCTGCAGCTCCCCATCAGTGGTCAGTTAGAGAAACATGGACTTGAAGTTGGACAAAACTGGGTTTAGGAGTAACAAAGAGAAGAAAAGAAGAGCCTTTGGTGTATGTGGAATAAAGCACATACAGTAAATTCAGCTGTAACATGTAGCTACAGACCAGTGGAAAAAAAAAGAAAAATGTGTAATTGCATCTTAGGAAACATGGAAAAATTACCTCAAGTAGAGCCTAGAGCATCAGTGTGATAATTTTTCAAGAAAGGACACCAGAAGCTGAAGTTTTACATCTGCAGGCTGAAGATTCTGACTTGTTTAATGCATTCTTTGTCTATGTCTTCAGTATCCATGGGGGACCAAGGGGTCTCAGTGCTCCGAGCTGGAGGACCATGCCTGTGAGAATGATCAACTCCCCGTTGACCCTGAATTTGTGTGGGGTCTGTTGCTCCAGCTGGATCCCTACAATGCTATGGAGCTGATGGGATTAATTTGCGAATTCTCAAAGAGCTGGCTGATGTCACCACAAGACCTCTCTCAATGATTTATGAATGTCTTGGGAATCCAGAGAGATCCTGGCTGACTGCAGACATTGTCCCAGTTTTCAAGAAGGGCAAGAAGGAGGACCCTGGAAACTACAGACCTGTCAGTGTCACTGCAGTGCCTGGTGAAATCATGGAAAAGATTATTTTTGGAGCACTTGGAGGACAATGCAGGTATCAGTCGCAGCCAACACAGCTTCATGAGGGGGAAGTCCTGCTTGTGGAATGTGGTTTCCTTCTACAACAGGGTAGTCTATCTAGCTGATCAAGGGAAGCCAATTGATATAACCTTTTTGGATTTTAGCAGAGCTTTTGATCCTGACTCTCACAGGATCTTTCTGGACATAATGTCCAGCTCACATCTGGATAAACACATCATGTGATGGGTGAGCAACTGGCTCATGGGTCAGGTACAAAGGGTTACAGTGGATGGGGTGACATCAGACTGGGGACCTGTCACCAGTGGGGTTCCACAGGGCTCCATCCTTGGCCCTGTGCTCTTCAATATCTTCATAAATTACTTGGACACAGGACTGGAAGGGACACTGAGCAAGTTCACAAATGATACAAAATTAGGAGGAGCTGGTGACTCCCTCGAAGGCAGAGAGGCCCTGGAGAGAGACCGAGACAAATTACAGAGATGGGCAATCACCAACTGCACAAAGCTCAACAATGGGACGTGCTGGACTCTGCACCTGGGATGGGGCAGCCCTGGATGTACGGACAGACTGGGGAATGAGAGGCTGGAGAGCAGCACTGCAGAAAGGGACCTGGGGGTCCTGGTCAATGGCAAGTTGAACATGAATCAGCAGTGCCCTGGCAGCCAGGAGGGCCAGCCCTGTCCTGGGGGGCATCAGGCACAGCACTGACAGCCGGGCAAGGGAGGGGATTGTCATGCTCTGTTCTGAGCTGGGGCAGCTCACCTCCAGTGCTGGGAGCAGTTTTGGGTGCCACAGGGTAAGAAAGGCAGTAAACCATTAGAGAGTGTCCAAAGGAGAAGAACGAGGATAGTGAAGGGTCTTGAGGGGAAGCCGTGTGAGGAGCAGCTGAGACTCAGGGGACACCTCAGTGCAGTTACAGCTCCCTCATGAGGGGAAGCAAAGGGGCAGGCGCTGATCTCTTCTCTGTGGTGACAGTGACAGGGGCCGAGGGAATGGCCTGAAATTGTGTCAGGGGAGGTTTAGGTTGGCTATCAGGAAAAAGATTTTTCACCTAGAGGGGGTTTGGGCACTGGAACAGGCTCCCCGGGGAAGTGGTCACAGCCCCAAGCCTGCCAGAGTTCAAGAAGCATTTGGACAATGCTCTCAGGCCCATGGTGTGACTTTTGGAGCTGGACTTGATGATCCTGATGGGTCCCTTCCAACTCATCATATTCTGTTCCATGATTGTATGACTTTAAGACATAGAAGAACAATGGAAGGGTGAGCATAATCCTAAAAAAAATGGATATAAAGTAAGTGTATTGTAACTGTGTTATTAGTATTACTATTGACACTTTTCACCGCATTGCAGTTTTAACTGCCTTGTTATTCTTTATTTTTCTCAATCAGTTAGATTTGGATTAGAGATAATATACTCTGCAGATCTCAATTAGCAATAAATTCTTGGCTTTACTTATATGTAAGGTGTTCTTTCTTTTTGCCCATAAACAAGACATTGTGCATAATGCAAGGGAGGAGAGAGAAGGATGAGAGCCTCTTCAAACTCAGCTCCTAGCAGGGAGCCAAAAGGCACTCTAACACTTCTCCTGCTCTTTCTGAGGTACCTGACACATTTTGCCAGCTGCAAACTGCTTTAATGGGAAGTTAGACTGTTATGCTGTGTGTCATTATTTTCACACCCACAGAGCTGAGGTCTGTCTCAGCAGTGAGATTGCTTTGCCCCTCCCTGTTACCATTTTCCTTGAAACGGGATGGTGGTTTTCTTCTTAGCTGGGAAGTTAGGTAGGTGATATGTCTCTCTATGGGCTGCAGGGTAGTGATGTCTTTGTGTAGGCCCCTTACTTGACCCTGTTTAGCAGATAATCAAGAATGATTTAAAATAGAGGTGATAGTATGTCCTGGTGATACCCAGCAGCTTTTGACATCAGTTATTTGGATCATCCACCATAGATCCTCCTGTCCAGCCTGTGAAGGAGCATGCCCCTATCCGTGACGTATTTTTCTTGCACACCAGCGAGAAACCTTCTGTCTGACCTCTAGTCTAACGAGTGCTGGGAACAACAAAATCTATGTTAAATTCCCCAAAGGCACACAAGGCTTTCTGTTATAAAGCAGGTGTTCTTGTGTAGCAGCAGGTTGGGTGGGAGTGCCACCACGAGCAGGAGAGCATTGCTCCCAGGCCATCATTCATGACCCCACCTCTGCAGTGCAGTAGAAACCTGCGTGGCTTGTGTGGGAAGGGACCAAGGAGCACTGGACAGTGGCACAGATTTGCAGGGACATGCTGGAGAGGGCATCAGACAGGGAAATGCAGAGAAGCAGGCACACCCCATGCTGCAGAAATGGTAGCAGAATTCTCCAAATGTTTCTAACTCCATTTGCCCAGTTACAACATGTTACAGATCCTGCTGTGGTTCAATCCTTTTCACTAGTCAAGTCATAACTTTACTCCCTAGCAAAGTTCCTGCTGATTTTAGAAATGTGGCATCTAACCTGTGTGGTTAGGCCTGAGGCAACAGAAATGAAGTGCCTGGTATCTGTACTGATCCCTAAAGTTAGTCACCCAGATCACAGCCCTTCACACAAGAGAATGTTCTTACCCTGTGCCTTGTTGTGCATCTCCATTACAGACACTGATGTTGATGGGGATCCTGCCACAGTACAAACCACCAGCAGCTACCAGAACACAATCATTTACACAGAATCAGGTCTAGGATACTGCACAAGTCAGCATTTACGTGTTTGTAAACTACTTTCTCTGTCTGAAGACTTATCCTTTTTAAAAACAAATTAGTCATATTGTCTCAAATGGATTCATGCTAGTGAAAAATGTAGTGCAGCCATGTGAACAAGAAACCAGACTACAATTACTGCCATGTTTTTGATACACCATTCCTGCATTTGAGGCCAGATAATGCTAACAAGAATTTGCTAACATTATCTACCCAGAAATTGCATAATCTGGCATGTTTGTTATCTGCAGGGGGAAGTCACTATCTTCTGATGGATGAAACCTCACAAGTTTCTGTGCAAACTGTCATACCACCCGGATGCCACCAAAGATGGCTGTTTCGATGATGCCAAGAAGAAGAAAAAAAACCAAATGAAAACACCCACCCAAAACCAAAAAAACAGCTCATGAAAAGTAACAAAACATTTCTTAGAATAGAATAGAATAAATATGACAAGACAAATGTTAATTCTAATTATACTACCATTGTAAATATTATGCAAGTTCTAGGAGTGGCACATTCAGTCCGCCACCAGTTGTGTCTGCCAAGGATAGAGGCTGCAGTGCTATGCTGCAGTCCATGACATGCAGCTTCCTGGACTATAAGAGGCTCCTCTGAGCAACAACTACAGTGTTTCAGTCCAGCTTTTCCTCTGACATGGCTCCCTGCCTGCACTGCCTGACCTGGCACAACCCTGTCCTGCTACCACCAATGTGGCATTCAGCACTGAGAAAGAAGATGGAAGCAGAAACCTGGGACTGCTTTGGTTGCTTTCAGCAGTGCTTTGGCAGAAATGTCAGGTAAATACTCCTAACCACACTGTCATGCCAGTCCCTTGTTGCCTGTAAGGAACAGACCTCATCTAAAACAAAACAGAAGGCCCTGGACCTTTGGAAAATTTGGAGCTCCAAGCTCTTCTTGGAGGATTTGTCATTACATGGCCCAAAGCAGTGCTTGTTTCTTAGTTAGGGACAAAGGGGGTAAATTGGGAGGATGAGGGCTCAGACACTTGTCCCCAGGCAGTGGGTCTTTCTGAGAGGTTTGATGCCTGACATCTACCTGTTCTCTGACTGACATTGTCACAAATGTGATTCAAATCAGAACAAACTGTGAACCCCTTGCCTCCTTTATCCCAGAGTAGTGAAAAAGCATGTGTTACTTATTCCTTGTTTGTGAAGAAAAGATTAATTTTAGCCTCTGATGAATCCACAGGAAAAAGAAACGAAGGCTGAGTTAAACGCAGTATGTTAAAATGTCTCCCACTTGAAAATACTGGAACTATCATGGAAGTTAAAATGGGAGTAGTCAAACCCTGGCAAGGTACTAAGCACTCTGATGGCCAGGACTGGGCTGCTGCATATAAAAAAGGGCTTGCCAGCAGCACTGACAGGTTTGTGGAGGGCAGGTACACTGTCATTTCTGTGTACAGTTCCTTAAGAAGCTTGGGTAATCTGCAAAGCCCATCTCCATTCCTCACAGTCCCAGACAGTGGATTTTTAAATAACAGGCTTCAAATAATGAATTAAGGCTTCAAAAGTCGTTAAGTGGAAGTTCTCTCTCCCTTCCCCATTCACGTCCAAGTCTTTACCATGTTATTCCTACTCAAAACTAATGCTGCCAGATAAAACAGATTTTAGATAAACACATTCAGGGAGTTAAGTCCTGCAGTTTCAAGCCCAGGTATTTTCCTGGTGGACCTTGTACTTTGAATAAAATACAAAACATTTCTAGGTATGAAATCCAGGTCAGTGTAGTTCTTTATCTATCACCAACATTTCAGTGTATGCCTGCTGCCCAAACTGAGGCATGTGGGAAGAAAAGGAAGCACAAAAAGCAACACATTTCTTCCTTGGGTAGTGTGACATTTTCTCTCAAGGTTTTGGATGTTTGCTTGGGACATCTCATCAGCATGAGAAAGCTCCTGTAGGTGGAATTGATAATGCATTAGTCCCCTGCCTTAATGTTTAACTCAGAAGTCAGGGAGCACACTGGAGTAATCCTTGGGTGGTACGAGGCTTCTTTTGCAAAGTTTACAAAGCACTTAATTCATTGACTCTCTAGCCTAGGCACTTTCCTAGAAAAGTTTCCTGGAAAGGAACAATGTGTTAAGGGTTCCTGACATATGAATTGTGAAATGTCACAGCTCAGATCCAAACCAGAGCAAACACTGAACTGCTGCCCATGCTAAGAGCTCAACCCTTCACTGTTGCAAGGGAGGGGAGGGAGGTCCTCTTGAAAAATTCTGCTCTGGTCTCACCCAAATCTTGTTCCATTGTAAAATGTGGGAGACTGCTCTGTAAATGGGTTCTTCAACTGATGAGGAAGATTAAAGGATCACTACACTGAGCTCAGGGGTTTAGTGAGTTTGAATCTGTCTTGTAGAATATTCAACAAGTTTCTCATGGAGTGGCTGGTGTGAACAGCTAGCTAGCTGTACACATAGACAGATATTTAAATAGATCTTGCTCACCTGCACCTACCTGTCTAGAGTTTTTCAAGGTTGTCCATGGTTTTTTGGTAGGCAGGACTTTGCCTCATGTGAATACCAAGGTTATTTCAAATACAATGATACTTACGTCAACTGGGGTCTGTTGGAAAGCAGCCCATGGTTTCCTGTTGCAAGGAAAGCAGCAAGCAGTCCAGAAGAATGTGTGGTGGTGTGGGATGAGAAGTGGCAGCATTTGGGTGGGACAATCACACATGCAGCTGACAAAGAGGTTTCTGACACAAGGTACGTGCTCCTGCTTAAGCAGACACGCTCTGAAAGATTTAATCTTACAAGTATGCACTGCAGTGGTAACAAGAATCAAGGATATTTTCTAAATATACTTTATTATTCTTTTCAAAAAGATTACTTGTAGAGTTAGCTAACTTCATTAACTTCTAAACCATTAAAATTTAAAGAATTTACAATTTATAGGTTGACAAGGAAGTAGCAATTAAAATGTACAAAAGCAATAGAACCCAGTTAAAGAGTCTTGCTTTTCTTCCATTACAAAAAGAAGTTCAGCACTTACCTGGGTTTTAAGAATCAACCAGCATACCGATAGTATGCACAAAGACCTCCGTTCCTTGAAGGAGAAGCCTGGCATAACATGGGTGATGTTTTCAAATCCTTCCTGCTCTGATGTAGAAAATTACGGTGTGTGTTGTGGCAGAGAGCCCTATTGCAAGCAAGCCAGAAGCTGGGATGGACACTCCTGTGTCTTGAGTCTCTGTAGGTCATCCCTACTTAGCTGTGGACTTCTGGAGCTATGCAAAGAAAAGTTTTTTGCATCTTTCTAGAATCACTTTCTGACACCAGGTTGTCAGGAGCACAGCAAATTTGAAAATGTTGCCTAAGAAGAGAAAATCAAATCCAACACAAACTTGACTCTACACAGGGTAAGAGTTCCTATGGTGCCCTTCCTGACTGTGTGGCAGAAGCTAAGGTGGAAGACAGCAGAGAGTGTTGGAGTTCTTGATTTTAAAGTAACAGAGAAGTGAAAAATATCTCAAGTGCAGGCATCCAAGGAAACAACTTTTGAATCTAACACTGTACTGTTGCAACCCAAGAAAAATTTTGCAGAATGTGATATTTTATTGTTCTCTGCAAGTGCTAAAAGATTTCAGAGCAAAAATCAAAAGCCCGAATTTCTTCATTGTGACATTGGGCCAGCTATTCTCAGCCTTGTTCTTGAACATACTTTTCTGCAGGAATACTGGTTTAGTATTTACCAGCATATCTACTCCAAAGGAAATGGAAGTGTCATCTTGCCCTGTGGTTGATAAGCTCAAATTGCTCACTGAACAGCTCGGATCCCTCCGAAGGATCAACAAGCTGTGGGCTCCAATGGATAGAATCTATAGCTAATGTAACGACTGGTTTCATATTTGTTCTTTATTCAAATATACTAATGAGCTCAGTCAAGCCCATTAACAGTTCCCAGGGAAATAACCACATAAGACATAAGCCTATTGCTGCTGACAAAGGCCTTCATTTCAATGAGAGTAGAATCAAGCTTGTTAATTCTTATAGCTCATTAGTAATTATGGCTCCTGGCAATTCCTAAGGCTCATTAGTGTTATTGTTTCCAGTAAATTGCGACTGAATATCTGATTATATTTCAGAAGCATTTCAATAGGAAACAAGTTCATCCCATTTTCTGGAAGTGTTTTTAAGGTTTTTATTTATTTCTAGATTTAAATTCATTCCAAATCACTCAGAACCAACAAAAGGGGTACACTCACCATAATTCATGGTGTCATCCCCTCTAGCAGAGGGCTCCACCTCTGTAGGTACCTCGCACAGACACTGCCCAGCCACTTGCTCTGCTGAGCCTGCAGATCCCAATCCTGCTGTTTTGCACTGGCTTGGCTACTGCTTTACAGCCCATCAGTGTTCAAGCCTTTAACCACAGTCTCTGCAATGTTTATTGCTCAGAGAAAACAAGTTTCTGGTGATTTGTGAAGCCCTTCTAGGTATTAGTTCAGAAGGCCTGACTCCCACTACCTATGTCTTCCCAACACAGCACCAAACTGTCTGAGAGGCAAAACCAGAAGGTAAGTATCTTATTTTGGTGCTCTGAATTGCACAGTGATTGCTCACACTCTCTCCGAATCACTTCCTCAATTTCCCTATGTCAGGATACTCCTAACTTCAAGCCATGAACTGTGCTTGAGTTTGATACCAGAAATGAGAGGCAAAAGCTACAAGGTGGTAGCACAGTACTGAGCCCAACGCAGGCTTTTGTCACTCCCTGCAGTCAAAGCTACATATTCTTAGGCCTCAGGGGCCGGCCATCAGCATGTTGCTAACAGATTTCCTACAGAAAATACATGGTGAGGCTGGGAGCAGCAAAAGGTGATAGACTCACACCAGGAGCCAGCAGAGCTCACACCTCCCTTCCCACCACGGCTCAAATACTCTCCCACACTTTGCTTTGCCTCTCAACCCACTTCTTTTGTCCTGTCTCTCTCTGCCTTAGGTTGGCTTTGCCTCATGTCTTTCCACATGCTGTGACACACAGGCTGTCTCTGGAGGGGGTGGTGCTGTGCCACACTGGCTGCCACGGGCCTCTTGCCATAGACCTGGTAGTTATTTGTGAAACCTGGACTTGAAAGCTGTTGCTTGCTCACTGAAACATGTTCGGAGTCATATACCACTTTTGTGATTTCTTCACGATTCCCATAGACTTAAAAACAGCAAAATCTTTCAAAATAAAAAGCATGATGTTTTTATAGGAGTGCAAATGCTTATGGAAGGAGCAGCCTCTGGGGGAAGAGAGGAACAGAGAATACTCAAGAAAAATTCCCACCAGCATCCGGCCTTTATAAAGTTTACTTAGAATAGATGACCTTTCCTAAACTTTGGAAATTATTTTTTTGACGGTGAATTGTTTAACTATAAACACTCACTTGGATTTCAAAGGCTTAGCAGGTTTCCGCAGATATGCCTAGGCACTGCCTCAGTTACAGCACAACATCTTGCTTTGATGTTAACTGAGCAACTCCATTCTTAACCAGATGCTTCTGTGGGAGGAACCCGAGAGCTTCTCTTGTGTTTGCACGCAGCCCAAATTCATAAATCACTCCCATACCTGACCTCTGTTCATGAGCTGAATCTCTCTTTGCAGTCCAGGTCATGCTGCCTGAGCAGGGAAGAGAAATTTTCTTGTCTCCCAGCTGGGCCCTGACCAACTTTGTCTTTCCGATAAAGCTCTCAAAAAATCCTGAAGGCAATGGCATGTAATGAACCAGTGCAGAACAAGGTGTGAAAGACAGGACGTTTATGGAGAGAAAGGGTAAAGATCTTTCTCACAGCACGCAGAGCAGAGACCAGGTTGAACAAGCACCACGGCACTGTGCAGGTGGAGCTGCAGAGGGAAGGGTAGGGTTAATTCACAAGCCTGGTAATTCTCAGTCAGGCAGATGGTATTTCAGAAGATGTAAAATCCACTGAACAGTCAATGAAGTTTCATTAGCAACTGCTAACAACTAAACACCAGAATTTATATTTCTCTCTGAGCAAATAAACATCTGTCAAAAAATAACTGAAAGTTAGTATTTAATAAGGACAATCCCTTTCATCTGAACTGCATAGATGGTAGTTTGGTAGATTCAAGAGTAGTCAATTATCACACTAAGTCTGGAGGAAAAGTGTGGCTGGTTAACTATCTGGAGAATGATTCACTTCCCTATTCAAACCACCTCTGGGAAAAATACACAGAAGATCACTCACAGAATCACAGAATACTTTAGGTTGGAAGAGACCTGTAAAGGTCATCTAGATCCAACCTTGCTGCAATGAACATGAACATCTTCAGCTAGATCAAGGTGCTCAGAGCCCCCTCCAGCTTGATCTTGAAAGTTACAAGGGATGGGGCATCCACCACCTCTCTGGGCAACTTGTGCCAGTGTCTCACGACCCTCATTGTAAAATTCTTCCTTGTATCTTGCCTCAATCTCTTTCAGTTTAAAACCATTATCCCTTGTGGGCCCCTTCTTTGTTTTAAACCCCCCCTGAAGTATTGAAAGGCTGCAGTGAGATCTCCCTGGAGCCTCCTCCTCTCCAGGCTGAACAATCCCAACACAGCCTCTCCTCACAGGGGTGGTGCTCCAGCCCCCTGACCATCTTTGTGTCTCTCCTCTGGGCTTGCTCCAACAGATCCATGGCTTTATGCTGGTGACTACAGAGCTGGATGCAGTGCTGGTGGGTGTCACCAGAGCAGAACAGTAGGGCAGAATCACCTCCCTCAACTTACTCTGTAGCTATATAGAGCCAGTAAAATATTTAAATTTAAAAAAAAAAAGTCTTTCTCTTCTTCTTTTACCTTTTTTTTTTTTTTTTTTTTGTAGGGAAGATAAAAGCAGTAAGTATGCAAGCATTAGAAGATGAGATGGAGTCAACTCCTTCTTTGCTGGGCCCATCTCCTCACAGCTGCAGTGGACCAGTCCCTTGTCTTTATTTTCACCAGTGGCCTGGATCATCTAGAAGGAATCATGTCCTAGTTTGAGTTCTTACAGAAAAGAGGGAGAGATGTAGGGACCCTACCTTTCATCCCACCTTATGCCCCACAGAAATACCCAGCACCCAGTCAGTCCCAGGAGCACACAGGGTCCTCACAGGCTTCCCTGACAACAACATCAGGTATGCAATATTCTTCTCAATTTCCCTTTTTAATCTGCCTTCAAGAAGATTCAAAATGATAACTAAAACAAGATTGGTTTTCTAGTGGTCTTCTAAAGTATAAACGTAACTTTTACCTGGAAAAAAGAAATACGTCAAATTACTCTAAAAGACCACTTTCAAAAACAGCTCAGAGAAGTATGAATATCTAAAATACACCAGGGAAAATGTATTGCAGAAATGATTTATTTCATGCCAACTTAAGTACTTGACTATATATATTGTAACACACATTTCAAAAATATTATCCAGCACAACAGTAATCCAGAACACTACAGAGAAAAACGTATAACTCAGTGAATTTCAAAACAAGGTATTTATGCATACAGACTTGTATCATAAGGCAAAAGAAGATAGTCTATCCATAAGCAGCACTCCTACAGCCTATCTTAATATACACTGGAGAATGAAGGTCTATTACTAAACCTATACTTACAAATTAATTCCCTCATCTTCAGATACCTCTACAGAAACACCATGTTTTTCTATAGAAAATAATTAATTTCTATGGTGACAGCTATCACTCTGCAACTACTATACTTCACAGGAATATGTCAAATGTAACATTATCCTGAGGAAATAACTGAAGCTGCATATTATTATTGCCTGTCAATTACAACTAAAACACACACATGCACACAAAAGCATGCCGAGGACTACATTCCAATGCATTCTAAGAGAAACAAAGAATAAACCTAATTGGGCTTACCATATGACCCAAACAGAGGGTACCAAATATAATGCAATAAAATCAACAAGACAAATAATGTATTTAAAAGGGATCTAGTTCAACGTGCTTTTTTTTTTTTTTGCTAGGAATGCTGAATTTCTGTTAACATAATCAAATGGTGTAGGAGTGTCTCGGCTTCAGATTAGACTACTTAATTAGAGGCACAGCTAGTATTAGGTAACTGCCATGAAGCAGTACATATTCCTGCAGAGCCCATTAGGGAAAAGGAATGTAAAAGTTTCAGAAAGTTTACAAGATTCACAACTAAGCTGCTCTGAAAAAAGTACTAATTTTTTGAATTTCAAAGAAAAATTAAAAAGCTAGGACACAATATATCCCCTTAGTAATGCTTTTGTTAATAATTAAGATGCACCTCTTTGTCTGTAATGAACCAGTCAGATTTCTTTAAGAAGCCCCATAAAAAGTTGTCCTTCATAAAGTGATCTCTATTTGGTATTATGAATGCCCCTCAGATTTCAAGTAATTAAAGCAATAATTAAAACTGAAACAAAGTGTAGTATTTTTCACATAATATTTACAGTATTCCAAGACAAATTTAATAAAATACAAATTACCATAATTATAGAAAATCATAGTAATAATCTTTTAATACTTCCTATGTAAAAATCATTGTTCATGTTATATTTTAAAATAGCACAAATAAATATTGAAAAGACAGCAGCTTTCCACCATTCCTATTAATACTGTTAATGACTACTTTACAAGTGCTTGATTGCAAAATAAAGGCAGATTATCTACCATTCTTCCTGTAGTGTAATTTATAGAAGAATAAAGTTTATTTCTTTCTTAACACGTTACTGTAGTTAAGTAAGAAGCTACGTCATCGTTTGCCCAAATTGTCACTGTGAGCACAGATTAGAAGTTATAAATCCTTTACTTTCCCTCATAAAGACTCCCTCACTTCACAGCTGAGAGATGCACCCCTCTCTAGCAGAGTAGGGGACTTATTTCCAAAAATGCATATCAAAATATGTATTAAAGAAAAGGAGAACTACAAATCTAGTAGGAGTAGTAAGTCTGACTTCAGCTTTTCGTTAACCGTACTTTCTGTGAACTCCAACACTGATTAGGTATTGTTTTCACGCTGCTTTTTGAAGTTCATTGAGACCTGCACACATTCTTTTCACTCATTTAAATCTTTGACAGGAAGACATTCAAACATTTGTACTTAAATTGGGTAGGATTTTTGGTGTTTTGGGGGGTTTTCTTGGTGTTCACTGATGGAGAGAAAACTGCAGAAATGATGGCAAAATGTATACACTAACTGCTCAGTAATTCAGGAAGTGAAATAATAAAGAAATACATAATTGACATTCTTTAGCTGCAAATAAATATGACTCTCTATGTAACAGTGACAGAAAAATACATTAACACTCAGTTCCCAGAAGCACAGTTTGCAAGGGAATTGTATTTAAAATCAGCTAATCTGGACCATCCAATGTGATGCAGGAACACTGTTAATCGACAGTACAGTCACTACTTATACATATCAAAGCTAGTTTTAATTTCATTTAGCTGTAGTGCTGATGGGACTGGAGCTGTAGCAGCATATAACCCATCAAGAGTTGCCACAATCTGGCTGGGAAGCACCATGGAATCCCAGAATTCCTTTACAGGAAGGGACCTGTAAAGCCTAACCCTTCTGCAATCATCTTCAACTAGATCTGGGTGCTCAGAGCCCCATCCAGCCTGGCTTTGAATGTTTCCAGGGAAGGGGCATCCACACCTCTCTGCAGTGGGGTAAATCTTTAGGGACATAGCCCCTAGACAAGTTCTGCATTATGGGTACTAGCAGTAACCAAACTTGTTTGAAACTAGCTCAAGTGAACGGCCAATGTTGTGCAGGCACATCCCTTATTTCTACAATGTTTGTATGCCCTATTTCTTTATTGAAAGTCTTCCAGATTTAGTCATTTGAGCCCATACTGAGTTCTCAAAGCACACTTTAAATTAATTAGCCAACAAATTGCAGGTAATTAGAGCATGGATAACTGCTGGCCAGCAATGCACACTATGGATGAAACCTGACTTCACTTACCAACTCCTTCTTTAACCAAACAGCATCCAGGTAGTAGGATGTGGCACCCGGCATCGCCAAGCACAATACAGAGAACTCTTTAGAGCTTTTCAGAGCTCAAAAAAGAGCTATTGGTTACTCCCTTACTCCACTACAACATCAAAAATGTCAGTGGATTCCCACCTCAATGAGCTCAGAATGTCTATGTTAGAATCTGAAATCCCAGTGCCATTAATTTATACAGTCAACTCTTGAAATTACTGCAGTCCAACGAAAACTGCACCAGGGACTAGTTACCTGCTGTGTATAAAATCCTGACCATGCTTCCCTTGAAAATTCTGTTTGCACCCATCTCACAAAAAAGGGAAAAACCAGGCCCCAAGAAGGCTCAATCCAATTGTCTGGTCACTGGGAATCAGTAAGGTTACTTCACAGATGTTCAGAAAAACAGACACTCCTTTTATAGCTTTTCTTCTGGCACTGAATTAGATCCCTTTGCAGTGACATCTCAAGAGTTAAAGAAAGAATTTAACTTTTATTTCCACCAAAGATTTTTATAAATAAACTGCTGAGCAATTAAATGAGATACAAATTTTTAAAACAGAAATATAGTCTAAGAACATTCATGTGGATGGGTGCCCATACATGTATATGTATACAACCCCTTTCATATAAGGCTGAATTCATGATAGCACTACTAAGTAGCTCAGAAATAAATTAAATAGGTGCTAACATAGAATTGCTAAAGAAATATCCAAATAAAGAGAGACTCATTTTTTCAACTTCCAGTCCCTGGTAAGTTTCCAGCCTAAGATTAGGAACAAGCTTTTACAAACACAAAATACTCAAACTAAAAAGTGGCCTCATATGAGTAATCTGGAAATTGCATGAGCTTGAATGCCTGTGGGCATGGCTGACGTTCAGTGTATTCACCTAAGAACAAAACTGACAATTATTGTATGTCTGCCAATTTATTAATATAATTATTTCTATACAAATAGAGATTCTTTTTCTTCTTCATAGTAACAATTCCGTGTTTTAAAACAGGCATATCAATGTATTACAAATACCACTACTGTTAGAACACATGTACTAAAATCACAGGAGGTAGAGTTAGATCCCCATTAACAATTACTTGAGAAAACACAGACTATTTAAAAAAATTAGTAAAATATGTCATTCATGAAAACTTACTTTTCAGAATAACTCATTCCTAGCTGCTTTAAGGGATGTGTGTTTTTTAAACATGATAAAGAATGTATGATAGAAACATGTCCTCTCTCAGTTTTCAACGTAACTTTGCAATAAGCCCATAAGAAAGCTCCTAAGTGGTAAAGACTTCAGACAAACTGGAAAAACCCAACATTTTAAATTATTCAAATTACCAAAGTTATAATGAATTTGACCACATCTTTTACCTTATGATTACATTTGAAAATTCATTCAACTAACTACGGTTTAAAAATATGCCTACACTAATGAAATTAATGTGAAGCTTTTTTACACTGTTAATAATTGGCATTTTTGAATGGCAAAGTATTATTCTTTTTGCAACAACTTACTGCAAAATACAGGCACCTTAAAAACTGATACATAATGCAACCAGGATATTTAGGTATTTAGGTATTTAGGATATTAAAAGTGTTTACCATTACCTAGTCATGCTATGTATTTCTCTTATTTTAAAGAAATACTCTACAGTTTGAAGCCGTGCCTGAGGTGCGTGCAAATTATCATGTTTCAGTATTTAACTCCATTTTCATAGTCTATTTCTTTTACAGTTACAAAAACACTAGTGTGCCAAGATTTTGAATCATTACATCTGTAAAGATCTTAAGCAGACATTGTATCTCCAATAATGTATTCTTGCTATTGCACATATGGTCATATGACAGTGACACTCGGGTCCATATTAAATTTCAATTATTTACACATCCTAAAATCACGTATCTGCATATAATGTTGGAAAAGAAACAATACAGCCTTTCTTGACCAACATGCGTCACTCCAAAGTTTATGCCAAAAAATTTCATAGAATCATAGAATACCAGGATGGAAGGAACCTCAAGGATTATCTGCTGACACCAAGCCGTGTGGTGCTGTTGATACTGGACGGAAGAGATGCCATCCAGAGGGACCTGGACAGGTGTGAGAGGGGGGTCTGTGCAAAGCAACTGCAAAGCCTTATACCTGGGTCATTGCAATCCCACGCTTACAGGCTGGGCAGAGAACGAACTGGGAGCAGCCCTGCCCAGAAGGACTTGGGGGTGCTGTGGGTGAGAGGCTGGACATGCCCCGGCCATGGCACTCACAGCCCAGAGAGCCAAACGTGTCCTGGGCTGCATCCAGAGCCCCGTGGGCAGCAGGGGAGGGAGGGGATTCTGCCCCTCTGCTCCGCTCTGCTGAGACCCACCTGGAGCACTGCATCCAGCTCTGGGGTCCCAGCACAGGAAGGACGGGGACCTGCTGGAGGGAGACCAGAGGAGGCCACCAAGTTGATGAGAGGACTGGAGCACCACCCTCAATGAAGACAGGCTGTTCAGCCAGGTGAAGAGAAAGTTGTGTGGAGACCTCATAGGAACCTTCCAGTGTCTGAAAGTGCCCAAAGGGAAGCTGGATTGGGGCTCTTCATCAGGTGCTGTAGTGATAGGACAAGGGGAAATGGGTGCAAATTGGAAGAAGACAGATTTAGATTAGATATCTTAAGAAATTCTTTACTGTGAGGGTGGTGAGGCACTGGCACAAGTTGCCACACAGCACTTGTGGATGCCCCATCCCTGGGAGTGTTCAGGGCCAGGTTGCATAGAGCACTGAGCAACCTGGTCTAGAAGGTGTCCCTGCCCATGGCAGAGGGGGATGGGATTAGATGATCTTTAAGGTTCCTTCCAACCCAAACTGTTCTGTGACTATGATTTTACCATCCAACCTTTCTCAGCAAAAGCATAGTGTAGACAAGATGACCCAGCACCTTGTCCAGCCAAAATTTAAAACTGTCCAATGTTGGGGAATCCACCACTTCTCTGGAGAGATAATTCCAGTGGTTGATTGTTCTAATTGTGCAAAAATTTCCAATTGTGTCCAACTGGACATCTGGAATCTCACAGGAGTAACTTGTACCCACAACATCTTTTCCACGTAACTCCTTGTAAAAAAAGGGAGTCACCATCTCCTTCATAGCCACCCTCTAAATACTGGAACTCATATTTTCTGATTTTATGAAGAAAGCCAGCCATTCAGGCTTTCTCCTTATATGGGGTCTGATTCAAATACCACTGAAGGCAAAAGAAGCCTTAGTTTTCTTCAGCAGATTTTGGACTATGCATAAAGTTAAAATAGAAAAATTATAGAAAGTGTTTATTATAGTAATTGATGTAACTGCACTTTGGATGTATCAGTATGCTCTCACAGCATTGGTTAAAATACAAAAAAAAAAATTCCAAAAAAATCTCTTCCCCAAACTTAGTCTGTTACAGTTCACGTTGAGCCCTAGGTATATTTATGAGTTTACCATCTATTAACTTTAAATAGTTTTCTCCTTTTGGTCATGACACAAAAGCCCACACTGATGCACAACAGTATCTACAATAGCAGAAGCATATTTCTATCGCAAGTGGTGAAGTTATCATACACGTGCATTTCCAAAAGAGTTGTTCCTTCATATTTTTTTTAAAGAGTCTTTGATAGTTCAGTGATATATCACAAATACAGTATTTTCCAAGCAATGAGTAGGAGCTAGATTTCCACTGAATTTTCTTTAGCTTTGATGAGCTTAGACATCATCAAATATTTTGCTTCGAGACATTGACAGGTATCTTCCACCAGGCTGGTACCTGCAGAATCAATTTTAAATATGAAAAAGTATCACAGGAAATAGAAAGATAAAGACTCATGAAATCATCTAACTCTCATTGCAATCTTACTCCTTAACTCCAGTGACTTACAGGTTTTGGTGTTCTACTGAATTAGTTTCCATGAGAATTTGAAAGACCATTAAATTAAACCTCATGTGACTAAGAGAAACAGTGATATAAATACTGGGAATCTTAATTACGTTTCCTAATAAAAAGAAAAGAACTTGGATGTTTTTGGCTGAGCAGGACTTTTTTCTTAGAAATCCCAACCACACCAACTAAACAAATTAACAAAAACCCAAAAAACAATAAACCCAAACAATGGCATCCAAAAAGTAGTTTTGAGTGCCTAACAGTACATATCATTGGGTATTCTTAGAAGAAACACAGTATCAAAAATAATGAAAACAAATGCCTGCATGCTTAGTGGGAAAAGAGAAACTTCACAAACTGTTGGTTGAATATACTTTAGAAACACTTTAAAAGCACAAATAGAGTCCAACACAAGCATAATGTAGTTCCTTGCTGTAGCATTTACTAAAATCTGAACAAACACAAAGCCAGAAGCTGGTACACTGACTGCCCTTGCTGTCCTATAATGTTCTATCTATTGCAGGAGCTCTAGTTTTGAAAACCAATGTTACATAAGGTACTTTTAAATTACTTGAAATTCCATAAGCAATTACTCTTGATTTAATATCTCCAAGAAATGAAATGAAGGTTACTAGGGGAAGCTCAACTAAGCTTTCTGGCTCCTGGTTTTCTTTTTAAACAGGAAGTTTAAAATGTTCCACTTTGCAAAATATGTATATGCCTGAAGACTTCATACACTGTTTGCTCCAGAATAACTATAAATGCATATTCCTATTTTTAGTAGACAATCCCTTTCACACTGCATAGAAGCCAACTGCTGACAGAAATTCTAGGCTAGTTCCTCTTTAAACTCTTGTGCTTAAAAACCCCCAACTTTTCAAATGTGGTGACATAAGACTAAACCAGTTGTCCGAATCAACCTGTGAAACCTGGCAGGGCCATTTAACAGCATTCATTGTATGTTTCTGAGCTGGCATTTGTTCATTGACATTATAGATAGAAGTCCTCTGAAACATTGACTTTTTGTGAGTCTTTTTGATTGGATAAGCTAATTGTAAGTAAAAAATAACGGATGATATTTTTATATGTGAATTTTAAATTATTTATCATTAAGTGGTTCAACACAATAACAACCTAAAAAAAAAGCACCCTTACAATGTATTGCTTGTTTCTTAAATACGAGCAGAGCTTAGCAGTTACATAAGGTACTCTGTGACTGAGGAAATTTGGTGTTGCAGTCACAACCACAGAATCACAAAATTCTCTATTACAGAGAGAGCTACACAGTGCAGTCTGGTACTCTCTGCTCAGGAAGTTCATTTCTTAATTTACTTTAGTAGTTCCAAGATCTAATACCCAGCTGTATTCCTGCAACAAATGCTGTAACACTCAGTCTTCAGTCCTGCAGCCTTTTCATAATGGATTTTATACTGGGAAATCAAGTGAGCTTTCTGTAGTTGAGCTTTGTAGGAAATTACAGAAAACCTTATACTGTACATCTGTCTGTTGAGGCACGCACCCAGACTAGGTAGCTCGGTGTGCAGCTGCAGGTTGTGCCCTGGATGGCCGGAAATTGGAGCCCCAGGCAAGGTGCCTCAAGTAACTAACAAAGGGCACAGGGACCTGTGGCCCAGCCAAGGGCTGGACATTCAGAGACTGTGCAGGAGCCAAGGGCACAGCTGGAAGAGCCTGGATTATGGTGCACATAGACTGTGAGGGTGTAAAAGCTCCAGGATTCTTTTGTCTGGGGTCCCTCCCCGGAGGCATAAATTCGAGTTGTTATGCTGTCACTGCACCATGATTAAACTAAGGGAACCAGATACCTGGTACTCTGCTACGGGAAACCTGAGATTGAGATGGAAAGGACAACTTTTCTGACTGTGAGAGTGGGGTGAGTAGGGAGTGAAAGGGGTCCCCTTGGGTCACTGGAGCTACCTGTGGTGAAGGGGCTTCAGTCCCAGCAGTGCAAGTCTGGGGTGGCACAAGCCCAGACTGCCCCCTGAACGGTCACACGGGGATGTTTCCTTAACACGCAGGTCATTCACCAGTTTTATATGCAGCATTTCTCAGATTATGCCATATTTAAAGTTATATCCAGCTCCAATCTTACTCTGACATTTCCAAAAAACCTGAAATACCTTCAGGTTTTAATTGGTTTTAAAAGAATTCCCTTATCATAGGGGAAAAGGAAGAAAGGAAAAGAGATGAAACTATAAGCTTCATTTACAAAACTCTTACTACGAAACTATTTGATACAGCTGTCATACAAAACAGAAGACATTAGAAACTTTTAACTGGACATTACAGAGACTATTCCTCACCTTCCCGAGTCCGATTCAAGAGGGTCATCATTAACAGAGTCTGCATTAAAATCCAAAGGTTCTGCATCCTGGAGGAGTTCTATTCTATCTCTTTCAGTCCTACCATTTGAACGGGTATACTTAGATAGTGCTGAATAAGTAAAAGGAAGGAAAGACACTTATTTGCTTCATGAACAGCTTGGCATGTATGGAGACATCAAATTTAAAAAACCGTAAGAATAACAAAGGAACCTCATCCAAAGCAAAAGTGAGATAATTTAGAGTAGATTTAATATTAAACCAAACTTGCTAAAATTTGTAGTATTTTGATTTTGTATCTCCACAGAAATGCAACTACAACTTTTGCTTCTCAAATAGGTTGAAATCTACCTTGCAAAGAATCAAAGAAAATGAGAAACCACAGGCAAGCATTACTTTTAAATCAAACAATCACCCATTCATCCAGCTTCATGCTTTAATTAAGCTGTCTAGAGGGGTTTTTTGTTTGCTTTTGTTTGTTTTTAAAAAATCAAATCTCATTAATTAATGAAATACAGTTTTTTGCAGTTCACTCTGTGACCTTCATTAGGTCAGTACCTATGGCTTGTTTTAGTGTTGGAATGCTACATAATCACATGATGAACATTAAAACGTAGTTTCAGTTAGTCTAGCACTAAAAATCTGGGTTTGCAACTTTGTACAGAGGAGGTGGAAATCTACCAGTGTTTTCTTAAAAGCATATTCAAAGCTTTCCTCCTCCCCTTTTTCCGCCTTTTTCTTCAGTTTCATTTTACTTGCTAGCTTACAAGAGCACAAAAAATACAGAAAAAAAATTAACACTCTGGCAAACCTTTTGGAAGTTTAAAGTATCCACAAAAAAAGTATTTTGCTAATAGACATTACTGATAGAAAGTATATACACTTATATGGTTTTACATTTGTTGGTCATCTGATTGCTTCATTATTCCAGTCTGAGATAGTTCATTTGCAAGCAGAAGAGGTAAATTTTAAGATTTACAACACCCAACTTCAAGATGTATCATGAAGTTTCTTTGTTGACAACTGCTACTCTAATGGCAATCATTACATATCCCATAAGACCAAGTACTTGGTCTGAAGAGTAGCCAGACTCTCCGATCCCAACTAGTTGGAGATGGAAAGAAACACAGAACTCTTCTCAGTGCCTTAAATGGCAAGGCAGCCCTGAGCCACAGAAGTGAACATTATCAGCACATCATCTACGACAAAAAGGAAAATATTTGAAACTACTCTCACAGCCAGTGGTGTGCAGACAAGATACTGAAACAAAACAAAACAAACTTCCCCTCCAACCCACAGAGCTCACATCTATTGGCATTGGTCTCTGAGAAGCTGGATTCTTTTTGGTCTGTGTGGACAGCTCTGCTTCTGGTAGAATCATCTCTATTTCCATACCGCTCCTTCCATTCCTGGAAAAAAGACCACGAAGAAAGAAGTAGGTTGTGAAGAAAAAGCAACACAACAATTGTTCAGTGTCTTGATTCAGGAAGAATTTTTGTTTTGTTTTAAACTCAAAACGTGTTCCTTCACTAAACCGGTTACCCTAACTGTTCTTTAGAACAAGACTTCCAGAAAACAAATTTCATCTCAAATCTGCACTCAAGAGTTCACTCCACTGCTCTACGTTATGGTGGGAACTGCTGCTTTTATTGATTACTACTTCCATCTAGTGGCAAAATGGAAAAATAACAAGAGGCACATAGCACAGAAAAATTCATAGCTTAGTGTCAAGTCATTTCAGTGTATATTAAATGTGTCATACACTTGCTATTTTGCATCCCAACAAGTTCAAGTTTTAAAATTACGGGATGGAAGGAAAGGATCAAAAGAAAGGTCTATACAATACTGGCTGTCATCTAGGATTAAATTATACCCAAGCTTGAAAAACCAAGAGGTTTTAGTCCTAGTATTATCTTGCATGCATCCTTTCTCTCATCTGTGTCTTTTATTGTGACTTTCTATACTAGATTTTGTTATAAACTAAAGAAAAATGAAAACTTCAAAAATCTTTCAATACAGTATGCACAGAAAACGTGATTTGAATCAAACATTCTGTTTGTTATTCAGTGGAAACTATTAATTCTGCCTAGCATGTAATTCCCTCCTCTGGAAAAAAATAAAATAAAACCTGTGCCAATGACTTTCCAATGAGCATAAAAACAAGTAACTTTGGGAGGAGTCCACATTTCAGTACAACAACCCTGCAACTGCAGTTATTTCAAGGAGAGCAGTATCAGTATAAGAGACTGATAATAAGCCATTTCAGATTATTCTGTGTCCTAGGGTGTGGGAGAACAGGACTCTTGAACAACGAATCAATGTGATTTCGCAAAAGCCCCTTTATTGTTTACATTACACTATACTTATGCATTTTTGCAGCTGTTGTTCACGCGATCACGCACTACTTGATTGGTCTCTCTATCTTGTCCACGAGCTCTGCATGCACCTTTTAGAAAACCTGACTGGTTCTAGTCCAGGATGGTACCGTCCTTTGTCTGCACTTTTTGCTGTCTTGTTACTCCGTTTTCCAACGTCTTCCTTCTTAATTTAGCACTGCTTACATTCCAGTAGCCTTGACGAATTCTTGAGGGATCTGATAGGGGTAACTGAAGATAACTTGGCTGGGGCACCCTGACAGGTTTCAAGTGCCTTACAACACTAGGAATCTGGAACCTTTTTAATGCTTGTTATACCTATTGTATATTATATTATATATTGTACATTATATATACAACATTATATGATGTTATACCACATCATACTGAGTAACTAAACTGTCCAAGTAGTGTCACTAAAACTGTCCTCTTACCATCTATAATTACCCCCAGCCAAGACTATTCAGCAAGATTAAACTGATTCCATCAATTATTTGGGACTAATTTCTTTGTGAAATAGATCATTCTGTATGAAATAGCCATGGTAAATCCTATCAGATATTACAGTATAATATTACAATTAGCTAAACAAATCTCATACCCTTCTTCTGTTTTCACCTTCTTCCTGCCTCTGTCGTTTTCTTTTCTCTAAAAATAAAAAATAATTTATCTGAGCACCATACTACAAAAATCATTAGCAATTTTTTTTAAACAAACAATGAAAATCCAAAGTTAACTAGCAAAGACTCTTATTGAAATACATGACTCTTACAATTAAACAAAAACAAAACAAAAAGCTGCTTCTCTATCATTATGGACTTTCCCATCAAAATTATTTTGTCATTATGGTATCTTGGGTCATAGCATAACATTTGGATACCAGCTGGCAAAGCAAAAAAACCCCAAAAATCCAAACCCTTAGAAATAACTGGAAAAATTATGACATTAAGAAAAACTTCATCATTTTTGAATCAAGACCTTGATGAAGTTCTGTGAGGCCCAACCTATGACCTAAATACTTTGTGTCTCTTTTATACTCTGTTATAAAGTTGAAAGTACAACATCACGGTATCAATGTCATCATAACCTCTTGTTTAGGGAATGAGAGACTTTGATCTTTCTCCAAAAAAAAAGAAATAGTACTATGCTAAGTAAACCCAGGATTTGGTTTTCATCAACTATGGGAAGAAAAATATTCCATAATATAACATTGTATCTAGAAATTTTATTTTCTAAACATTTATTCAAAAATCACAACAGCTTTTAGCAACTTTTAAGAAACACTTTATATAAAAATTAATGTAAAATATAAAGCATTCCAAGCCAGAAGGTAATTCCAGTCCTACATAAAAACATACTTTCTCTAATAAAACACAGCTAGTTAACATAGCAAAAAAGACAGAAGGAAATAACTGAATTTGTGCAGATCAATCAATACACTTACGAAAGAAAGATTAGTTTGTCGATGATAAAGACAATTTAAATGTTAACCATCCTTTACGACAGATTACACAAACCCCTGCGAAGGTATTATTTGATCAGTAACACACTGTAAAATATTTAGAAATATCTAAATTCAGGTACTAAAACTGGTACTTCATTTAAGATGTCAATGAAGTCCATCAGTGGACTTTACATAGCGACCACAGTGCTGTAAGTTTATTGCAGTTTGTGCTGTGGCCTTCCTCAGTATAGCTTTCAAAATACTGACAGACAGTATGCTTTTTTTTTCTGCAACATTTCAGACAAACTTAATCCAGAAACATATTATATGATGAGGAAAAGGCTGAGGTCCTTAATGCCACCTTTGCCTCAGTCTTTAAGACTAAGACAAGTTGTTGTCTGGGTACCAGGTTCCCTGAGCTGGAAGGCAGGGATGGGGAACAGAATAAAGCCTGCAAAATCTATGGGGAGATGGTCAGTGACCTGCTACACTGCTTGGACACACACAGGTGTGTGGGGCCAGGTGGGACCAACTCAAAAGCCCTGAGGGAGCTGGTGGAAATGCTCACCAAACCACCTTCCTTTAAATTTTCAATTGGGTCACAACAACCCCATGCAATACTAAAGGCTTGGGGCAGAGCAGTTGGAAGAGGACCTGGGAGTACTGGTTGACAGCATCTGAACATGAACCACTGTGTGCTCAGGTGGCCAAGAAGGTCAATGGCACCTGGCCTGTACTAGCAACAGTTTTGCCAGCAGGACTGGGGCAGTGACCGATGCCATTTTAGTTTTTGCCTTTTTTTCTTTATATATTCTCTGTATTCTTTACACATATATTTGTAGCTTATTATATTAGTGGCTAGTTTTTCCAGTAATTTTCCATGGCCTTTCCCTAGGCAGAAAGACAAAACAAATTCCAGAGCTCCAAGCCCTGGGGGGTACAAGNGAGCTCCAAGCCCTGGGGTGTACAAGGCCCCTATCCTATCTTGGTTCTTCCTGGCTACCAAGGTCAAGAACAACTCTTTGAGATACATTTCACAAACAAAGTACAACTAGTGCCAAGGAAGGATCTGGAGCATAAGTCTGATAAGGAACAGCTGAAGGAGCTGGGGGTGTTTAGCCTGAAGAAGAGGAGGCTCAGGGGAGACCTTATCACTCTACATCTCCCTGAAAGGAGGGTGTAGTGAAGTAGGGGGTTCGTCTCCCTTTCCAAGTAACAAACAACAAGACAAGAGGAAATGGCCTAGGAAGTTTGGATATTAGGGAAAAAATCTTCACTGGAAGTGTTGTCAGGCATCGGAATAGGCTGTTCAGGGAAGTTTGGAGTCAAAATCCCTGGAGATATTTAAAAGATGTGTAGGTGTGGCACTTGGGGATATGGGTCAGTGGTGAACTTGGCAGTGATGAGTTAAGGGTTGGACTCAATCTTAGAGGTCTTTTCCAGCCTTGACCATTCTACAGTAGTATGATTTTATAGGAAGACTATGACAGAGGACCTAATTTACCTCTTCTGATTAGCTCTTTTCCTTCATCAATCAAATCAGAGGTCATTTCGCTATCCCCCATGAACTGCTGGAATCCCAAAAGATTCAAACAACGAGTTCCTAAACTGGTAAAAGAAGAAGCAATTTCCTTTGTTAATTTACAATTGGTAGTTTAGATATATTACAAAACAAAATGTAAAACAAGCTATTCAGAACTGTATGGACAATCCAAGCAAAAAGGGAAAACACAGAAGACACATTATTATACCAGCTGAGAAAACAGAAAATTCAGAACTCAGAACAATAACTGGTGATCCAGAACAGGAGGGTGACCTAGGTGACCCAGAACAGTAACACATTCCTAAATACAATTGAAAGTGATGGAATAACCCTATTCAAACTGAGAGATTGAAATGCATATAGTCTGAAAGTAGTGCAAATGACACTTGCTTTAAATGCTTTCAGCATTAGACACTTGCTTTAAATGTTCTCAGATATAACAGCATTTGTACCTGTAAAATGTCATCAACTTTTTTTTTGCCAGAAAACAATTATTATAAAAATTCTGCTTATTATGATTTCTGTGTTTTTGAAACAGTAATAACGTAGGAAAGCCACTTTCACTTCAGGTTTCACTCGGAAGAATATGTGGCATACTTTTAAGCTGTAGGGATGCTGGCTGCCCATTTGGATAGCCATTGGGCAGCAGTCAGATAGCAAGCTTGCCCCACCTTTTTTAAGCCAGTCCTGGAACTACACAGCATGAAACCACTTTCACCTTTTCAACTTCATACCAGAAAACACAACTGCTGTTTTTGTACTCTTTTCCTTCCTCCAAACTGGAGTATTGATATCAAGCTCAAAGTCGGCTTTATTGTATATTTATGCTGAAACT
This sequence comes from Dicrurus megarhynchus, assembly GCA_013399195.1. Classification (NCBI taxonomy): domain Eukaryota; kingdom Metazoa; phylum Chordata; class Aves; order Passeriformes; family Dicruridae; genus Dicrurus; species Dicrurus megarhynchus. The sequence continues at coordinate 281,459 of VXAD01007898.1, read as the reverse complement.
TTTTTTTCTTATACTACCTGAACTTTAAACACAGGAGATTAAACTGGATTAAACACAGGAGACAGCTTTCCTCAATAGATTTTAATTCAACCTTCGGTTTTGCATATATCTGAATTAGCAGAGGTCATTAAAGCAACTCTCCTTTAATTTCTATTCCTCCTTTTCACTATGGCATTCAAGGCCCAGGATGATCATCATGGACAAGAAGTCACATAAACTCTTTTTTCTTGTCATTGGCTTTCCTGTTTGTTGTTTGTTTTGTTTGTTTTTTTAGCTCCACCACCACTTTTGTCACTTAACCTAAAGGTAAGCAGGAAGAACTCACAACTAGATACTGTAGATATCTGTAGATGCATATAGAGTATTAATGGACATCCAAGGCATTTCACTCCATTGTACTTGACTAAAAACATATACGTTGCTTCTGACTGAACGCTAATGAGAAATTGCAGATATTACATAAATGTAGTTCAGCAAGGTCAGATCAAAAGTATCTCATCCCTTACAGTGTTCAAAAGCAGACATTTTGGAATTATAAAGCAAGAATGTAACAATGTTTTCTGCAATTACACTCCCAGCCTCCAACAAACTGTGGCTTAGGGAAACAAGATCAAATTATTTAAACCAGTATGAGTTAACCAGAAGTCTGGTAACACATCAGAAACTTGTTATGAGTCTGTTAGAAAGTTCAATACCTAAAATTGCTGCCAGTGCTTCTTAAGTTATTAGAAAACTCTGTTGAAAACAGCTTCCTCATGGTAATTTTAATCTTAAAAGCAGAATCTAAATGCCCCCAGGCTCCAAAGTTTGAACAGATCACCCTCCAAAATCTAGGAATTAAGTTTAAATTAATTCAGTTATGGGTTAATACAATCTATATTCTTAAAATGTATACATTTCACCCATATAAATAGCAATCTGTGGATTTAGGTTTGCATTTTTATTAAAATGATACAACTAAACTGCTGGAAAAAGGAATACTGAATCTCTTCCTGATTTAGATTAAACTAATTTTATTAACATAAAGAAGCATGGAGGATCTGTCTTGCAAATCACTTACCTGAAGTATGTAGCAATACAGAGAATGACAACAAGCATTGGATAGTATATATAGAATCCATCTGCAACGAAGGACAGTACTCTCATGGATCCCATTATCTATGAAAAAAAATCCACAAGAACAAGCTCTAATTAGCTATATTCTACATTAACCCATGAAGATTGTGCCTTCTCACATAAATATACAATCCTTTACAGTTACTGAAACAAAGGCAATATTACCACAGATCTGCTTGAGAATAAGCAGATGTAAAGGTCACTTCCAGCACTTTGAGGTTTCTAAAATGCTAGATTTTGCAGTCTCACCTACTCCACAACAAGGGCCAATCTGGTGGATTTTTTCATCTGCTGTGAAAAAGTCTCTAGACAACACTAAGAATTTAGTTACTGACAACAAAGACGTGAGATGAAACTGAAACCAGTTCTTCAATAAAACCAAACTCACGGGTTTTCAGTAGGAAGTTAGGATTGCTCCCAGTCTATTGCCCTACATGCTAAAGCCAGTGAAAATTAAAACTAATAGGAGTTTATATTAAGAAATGAAGAACACCCTGAACTCTAATGTATAATACTTTACTTTCTTAAGATAAAGAGGCAAAACAAAACTAAATAAATGATATTGATGACTCCTAGAAATCATTACCAAACTCCTGGTCTATAACCAAGTACTTTCACCTTGTTAAAAAGATTGAAAATATTTGAATATCTGAATCTCACTATAAGATAGATTTAAAAATACTTGGCCTATTCTCCAAACCATATAGAAAGCTCAAATTCACATTTTCTTACTTACAGATGTATAAGCAGTTGGCTGAGTATTTTTGTGAGAGATTGTTGCATCCATATGGGTCAAGCCCAGAAAGTTCAAGCACAATGGTGGAGTAAGACGGCAAAATAACCTGCACAAATGCAAGAGGCAACAGCATTTAAGAGTTTCTTACATTTACTACAAAATCGTACCTGGATCGATCATAGAATAATGATGCAGAGCTCATTAGGAATTAAACCCATAAATTACAAATTAAAGAATGTAAATGGAAGTTTCACACACATTTCCAATTCAGTATTTGATAGAACACCTGCAAAACATATACCAAATACTCACATGCCACTGAAAAGGAGACTGTATGCATCTGTCTGATGATGTGAAGCTAAGTAATAATAGTTAAATACACGGATCCTGAAGACAGTAGAGTAAACACAGATACTTAGGAAAAAGATGGTAAGAAAACAGGCCATCTAGGGGAAAAAAAAGTGTTGTTAAGTTGTTTAAATGTAGAACTCTATTAAAGGTTTCAATGTATTCAGCACATAGCCTGTCACATGCAGAGACCATACCCAGTCTTAATTTTTCATTTTGAGATGTGAGAACACCACCAGCTCTGAGAAGAGTTTCAGGAGTTTTTTTGAACAAATTAAACTGGGAATGATAATTCTAACATTCTACACATAAGCTAATACAGTTGACCCTAGAAACATCCTACTACTTCTTGTTATGTAAATAAAATTGCTGTAATTGCCTCAGTAATTACTATGACTGATCTGGCATTTCTTCCCACAAAAAAAGGCATAAACCCAAGTGTTTTTGAATCAACTTTTCCTAAGTATACCGGAATTTTTCAGCTCAGTGTCTTTACTGATAAATTTGTGCAGACATATGCTAGCCACACCTGTGACTGGATTCCTGGTCATCAGCAAATTCCTGTTTAGGAAACTGAGGTCACACACATGGCTGATTAGACAGAAAGTCTAATTAATACCTATGCTCCAAGCTAGTGTTTCAGAAATTACTCTACACATGATATTCAGGTCAGCTGGGTCATGCCTTCACCTGGTATTTGAGAGTTTTAACAAGTGTCAAAAGGCAGACTTCCTCCACAGAAATAAAATTTGCTACCATATATTTAGAGACCTTCTCAAAGTTCTCAAATCATTATATACTGATTTATTTTTAAATTTATTTTAGCTACTGCTGTTATCAGAACCATTTATCTGAAAATATTTTTGTCAAGTTATTATCTCCAACTTACCTCTATGTATATATAATTATATGTCTTTTCTGCCAGCTGTATGAAAACCGCAAATAGCGACAGAACTGGTTTTGTGCTGAAAAATGTGCACTCTGACCACACAACAACTACAGAGAATGTGGCCAGCACAACTGCGAGCACTCTGTAAAACCATGGTCGCAGAAGGCATTCCCAGTACCACTCTGGAAAACACAAACACACACACATATCCGGAACGGGTTAATGAAAATTACACAACCAGAAACAGAACTCCCTCACAAAAGGCTTCAAACTTTGCTATTCCTTAATTATAACACATAGCTGCTACCAAATTTGTAAATAAAATTTAGGCTTATGGCAGCATAAATTAGTATATGATAGCCATTCCATTACATAAATGCATTAATATTGCAGATTTGCTTCCCTGTACTGCAGCTGAACTTTTTACATAAAGCAATTGGTTCTTTTTACAGAATGGTATCAGTTATGGCTTGACATACTCAAAATGTGCATGACAGCACTTACCAACTGTTGGTGTGTAGAAATACTGAATAATTTTATTTTCTGGTTCCTGGGAATGAAAGGTATGAACAAACTGCCGAGTTGCACTGCTTTCATTTTTTGCCACATCTTCTAGGTAAAATGCTTGCTCTAAAAGAATTTGCCATTGGACCTGTGTACGACGATGTCTCTGTACTGAATAGATTACCTACAATATATTGAAAGAAATTATGGTTACAAGGTACTTCTTTCAAAACATGGCAGAAAATCCTTGCGGAATCTCTTGAAAATGTGTGCACTGCAAAACTGCAAGGAATAATTCTGTATATTCAAAAAAACCAGGTAGTTAATTCTCTAAATACATAAATCATAAAAGGACTACATACATGATTACTGAGTTTTGTAGCTCTTTCATCACAAGCCATCTGTAGCAGTTAAATCCTACTTTTTCCAACCTACCACTTTATTTTTGCATCTCAGTGAATATCAAGCTTTTACTATTTTTTTTTTTTCAGAATGCACTGTCAATCAACCATTACAAGACTTATTCACAGACAGCTATAATACTATCAAGATATAACACAAGAAGAATACTTTTTACACATCCAGAACTTTGATCACTTGGGATATTAAACTTCTGTGCTTTCTTTCACCAAGAAAAGTTTCTGATAAGTAGCTTACACCCACTATACTCAACAATCCAGACAAAGTGCATTCAAAATCTTTGACTATCATTTACTCTCATTACATTAGCGTAAGTGAGGCATTCTCCTATCTATTAGTATACCTGCTTGTGAAGTTTGGCCAAACTTTTTTCACTGGGATAACTGTTCTGTCTTTCATCAAAATCTTCATAATCATCCATGTTCCTACCCATTCTTTCCTGGTACTCAGTAGGGCACTGGAAGGAAAAGGGAAAATTAACTGGGAGATGAAGGAGTAGCAAGCAGTCTTTGCTAATTATTTGTGAAAATTTGGGGCATTTCATGCAACTGGAAAAGCTCACTCTAAGCATACATTTTTCTCTTTCTACAGCACTCTCTATGTCAAAACACTTCTGATAATTACATACATCTTAAGAAAGCATTTCATAAAGAATTTCAATTCAGACTCTTGAAAGAAACTCAGATGTCAACTAGAGATTTTATATTAAAAGCAAAAGAAAGTAATGCACAAGTATTCTGTATGTGCAGGAAGCACCTCCCCCCAGATGAATAATTATGGTTGAAGATGAGCAATTGGTTACCTTTTTCAGTATTGTATCAACACATTTCCTCAAGGGGTGGTTATATTTGATACTCTCACTTACTTTACGGACTTCCTGGTGAGAGAAAAAATAACAGAGTAGTTTAATGCTACTAAATTTGAAATGTGAATTAAATAAATTTTTCATAAATTATATCTTTTTACTGGTCAATTAGGGTTGCAGCCCTCCCAACTGGAAAAGATAGCCATCAAAGCTTAAAAAAAATACAGCTTCCTAAAAGCCATAGCTTTACTAAATATCTCATAAAAGGTAAGTGAAATATTTGTAAAGAACACCTATGTATTTTTTTTAAAACAAACATCAGTGTGCAACACTACTATACAAATGTGTGGAGGATTGGTTTCTGTGCATGAAGGCTGAAATGGAAAAGACTTTCATGTTTAAGTTATACATGATAAAGAGGAAGTCCCACTGACTGACTCAGGGCATTGACCACCTCTTTAGGAAGCCTGTTCCAGTGTGAGACCACCCACCACCCTTAAGGTAAGGAAATGCTTGCTCATGTCCAGTCCGGACCTCTCCAGACACCGCTCTGAACCGCTGCCATGCATCCTGTTGCTGGCTACCAGAGCATCTCCCTCTCCAGGCATTTGAACAATGCTCTCAGTAATTTGCTTCAACTTTTATTCGGCACAGAAGTGGTCAGACAGCTGGATAAGGTGACCATTGTTGGTCCCTTCCAGTGGAAATATTGTATGTGTTTTAAGTGCTATGCTGGTAAAAAAAAGTCTTCGTTGCTCATTTTCTAGTAAGTTTTGTAGTTACATCTCACTTAGATATTTTTAGCTGTTTTTAGCAGTTTCTTCAAAATGCTATTACTGATGAATGAAGATTCTACCACTGATTTATAGTGACACATACCACAAATTTCCACCCTACCCTACACCAGTTCACACATATTATTCCAAGCTATGGTACCTCAGCAGTAGAACCAGGATATGCTATTCAAAGGCCTGGATTTCCACTCTGTTCTTGAACTACATTAGAGCCTATTGCTCACTGACATTTAACAACAGAGTCTCAACAGAAAGTTTGAAAAAAAAAGTTATCTATATATTCTCTTATCAAAAAGCATATAAGTGTGGCCCCACAATGTGGAAACTCTTCTCAAGATTCCAGAAATACATCGTCAGCAGAGCATAAAAGAATTACCTATATATTCTCTTATCAAAAAGCATATAAGTGTGGCCCCACAATGTGGAAACTCTTCTCAAGATTCCAGAAATACACTGAGAGCAGAACATAAAAGAAGCAGCACACAATTTGAACACCAGTGAAACATCTGTACACTGACTGTTCAAGCTCACTCTGAAACATTATTTGTTAGTGACCAGTATTACTGCAAAAGGGTCAATAAAAGAATAGACTCAACCAACAATGGTTATCAAGTTGCATTGACTTTTGAGGTCGTCACAGCAACGACTAGCAAGGACTATTTTTGCTTTGACTAATGTCTTTCTGGTCCCTGGGCCTGTTTGAGGTACGAATGCCCTTCTGGTCCCTAAGCCTGTTTGCCTATCCACAGATTGCTCTGATCTTGTCCTTGATGTGTAACTTTTACAGAGCAGGGGCACAAATCCGGATTTCTATTTTGCTATGCTTGGTGATAATGATTTAACTTCTTTACATTCTTTTAAGTTTTGTGCCTGCTTTGCTTTCTCCTAATTCTTATCTCACAGAAGGAAAATAAGTAAGTAATGGATATTTCGAACCAAACCACTACACTTAATTGGTGTTTCTGCCCTGTTTACAAACTGAACCCGCTACCGACTTTTGCACAGGGTTGAGTGTTATCAAGTGGCACACTATAATGATTTTCTTAGTTTACAAGTATTTCACAGTAAGGTCACGCTACAAGTGTTCAATGCCAGCAAATTCAGACAAAACTAACAACAGTCTTCACTTTTTTCACAGGGAAAGCCCATTACTTACCTCCATAATATCCTCTAAATTCTCCTCTGCATCTGCTTTTTCAGTCATCAGTTTGGCAGCTTTGAAATAAGTCTTCATGAGTAGATAACCCCTCTTGGCCCCATTCCAGTGAGAACGAGGGATTTCCACCAAACCATAACCCAAAAGCAACACAAGAAGGAACAGACCCCATGTGTTTGCAGCAGCTATTCCAATAGTCTGAAGTTGGTTCCTAAGGAAACAAAAAATTACGAAAAACCCAAACAAGTAACATCCTCCTATCCTGTCTGCAAGAAACCAGCCTTGAAGTATCAAGATGTACCAGTATGGCTTTCAAGTTTACAGGAACAGACTCGTTATCACCTCAATTTTTGCCTGAAGGCAGCCTGTTACTTGGCCATGTTTAAAACTGTCACAATTTCCCTTTATCTCCCATGTTTCTGCCCACTATGGAGGGAAAGTAAGAATTAGTTTGTTCTCAAACAAACTGTTCTCCTAAGGGAATATGTTTCCTTAGGAAACAACATGAACTTATCAAACTTACTGAAAGTAAACAGCATAATGGCAGTCTGCAAGAAACAGCCTCAGAACCCAGGATTTGTACTCAGAATATTGTGTTCTGTAATTTGCATTCAGAATTGTATTCCATCTCATATGGAAGACTATTAGCAATTTACAGATGTCAATTATTTTAACCTTCCTTTTCGCCTTCAAAGTCTACAGCATTCAGATGCACTACACAGGAAATACTGATTTCTTGAAATATGTTGCTCTGAAAACACTGGAAGTTTCTGCACTAACTTTGCAAATGTGTTTGCATGGAGAAAAAAGCACCATTGCAAATACAAGAGGATTCCTCTGCTGTACATTACAAAATCAGAAAACCAAAAACCAAATTTCTGTAACTACTCAAAAAAGACCTTTTCATATAAAAAGTCAACAAAACTTTCTAACTGCCTAGCAATATATTGTAACTAAAACTAGTTTTTTCAGAAAGACCCATTTCTGTAAGAACTCATGCAAGTGTTTACAACATTATTCTTACCATTGTAAATTGAAGTTTGGGTTTACAGCCACATATATTAGAAAGGCTCCAAAAATCAACAAGTAAGTGCCATAGTAGATGGCATTCTCAATCAAAGCAGTTTTGATCTTTCCAGTGATAGAGAACCCGCCTGATCTAGCATATGACTGCATGAAAGGTAGCAGAATCCTAGGATAAAAGGAAACAAACCAAAATCACATCAGCCAATCAAAAAAACCGCACCTACCCCCACCAAAAAATCTCCCAAACCAACAACCCCCCCAAAAAGAGTACTTTAGCAGTGTCAGGTTACTGAGGCAGGGATGTTAAAGTTTAAAACTCCCAAGCTTCTAAGAAATAAGCTACTTAAATTTTTTTATTCTAGATATACCTGTCCAATGGCAAACCTTAAACAAGCTGCAGATAAAAACAATACAGTTAGCTTTACTATGAAAAAATCTGTGATAAATGAGAATGAACTACCAACGCTGATATCCTTGAGTAACTACAAAAATAATTATTTGATGACAGATTGATCAGAAACCACACAAAGCACAGACAACCCAAACCCCCATAGACAAATCTTTTTTCTGTAGCTTTATATAATATATCCAATAAAACCAAATAATTTACAATATTACTCAAAAATCACCCAACTTATTAATGGAATTGTTTTGGTATCTGGTTGCCTAAAACCCATTTTTTTTCAGACAGTCTATCCATAAACACCTACATGTGTAAATTGCTCAGTTTCAACAACAAAAGTGAACCAAGGGTAAATGCCTGCCACCTGAAATTTGCTTCCACAGAAGCAAGACAAAAAGAATATGCCTAAGTTAATACAGTAATTATTACAGAAATTTTGCTACTAGCAAATAATATACAATTTAAAAGCTCTTTGCCATAGTGGTACACATTTTTAAAGAATGCTATGACACTTAAAATGATGCACTTAAAAACTGTATCATAGTCTTCACCATATTCTTTTGCCTTACTTACCATGTTAAAAACTGAGATGTCCAATATACAACACGCCAGAAAATTGGCATAATTCCATCAGGAATATAACTCCAGGGTTTGAAACATTTTTGCTTGCTGTTACAATGTAAAGAAGATTATTGTTAGTTGTAGAGCATGAGTATAAAAAGCATTTTCTATAAATTCCTATCTAGAAAGATCTTGGAAAAGAGCATACAAGTAGTACAATACTATTCAAGTACATAGTAAACAATCAACCATCTCCCAAATACATAAACTGAATGATCACCTAGAAATATTTATCATTTTCCTAACCACAAATAATGTATCTGGACAGGACATCTTTCTCAGAGAAAAAAACAGAAGCTCAAAGACTGAAGAGGAATACTGAATAAAGAATTTCAAGGTTACAATTTTTGGTTTTCAGTAGTAATTACTTCATGCACAGAAAGAACACTTTTTCAGACAAAGAAGCATTAAACTTTAGTTAGTACAGCAGGTTTTTAAAAAATATCTAGGGACACCATCGTCTAGAGCATTTAGTCACACAAAAAACACATTAATTGTTTCTTCTGCCACCCAGCTGGATTCAGTCAGTCTTACAGAAATTTTGATTCAGTAAGCCAATACTCTTCTGACAGGTAGCATTCACTTCAGAAGACCAGAAAAGCCATATGAGCCATTTTAGTAAAAAAAACCAAAAAACAAAAGACAAGGTGTCCATCTACACTAAGGCAGTTTAGCTTTTTTCCACACACCTGTCTGGATAATGAGGGTGAGTCACGGGGCAATAAAGTCAATTTAGATAGGATTACCTAATGAGAAATAATTGGAGTTTTCCAGGGTCAAACTAGTTAAGCCTGAGTTGTAAGTTTTTATGTGCACAGCCTAAATATTTTCAAAACTATCAAATTAAGATAGAATGACAGGTAGTATGACTCAAGGTTTCAACACCTCTCCTATAAAAGACAGACTGAGAGACCAGGGGCTGTTCAGCCTGGAGAAGAGGAGGTGCCTGGAGACCTTACAGCACCTTCCACTACCTAAAGGGGGCTTAGAGAAAGGAGGGAAATGGACTTTTTATATGGGCAGTGACAGGACAAGGGGCAATGGTTTTCAACTAACAGAGGGCAGGTTTAAATAAAAGATTATGAAGAAAATCTTTACTGTGAGGGTGGTGAGGCACTGGCACAGGTTGCCCAGAGATGCTGTGGATGCTCCATTCCTGGCAGTGTTCAAGGCCAAGCTGGATGGGGCTAGTGAAAGGTGACCCTGCCCCCGGCAGAGGACTGGAACTGGATGATCTTTAAGGTCCCTCCCAACCCAAACCATTCTGTGATTCCATGAAAAAAAGTTTGTCTGAAGCTATAGGTAAATTGAAAGGTTACTGAATAGTTTTCAAATTGTGTATATACTTAACTAGGTTTAATATGGACTGGGTGGTCTTAAAATATAGGGTGCAATATTGTGGGACTAAGTCTGCCATTTCACCATTTCACCATTCTTCCAGGCCCTGTTTTGGGGCAGCAAGACTGGCTATACGTTGCACTGACATATCAGCTGACATCTTAAAGGCTCCGATCATCTTACAGGTAACTGCACTGCACACATCAACAACACAGGGAAACAGCCAGGGTAGGCTAACAGATGAGCAGCCATGGGAAAGAGCCCATGTTTAGGGAAAAATCTCCAAGTTTAGGCATTACTTTGTTCCTGCCAGGACACAACTAGCAGGCTATCATTACTTTAGTGGAATACAGTAGATTTCACATAACTTCAATTATCATATATACGTAATTATAATAAGCAATTAGATATGCTGCTTACACATAAGACAAGATGCTAATTTCATTTATTAAGGTAAAAAATTAGATTTTCAGGTTTAAAGTCTTTAAGATTGCAAAGGACAAGCATTCACCAAAGCCTCTCCTCATAACCAGGATTGCTCAAAAAGCTTAGTCCAACTGCTTTAAAAAAAAAAAAGGGAATCTAGTGCCACAAAAAAAAGAATAGTTTCCTAATCAGCTAGAACTACTACATAATTACTGTGTAATTACTCCCAGAAGACACACTTTTTCTCACCTCTTCCCTCACTGTCCTGTACGTTTACAAACTTCAAATTTTGCATCACACAGATAACACTTGTTTATTAGTGTTAAAAAATAAAATAATAAAATACAGTCTAAAGAAAAAAAACATGTAGCTCATACCTTGGAGCAAGAGTAACGTAAGAGCCATTACTTTCTGCAGGACTGGAATTAACCGCAAGTTTGCATCGATTATAAATAGTCTAAAAGACAATTTATTTTATATCAGTGACCAAAGAGGTATAACACTTCTTTAAAAGTAGTAAATCGTATTTTAAAGACATTTCCTGTACTCCAGGTTTACATTTGGAATTAATTGTACTAATAAACATTCAAATCAACATGCAATCAGCAGTCAAGTAAAAAAAATGCTGGAAGTGTCCTTATGCTGCCTAAACAAATAAAAAGAATTGTTATAAACAAATAATGAAATTTTAAAATGTTTGAAAAAGATTTGTTATCTGATGAGATCAACAAAAAGTAAAATTAATTACAAATGCAGACATTGTCATGTTTAATTTATTAAGACACTATATGGAAGATTTCTTTGGTGTTTCTAAGCAACGGTCTTTTGCAATCATTAGTTTAGAGAAATACCATACCCATTTGATGCAATTAAGCAGGAAGTCTGGCACGTTTCTTACCGTACTGACATCCAGAGGCAGTATGAATACAATCAGGAAACAGAGATACCAAGCCAACAATGTTGCTATGATCACCAGCCTGTGCTGTTTCTTGAAGTCTCCATACCGGTGAAGTAGGAATAAGGCCAGGAAAAAGACAAACACTATCTCGAGGCCCAGTGCTGCACCACTCATTGTTAAGTGTTGGCTCCAGCCACACCACACTCGCTTGGGAAAGCAGATCAGAACTGCAAGACAAAAAGACATTTAATTACATTAAAATCTCTGGAAGATATTTACGCTGAAGTGCTGTTGAATGGACACTTTAAAACGTATTAACAGACTTTTTGTACTTCGCATGACCAGGACTCTGATCAGACAAAGACAAAGATTTTCAGCAAGGTGCCCTGAAGTCCTCTGCAGAAATCAAAATATGTCATTCCAATGCTGTCATTTCCAACAACATATTAGGACAACTCCTGTTCATCATCTTGATATACAATAGATCCAGGAGGCAAATCTTGGCCCCTGAGCATACTACTAGCCCAACTTTAGGTCCAGTACAAACTTCAAGATGAAAATCTATCCTGCTCTTTTTTTTCCTTTTTAGAAGTAATCAACTAACTTGGACAAAGTGTTAAATGTTACAATTAAATGTTTCTGGATAGCTAATGAATAACTTTTTTAATAGAGCATACCTCATACATATTTGAAGTCTGTACACAAGAGTTAACAGAGCATAAAATCACAGCAAAATATGTGTTAGTCTACTTGTAATGTACTTCTTTTAGGTTTGAAATTTCAAGAATTTCAATTCACCTTCCTACTCTTCTAGTGCTCTTCAGAGAAACAAGGGTCTCAATTCATTTGGTATTAGTTAGCCATGATGTATTTTTGCTTTGCTCGTCCTTCTGAGTTTAGTTACTCAGTTACAGTCAGGACTGCTTTAAGTGCCTAGAAAGTTCATACAGCTTCATACAGACAAGCTATTATGCAAAGGGACAGTGAGCTGCACAAATCCATTACAGAAAATTTCACTGACTTCAAACCTTTTAATAAGCATCATTTTACCACTGGCATTTGAAGCATTATCAAAAAAAACCCAGTTTATTACTGTGGCCAGTCTGACTTGGTTCTCCATCAAGATTAACATTTAGCTGGTTTCATTTAAGTGAAATAGTTTTTGCTGTGGCTTTGCTGTTAAGACTTTCAGTACTTCCACTTTTCTGGAGATTTAAAAGAAATGCTATTACTAAAATTCCCCTCTACTTACTTTTAAATCCCTTTAGAATTTGGTAAAGTGAACAGTTTCTTTTACTAATTTCTCAGTAAACTGCTTAAGGAGATCTGTTATGCTTGAGGGCACTAAGCAGTGAAAACTCTCTTATTTGCACTAAAAAAAACTCTGAAGTTTGTGATGCTGTTACTACCTTGAGGACACAGAGGAACAATTATTCTGTGATTTTTGCGTCCCCTCAAAAATTTGTTTCTCCCCAGTTTCTACTTTTTTCTTTGAATTTCAAACGGTAAGAGCAGTCTCCATATTCGAGTTTACTCCATATTGGCTGCGACACACAGAGCATTCCGTATTCTGAAAATAATTCAAGTTATCTTCCTGTTTGCTGTCAAAGATGCACTTACTTCTTCTTTTCTGCCTTTCATCAAATATGTTTATCAAACTATCAACATTGCTATTAGGACAAAGCATCCCCTTACCATCTGTCTGTACTCTACTTTAGCTAGATCATTTGTACTTTAAAAATCCAGGATAGCTAACCCATTTCTCAGTCACTTATTTGAAGCAAGTCCTTGACTGTTCTGTTGTACCATTCTTGTTACCTCTGAGAAGTCTTTTCTATTTAGAGTATAGCAGCAATTTCCAAAGAAGTAAAAATAACAAAACAATTATGTATCAGCTTAATTAAGGCACTGCTATCTGGCCGTGGTAGCTTTTGGTGCCCATTACAGCCACACCTTTCGCTACATAAACAAAAAAAATTATACAGCATACACTTCATTAGTCACGAAGTTTTATTACAGTCACACCTAAAAAGCTGCTATCAAAACAGAAGGTGAAAAGTTTTTGTGCAAGATGCTGCACTCAGCTACTATCATGAGGGAACTTCCAGAAATATTATAAAAATGTACTGAATATGCCAAAATAAAGAGGGACTTGAGTCCTACCACAACTTAACTCACTTTCGAAGACAAAAGTGACTTTGCAGTTATCAGTAAACTACATCTTTATGTTCTTCCCTGGTTCCTATTCTAATCTCAAAAATACAAAAAGAAAGGCCTATTTTTTCACAAGACTGCAACTAACAACACTCTGTTTTGAATTCATGTATACACATTTCAAACATTTTCAACAGTTTAAACTTTTTAGATAGAAACCATTCAAAACCAGCTCTCCCTATAAAGAGATAAAATGGAAGAAAATCCACAAAGTAAGAAATGCAATGCTTGGGAGGAGCTCTTCTGGTGAACTAAATCCAACACAACAGTGCAGACCTATCTGGGACCCGTGCTACTAGAATTAGACCTTAAAGTATAAAGCCATGACTTCCTGTAGAATGCAGCATTTCCTGAACCTGGTTGTTAGCCCAAAGAAAGGTAAGCTCCTTACCCATCATCCTGTTTCTTCACTTTATTTAGACAGCCATCTCACTGTTGGCATACAGCTACCTCGTATCAGCTAGCTCAAATTCCAGAATCTCCAAAAAATGTTGTCCTGAAATAACTACTCCAGAAGACCTCTCTTGTACTGTACAACTCTCAATGGCTTAGAAGAAGATCCTATTAAAGCAATGACAAAGTAACAAGAGCCCTCAACAAAAATGGAGAAGTATTTATTGGCATACTCAGTTTCTGCAGAACCAGGCAACTACAGATTAATACAAATACGATTAAAAGCTGAAACACTGGCACGGGAAGTGCACCTTAACCAATAAAATACAAGGACATGCTCTTGTGTTAGCTTAGGATTTTCCTGCTGCTTTTCAGACAGAGACAAAATCAGTTAAGTCTTTAATTTTACCCAGCTACTAACTCTGCAAGCATCATAAAGGGCTCAGTTCAGGCTTAATTCCCTTTATATGATAGACTCCCCGCTATCAACAGTATTAAATTACCCTGCCAACCTAAGAGTAACTGCACTCATGACATCTACATTACAAATGAACTAACTATTCTGCCTGGTATAGAAATTTCAAGTTACTAAACGAAACAGCAGAGAATGAAAAACACCATACTTTTCTTAGAGTTTTTATACAGCACCAAATTTAACCAAGACATTACAATATTATATTCTCAAAGAAGGCTAAAAAGAGTAAAGCATATCTGTGAAGGCCCCAGTCTCCCAGCAATGCCTGAGAAGGCCTGAACTGAGAGTAACCACTGCTTCACATGCTTTACTAAAAAGTAGAAATAGGACTATAACCTGCAGGACGTTTCCTTCACAAATTTGGCTTTATTAAGGCTTCCAAATTCTTCCCCTCCAGGAAACACAACACTACCTCTCTATCCTGTATTTCTGTGGTTGATTGCTCCTTCTTAAACACAGGCAAAAAACTCCACTCACTCGTACTCATTCCCCTCTCACAAGTTTCCAAATCTTTAAGGTATTTTGATTTACACTACCACACTCAAAAATATCTGAAATCTCTCATAGTTTTGTGACTTCTATAGTTTTAATCATCATATTATTTCATTAAGGAAACTGTGAAAACCATGAAAAGTATTTGACAAGGGAATGGCCTCCTTAGTCACAACAGTGACTCTTCCCAGCTTTCTTTCCCAAGCAAAAACATCCTAAGGAACAGAATCAAAGTCCTATTAAGCAACATATAAAATTATCAACTGATCCTCTTGTATTCAGTAGGTCTATCAGTCATTACTGAGACAGACTCAACTACTTCAACTATTTGTCCTTGACAAACTCAGCTATTATATTCTACATACTTACAAACAGCTTTAGTGCCAGAATTTTTTTCAGGAATTTAAAAAGAAGAGGAGTTTGCCAATCCATAGCTCTGCCTGTCCTTCAAACATTAATAATAAAGACTGCCACCATGCTTCTGGTTTTCCTGACTGTGGTACCTCAGACATTTCTAGAATACTAAAGACTTTATTTTCTTATTCTTGAAGCATTCTCAGGTAGAGATCAAACAGATTTGGAAAAGCTGCATTTCTAGACATCCTGGGTATTTCAGTTGAAACACCTGAAAAACCAAGCAGCCTTACTCTGTATTTTCAAAGATCATAATTACATCTGAAAAAAACTTGTCACCAAAAAAGTTGCCAAACTATGAAAGGGACATCAGAGACAGTCATGGACAGAACTGAGAGCCTCAACACACCAAAAGAAACATCTGGGCAACAGCATCTCCCACCTCAAGCTGAATTCACAACTCACCTGCAAGTACAAAAGCTGCCATCTCCGGCAATGTATCAATGGCCAGCTCAATGATGAGCTCCTGCCTTTCTGTTAGTTCTTACTGAGGTTCTACCAGCACATTTCACTCAGCAAGAAAAACCAGTGTTTGGTTTCTGAAGCCTGCCCTACTTGGCAAAATTATGCTGCGAAGGATCATAAAGACAGACTTCACTCTACAGACATGATTAAGCTTTTAGTACTGATAGAACTGCCCCACACTAAGAGCCCTTGACACTTCCATCTTTAAACAACAAAATGGGCTAACTTACACTTCAGAACTCACAAAGAGAAAAGAGTGAGATGCAAAGCAACAATAAAAATAGTCCCTTAAGTTATTTTAATATCCAAGTCTGCAGAGGGTGTTGTGGGGATTTCTTTTTGGTTGGTTTCAGGTTTAGGGGAGGGGTGGCATTTTGGGTTTTGTATGGTTGGTTGGTTTGGGTTTTTCTGTTTATTTTTTTATCACACACTGGCCCTTACAGCTTGGGGGAAATAGTAAGTATTTATAAACAGACAACAAAGAGCTGCTTTATCTCAGTACAGTGAAACGGCTATGTAAAGAAAGAAAATAGCCATGAACTGCCCAAGAAAATCAACCAGAGAAGTTATCTGATTACACTATTTGAGAGAAACAGCCGCTGAGATTAGTGAAGAAAGCAATTTGCATGGCTTTGTTCTTCTAAGATGCACTAGTCAGTCTACGTACCGATGGATATTTTATTAGTACCTATCAGTTCAACTATTTTGCAACGAAGAAAAATTTTAAATTGATAAAGAGATCGACATTTAGGGAAACAAGTTTTGTATCTTCTAATTAAAAGAAGAAATAAAATGCTGTGCTGACACCACTCAAAATAGCAGTACTCTCTGATTTTGTAGGAGACTAGGTTCTACACAGTAGTACTAAATGAAAGACAGATGCTCGACCAAGGAACATTAAGATTTCTGTGTTCAAATGCAAGCAGGGACCATCAGCACAAAACCATGGAGAGCTCATCTGCTTTACAACGTGCTGTCTTGTCCTCTACTGAAGGCCCACAGAGGCCCATTAAGGTTGCAAAAGACCTCCAAGATCATCAAGTCCAACCTTTAATATAAGTACCACAAAGGCCGAAGGTTTCAAACAGTTTAGGGAAGTCTGCTGAAAATAATACACAGAAGAAAATAACTCGCTTATCGGAGGAACTGAAATAGAATCAAATACAAGTGCTGTACAGTTGCAAGCAGAATCTAAAAAAAGAATAGAAATCGCTATCTGGGCTACCAGACTAATGCACTCTCACAAAGCAGGTGTCAGTAAGGCAGTCACATGACTACTGCCCCAACACTGCATTCAGCCAAACAGATTATGTGCTTATTTCCAGATTGTAAAAAATAATAGGATTTTCCACAAAATCATCTTTTGATTTCCCATACATTAATAGAGAAGAGTGACATGATTCACAAAGAAAAAAGGGGCTGCAGAAAAGGTGAAATAAAGTCAGGGTTTTTTTAAAACCAAAACTCCACCTCTTTTTCATCTGATTATCTGCTTAAATAACCTTTGAACAACTGTACGAAGACTTAAGTTAAAACTGGAAACGGTTAAAAAAATATTTTTTAAAGATTATATGAATGTTAATTTGAGTCACATCATTCTCTGTACGTGACTTGAAGTTGTGTTCTCTTTGCCACGGGTTCCATTACCACCCTCAATTTTACAGGCACGTCTTCCCATCGTTATGCAGTAAACAAAGGACAGCATTTGCAAGCAAGTGGTTGACTAAGAGCGGGGTTGTAGGTGTGTTCAGAATTAGTTCTCCATCCCCACCAATTTCAAAACAAGCAGTTTGGGAAAAAAAAAACGCAGGGAAGAGCTGCATTGCTGAAAGTCGCGCTGGCTGCGAATCACGGTGTGAAAAGATTGCAGGGTTTGATAAAGCATGGTGAGGGTCAGGACCAGCCACACACGGGCAGGTTCAGGTCTTCCCNCGGGCTCACAGCGTGGCGCAGGGAGCGACGGCCGCTCCCGGCTTCTTCCGCGTCGGAGCCGCCGCCATTCGCCGCCCGCCGCCGCCGGCCCGGCACAGCCCCGCCCCCGGGCGAGCACACGGCTGCAAACTACAACGCCCGGCAGTCCCTGCGGCCTCCCCCCGCTGCGGCTTCCGGCCGGTGCCGGGATGGCGCGGTGCTGAAAGGCGCGGGGCGCGCGCGGGCCTTCCAGCGCCATGTACAGGTACGGCGGCATCGGGACACGGGAACACCGGCATGCGGGNTTAGTGAAGAAAGCAATTTGCATGGCTTTGTTCTTCTAAGATGCACTAGTCAGTCTACGTACCGATGGATATTTTATTAGTACCTATCAGTTCAACTATTTTGCAACGAAGAAAAATTTTAAATTGATAAAGAGATCGACATTTAGGGAAACAAGTTTTGTATCTTCTAATTAAAAGAAGAAATAAAATGCTGTGCTGACACCACTCAAAATAGCAGTACTCTCTGATTTTGTAGGAGACTAGGTTCTACACAGTAGTACTAAATGAAAGACAGATGCTCGACCAAGGAACATTAAGATTTCTGTGTTCAAATGCAAGCAGGGACCATCAGCACAAAACCATGGAGAGCTCATCTGCTTTACAACGTGCTGTCTTGTCCTCTACTGAAGGCCCACAGAGGCCCATTAAGGTTGCAAAAGACCTCCAAGATCATCAAGTCCAACCTTTAATATAAGTACCACAAAGGCCGAAGGTTTCAAACAGTTTAGGGAAGTCTGCTGAAAATAATACACAGAAGAAAATAACTCGCTTATCGGAGGAACTGAAATAGAATCAAATACAAGTGCTGTACAGTTGCAAGCAGAATCTAAAAAAAGAATAGAAATCGCTATCTGGGCTACCAGACTAATGCACTCTCACAAAGCAGGTGTCAGTAAGGCAGTCACATGACTACTGCCCCAACACTGCATTCAGCCAAACAGATTATGTGCTTATTTCCAGATTGTAAAAAATAATAGGATTTTCCACAAAATCATCTTTTGATTTCCCATACATTAATAGAGAAGAGTGACATGATTCACAAAGAAAAAAGGGGCTGCAGAAAAGGTGAAATAAAGTCAGGGTTTTTTTAAAACCAAAACTCCACCTCTTTTTCATCTGATTATCTGCTTAAATAACCTTTGAACAACTGTACGAAGACTTAAGTTAAAACTGGAAACGGTTAAAAAAATATTTTTTAAAGATTATATGAATGTTAATTTGAGTCACATCATTCTCTGTACGTGACTTGAAGTTGTGTTCTCTTTGCCACGGGTTCCATTACCACCCTCAATTTTACAGGCACGTCTTCCCATCGTTATGCAGTAAACAAAGGACAGCATTTGCAAGCAAGTGGTTGACTAAGAGCGGGGTTGTAGGTGTGTTCAGAATTAGTTCTCCATCCCCACCAATTTCAAAACAAGCAGTTTGGGAAAAAAAAAACGCAGGGAAGAGCTGCATTGCTGAAAGTCGCGCTGGCTGCGAATCACGGTGTGAAAAGATTGCAGGGTTTGATAAAGCATGGTGAGGGTCAGGACCAGCCACACACGGGCAGGTTCAGGTCTTCCCAGAGAAAACCTTCCACGGTGAAATATGCCAGTGCTCCCCGGCGCTCGCCGCCGGGCCGTGTGCGCACAGGCCTGTGCGGCACAGGAGCGAGCTCCGCCGACACGGAACCAACACCCGAGCTACCTGCTCGGGAGGGCGATACTCGGGATACGAGCCGGGAAACCAACGCGCCGACCCCCTCACCCAGCACTGCCCCGCAACCACCCCTCCCTCCGCGTCCTTGTCACAGGGGACATGCCCGGGCGCTGACGCTTCCCACCGGGCTCTCGTCCCCGCTCAAGAGAACCGGTCCGGCCGTGACTCGGCACTGCGGCCCCGCTCCTCCCGGCCCCGCGTCCCGCCCGCCGCCGCCTCACNGTGCCTGGGCTGCGCTTGAGCCCTCGCGGACGGCAGGCGCGGGTCCCCCGGCTGCTCGGGGGTGGCTGGGGGGCTGTGCGTGGGAACCCCGGGAGCCGGGAGCGGGTGTGGGTCCCGGGGGAGCGGGAATGGGCTCCCCGGCTTGGGAGCGGTGTGGGGAGCACACGTGTGTACGTGTGGCCCCGCGGGTGGTCCCGGGAGTGCGGGGGGCTCTGCCCTTGGGGCTGGCAGGGCGCGGCGTGCGCGGGGGCCGCCCTTCTCCCGCCCGCAGCGGGCGGCAGCCGCGAGTGGAGCTCCCCCCGCCTCCCCGTGCATCCCGCCCCGCTGCCCGCGCTGCCGCCCCGCCGTGCCAGGGTCCCGCCCGGTGCTGTCGCGGCTGCGTCCGGGTTTGGTGGTGTTGGGAGGCTGCCGTATGCCGCCGCCTCCATTGGCTCCACTCCGCGGTCCCTCGCCCGCCCCATCCGGGAGCGGGGCGCGCTCGATCCCTGGCGGGACCTTCCCCAAAGTCTGCCAGACCGAGCACACGCCTGCGCCGTGGCCGCTGCTTGTGCTTCCAGCGCCCGCAGCTCTCACACTTAGTCGCCCTGCGTGTGGATGTGGAGTACGAGTGACTGAAATGCTTCAAGGATCCCCACCCTGTGTTTGGTGTCAGTCTGGCAGCACCCTCAGATCCTCTGGGTTTTGCTGTGTCTGCAGAAAACACCTCCAGGAGATCCCATCCTCTAGCACTAATGTTTCCACCAGCCTGGAATGGGACTCCAGCAAGACCTCGGAGCTTCTCTCGGGCGTTGGAGTGTCGGCCCTTAAGAAAGACAAGCTGGGCAATGAAAACACACCACAGGACCTGCTGGTGTCATCACCCTGTCTTCCTCCAAAACGGCAGAAGGTGAAGGACAACGAAAAGGACTTTGTTATCCTGCGCCGGCCATGGCTGCTCCGAGAGGCAGAGTCAGGTACTGTCAACCTGGTCCAGGTTCTGCTTGCCTTTCAGTAGAGATGGAGAGTGAGCATTATAAGTCTACCCTGCTTCATTGTTTACTTTTTTTTTGCTCTTATCCAGCAGAATGTCGCTTTTAGATCTAGTGGCTTTCAGGCTTGGGGTGATAAATCCTGTTTTATGTATGCATTTAAATAGAGGTGCTTTGTCTGGCTCCAGATTTGTGGCCCACGAAAGCATGGTTCTCTGCTGCCTACCCCCACGAGCTCCTGTGTGTGTGTGCTGGGGGGTTGTGCTGCATGTCCCTCTGTCTGTCCCCTGTTGTCTGTCTATCTGGGACATGGGTAGCACCTTGGCCCAGCAGGAGCCCTGTTGTGAATCAGTGTTTTAAGATCACTCAAAGAATCAGCAGCAAAGGTAACAGCAAAATGAGCTTTAATATAAAAGCGAAAGTATGACAAAGTTTGTTGGCAATGTTCACTATAGTTACTAGAAGGTTAAAGCACACAGAGAAAAAGCAAGCTAAAATCAATCAGTCTAAAACCAAAGTCAATCTGAAAATTATCTATTTGGAGGCAGGAGGGGAAGGGTGCAGGCTGAGGTGTACCAGCGGGGCTGTGTCTCAGCTGCTGGTGGAGGCGACCTCTGAGCGATGTGAATGACTGTGCCAGAGAGCTACAGGGAAAGTACACCAAAGGGTGGAACGCTGTTGGGCTGGAAAGGGACTGCAGGGAAAGAGCAGGGCTCTTGGACACTTTAGGAGGGGGTTATCGAATGCTGGGTTCCTTTCCCTGGTGTCAAAATGTGGTTTTAGTCTGTGGAGGTATGGGATGCAAATAAATGAGCAGCTCTTTCCAGACATTATGCTGTCACACAGAAGGTGGGAATGCCTTCAGACGATCCTGTTTTTATGTAAGACAGAGTCAGAGGCAGCTGTTACTGAGCTCCACCACCCAGAAATCTCCCATGTAAATCACGACATCTTCTGGAGCCCTGAGAGAAGCTGCAATTGCACCGTATCGTTTCAGATAATTCTTGGAACGGTGATAGCACGCATGTTTTAGTAAGCAGTTTGTAGTATCTGATTTTTCCTGGGTATCACACAGAAACATAGCTTACCTTGGGGTCCCTTCTGGGACCCTTGCATGCACAGGAAGAGTGGGCATTTCAGCAGAGGGGGAAAAACCCCAGAGAATCGTACAAGCCTTAGATTACAAAGGCAGTAACTAAGATGCTCTTGTTTCCCAAATGAGTATGTGAGTAGTGTCCATAGCTTTAGCATATATACAAAGTTGATATTACACGAACCTTTGCATTTGCCAGTGGTGCCTAGGCAAAGATGGCAAATTCCTACAATGATGAGCTGCAAGGGTCATGAATAGTGGGCTGCTGTCTGATGTAGGCTGATGTATATATTTTTCTATAGAGAAACTGTAGAGGTGCGTTTAACAACCAAACCAAATAAGGCATCTGACCAGCAGGAAAAAATGAACCAGCTTTGACTAGAACATGTTTTGTTTTTTCCCTAAAGGTATTTCTTTGGATGCACTTCCAGATGAATTGCTCTTGGCAATCTTTGCCTATTTGCCCCTAAGGGACTTGCTGAAGGTTTCTATGATTTGCAAGAGATGGCATCGACTTTCGTAAGTATTACTTCTATCATTTAGTACTAAGGAAAATCTTTGTTTCCATAGATTATTAAGTGGTCTGGTTTTCGTCTTATTTACACATATATAATTGAATTTGTGCCGTATGTGGGTATGTATAACCAAAAGATGGCCTCACATATTTTAACATTATTGTAATCTATTAAATAGCTTTCCCTTCTCTCCCTCTGTTTTTGACACTGAAAACTTGCTGTGGTTGTACTCATAGCTTGGACCCGTTTGAACTCACTAACGAGTAAAATTCTATGCTTCAGGTTTGATGAATCTCTCTGGCAGACTCTTGATTTGACTGGTGGGAATCTGCTGCCAGGAGTGCTTGGACACTTGTTGCCTGCAGGTGTTACTGTCTTCCGCTGCCCGAGATCTTGCATTGGGGATCCATTGTTTAAAACAAGCAAGTAAGGCTTTTTCTGCATGTTCTGCATAAGAAACCGTGTCTCAAATGTTCACAGTCTTTCTGTGTGTTTTTGGTTTTAAGGTAGTAGTAACCAGCAGCAGTGTTTGTGCTGTCTCTGGAGTGTGGAAGAGCTTGTCAGTGGTTAGGCATGTGTTGAAACAGGAGGATCTGCACTCACCTGTCAGTTATTTAAAACCAAGTTGATGTGATTTTTTTTTTTTTTAAATATCAAGCACCATAATGCACTTGCAGTTTGTATCTTGTAGAACCAAGAAGTATCATCTCCAGCATTCCTATATGGTACACTCAAAAAAATCATTTAACTTCAGCAAGATAGATTTTCAGGTGTTATGAGGAATCAGTGGAAATATTCTCAGCATGTGTTGCATGCTTTTAGTGTATGGGATATATTTGTGATGTGGGGAATTTATGGAGCAGGTTTTAATGTAATTTTAGAAACTTCACTTTCTTTGTCTTTCTTTTTTTTTTAGTCTTCTTAAAATTCAGCACCTGGATTTGTCAAACTGCACAGTGTCTGTTGCAGATCTCCACAGTATTCTTTGCCTGTGTGAAAAGCTGCTGAACCTCAGCTTGGAGGGTCTAGTGCTTTCTGACGACATCATCAAGTGAGTGACATGTGTGGGAATATGGGAATATTCAGTAAATACCTTTGGTGCCATCATTTTGTGCAGGCTGATGAAAGAAGGCAGGGGAAAGTTGTTCATTGTGGGAGTCTCTTGAAATGGCCAGGTGCCTTTTTTTTTTTTTTTTTTGTCTTCCTGCCAATTCCCCAGAGTAGCGGGAGGTTGGAGAAACTGCTCATCTCTCTAGGGTTTATGTGTCCATGTAAGCTGTACAGCAGAGCTACTTCTATTTTCCCATTTTTGTGCTCCCAAAAGAACTCTGTGTTTGGTGTGCAGGTTCTTTTCTATTTCAAGGGCTCTCAGTGGCTCTCCCACCAGGTGCTCATTGTGCTTCTGCACTATTGCACACTTTTTTGTTGAATTTCACTCTGAAGTCCTGGAAGATTACAGATTCTGTCAAGCAGACAAAGTGTCCCTTGGTTAAGATTGCAAAGACAGTAATGGGTGTGCAGTCAGCCTCCTGTTCCGTCACACCAGGTGACTGTGGAGGTGCCAGCGGCCATAGGTCAGATGGCAGAGGCTCTGGCTGTCCCGCTTTCCGATGCTTTCCTCACTCCAGGGAGGGGGAACCAGAACACAAATAAACCAGTATGGTTTGGCTTTTGAGAGTGGGTAAAAACTGTCTGAAAATTGGGTATTAATTAGGCACTAATGATGGAATTTTATTGCCTTCTGAACAAATGTAGATACTGAGTGTAAGGGTTCTTCCAGGCTTTGCTAACTGCGTGTGTGCTCTAGTCTTGCAAACAAATGCATTCAGAGGATGCTATGTGGACATGTATTTTGTTCTGGAATAACCTCCATCTTGCAGAGGGGTGATATCAGAAATGGAGTGGTTCCTTTGTCTTTGGTTAAGGTGTAGTCATCTCTGATAAGCTGTGGTGAATGTTTATTGGCATACAACAGGAAAAGGTGAAAAGAAACAATTTTCTTGTAAACTTAGTAGTTTATAAATAGGCAGACTTGTCAGCAATGTCAAGTAAATGGACAGGTGTCCCTTTCAAGGTTTTGCCTTGATGCAGCAAATAGAGTTGAGACCCTTAGTGACTCAGGTTTGTCAGTTGATTAAAAATGCAGTACTTCATGTTTAATGAACAATTCCCTGCCCAGGAAATTAGGTCTTAAAAATAGTCACATCCTATCAAAGCAAGCAATGTTACAACATTTAAATTTTATCAGATTTTTTTTTTTCTCTCTACAGGAGCATTGCTAGGAATCCCAATTTGATACGACTAAATCTCTGTGGGTGCTCAGGGTTTTCTGCAGAAACCTTGGAGCTGATGTTGAGCAGCTGTTCTATGTAAGACAAAACCAGTTTTTTGCTACTCCTGAAAAAAAGGATTTTTTTTTTCCTTAGGCATCCCAGTTATACTTCTAGCTAATAGTTTTTTTTAATGTGCCTGTTTCTGTTCCTAAATGCCTAACAGTTGATTATTACTTAAACAGTCAGGTAATTTCTTTCCATCAAGCTATTTTCTCCTTTAATAGCAAAGATGGACTTCTGTAGTTTTTCATTACTTTTCTGAGTCATCTTTTTGGGTGGGTAAACACCATTTATGTTCCTTTGATATAATGTAAATTTGATTTTCTTTATGAAAACAGTATGTGATTCTCACAAAGACGAAGTATGTGTTTTGAAACTGGAAAGTGGAGTTCCAGAGCTCCCTTTGCAATCAGAGTACAGCATGAGTGGCAGAGAACACTGTGCCTTTCCATGACAGAATAATCCTTCAGTAACCTTCTAGTTTATGAAGGGCTGTGTTCAGATTGACAGCTCCAGTGATTAAACCATCTGCTGGCAGGACGTCATTGAACTGGGCCCCAGTGAGTTTGGGATTTATATCCCAATCTTTCTGCTAAGTTCCTGTGACCTGCAGGACTACATACGTAATCTTTCCTTCTGCAAAAGCATGTTTTTTAATCAAATTGTGAATTAGTGGGCAGCCAGAGCCTTAATCATTCTGTTGCTTGGTCTGATTACTCAGATCAGGAGCTCTTCAGAGGATGGCAGTCTGTGCAGTGCACAGTGAATAGCAGATGGCAAACCTGATCCCAGGAATGCTAGTGGCAATTTAACTGTTTTTCATGTTATGTAGAGAGTGCCAGCTAAATGCTCTGGTTGTGCGTTCACTGTGTCTTTGTCCCTTGGTTACAGCTACAGCACCTGCACACAGAACAATACTGTGTCCCAGCCCCATGGTGACAGGCTATAGGTAATCAAGCACGTAAAGAGAGTTAAGCTCACAGCATGACCAGTGTTTATATAAAACGATGAATTATTTTATGCTAATTAGGATTAATTGGTCATCTGACCAATGCTAATAATGGATGGTGGTTTTTCCTTTCAATGTGACCATCTGTTCAGTTGTAACAGATTCAGGTCACAAATCCCATGAAAAGACAGTGTCTCCTTGTGGCAGTTCCTGGAGAGAGCCTTCACTTCCTAAGATATTACCAAATTCTTCCAGTTGAAAGTGGCTTTGGGAAGTCCCAGATCAAGGTCTGAAATCAGTGCTGTCCTGTTGGATGAGGATTTTCTCTGGTTGGATTTCCAAAGACAGATTCTGCTGGATAACCTGCTTCATTCATAAGTGCTTAATTATTGTCATACTAGGATTTCTAGTCATGAATACAGGAAGTTTGCAGTAGGCATGATACAAGTATTTGCTTTAAAAGTATCAACTATAATAGAAAATAACAGAACCTGAACTGCATTTCAGCCATTCTTGTTAACAACTCTGTTCATTTGCCTGTAGGCTGGAGGAGCTGAACTTGTCCTGGTGTGAATTCACAGCCACTCATGTCAAAGCAGCAGTCAGTCATGTTACTTCAAAAGTCACCCAGTTAAATTTAAGTGGATACAGAGAGAATCTACAAATAGCAGGTAAACAGCAGTGTGACAAACCTTTATCCCACTATGGGATAAAGCAGCAGGCTTTACATTTTCTTCTGGTTAGCATTCACTGTATAGAAGAATCATGTACTGACAGTGACTTTTGTGCTCAGTATAGCTTGAAGTTCTTGTTGTCAGAGACTCTTACTCATATTTCTGGCTCAGTCGTGAAGGGTGAGATGATTTTTATTCTGAATTTAAGAACAGTCAAATGAAAGCTCATTTCTTCTGCAGCTGAAAGGAACAGACTTACTTCTGAAGTAAGTCCTGGAAGTAGGACTTTGTGTGCTATGAATTAGCTCCAGGAACAGTATCTGGAAGCCTTTCTTAAGGCTTCTGCTTTTGTGGCTGCTGAAAGCATCTTCTGAAAGAGAACAGTTGTAGTAAGTGCTTGAGTTTCAGACTGACATCCAGATACCAGTTAATTTGGAAGGCACATAATCTCAGTAATCAATATTTAACCATTTACTTGCTAATAGTTCTGGGTAGAAAAGTTGTGTTAGGTTGGAGGGTAAAAAAAGGCAGATAACTCTAGATTTGGGGGAGGGTACATCAAAATGAACAAGAGCATAGCTAAAGGGTGAAAGTCCTTTTGTGGTAAAGAGAATTTAATTTTCGCAATGAGTGGATATGACAGTAGGACATTGGATGATATACAGGGGGTGACCTCTCATTTCTGTTTAAACATCACACAGACCCCTTCCTTTGTGGGGAAATAGGCAAATCATCTTATCTCAGCCCCAAACCCATAAACAAATATGCTACATAATCTTATCCACATCAGGAATTTGAACCTTGGGGCCTCTAATTGGGCCATTAGAGACCATGTACAGACCTCTTCTGTTTGTCAGACACTTTCTCTGAGTGACTTTACTCTGTTTCAGTGTAATTTATCAGGCAAAAGAGTTGAATAGTATATTAATCATCATAATTAAGGTATTGTTTTGTTTAGTTTCTGCACATGAATTCTGAAATACCAAAAATCTCTCGCATGTTGTTGCGCACCTTGCGATGGCTTTTAGGTGATATCTGAACCACAGGTGATTCAGTGCTACTTGCAGAAAATTAAAAGAAAGTCTCAAAAATTTAGTTTAAATCAGGAAAACTGTAACTTTTTGTCATGAGGAAAGAACTTTTTGTGGGTAAAAATGGAGATGCCTAAAGGATTTGGTGCTCTGAAAGGGCATTTGATGTATGGAAAATTTTTGTTACTTTTTCACTATACATAAGTATTTCAGGCAGCAGCTCACCATTATTATGTCTGAGTAGATTTCATAGAAATACCATTTGAATTACTCTCTTGCTAAGTTGATGGTTGGTGTAGCTGACTTCTAGGGACAATTTGCTGAACTAAATGTATCTGTTTTGCTGAGGGTTAAAAGAAGCCTGTGTAAGGTATCTTGATAGGCATAGTCATATGCTGTAAGTCTTAAGCATATATCTTTTAGTTGAAAAATTGTGCTTTAGTTGTGGGGTTCCAATAGAGAAGATAGAAATGAACATGTGTGGAAGTGAGTAGGCTGTGTAAAACATGTTCATCTTGTTACTGAAAGAGGGACTGATTCTGTGTGACCTCTTTTCAGATGTGAAAACGCTGGTGGAGAGATGTCCTTTGCTTGTCCATTTAGATCTCAGGTAAGAAGACCTGTGCAGCCAGTCCTTAAATCCTTATAGTTCAGGGGATTAGCATTGAGGCAAGGTTGTATAGCACTGCACATCCAGGAAATACCACTCAAGCTAAACCTACAAAAGATGTGCTATCTGGCATGACCTAATTTGGAGCAGGTGAGTAACCTGAAGATGTCTTTGTTATCCAAGCCTAAATGTCAGATACCTACAGGATTTGTTAACTAACAAGAGATAGTAGTTGATAGGTAGAATGGAAGGAAGTATTTAGATGCCTAGAGTTTATTTATGCCTAGCACTGTAGAGAGCGTTTAAGTCATCTCTGATACAAATCTGTTACTTGGCCATGTAACTGTAAAAAAAGGTGTATTTTGGTTTTGACCTAGTCAGTTACAGTTGGTGCCTTATCCCTGGTCCTAGAATTAAGAGCTAGACACAGTTAAGGGATAAAAGGGTTTTTATACTTTGGTATTTAATGAGGATCTCTATGGTGCAACAGTTTGTCAAGGTGGAATACGCCAAAATGCACGCACCCAGTATATTGTGTATACAATTTTATAGGCCTTGCAAATGAGCATATCTGACAAAGATTCCCCAATGAGAAGCTTAAATGAATGGCATGACATCTGCCTATTTGAAAGTATTCCCCCCCCAGATGGGCCTAATCTTAGTTTGCAGAATATGTTCTAGAGAGGGCCTTTTCCTTGGTTTTTCAAGATAGCATAAGGCTTTCTGGCCCCCAGCTGTGAGGCCTTTAGGATGTGTGGTCTTCTGGCCTAGCAGAATACCAGGACTATGCTAAGATACCAGGCTTAAAGAATTACAAGTATGTGTGCTAAGGATGCTGAGAATACATAAAAGGTATGTAAAAGGAAAAGGCAAAAAACATCATAATGGCATCACAGTAATTTGAAATCTGTGTGAAGAACTTGCCTATTCACGGCATAAGTTCTGCTGCAGAGTATCTGTGTGAAGAGAAACTTCTGCTTCACTTGCCCTTCAGTGAAAATCAAAATTCCTCCCCCCACAATACATACTTACTAGAGATGAGTTGCTTCCATATTCAGCAAAAACATACTGCAGTGGTAGAAAAAGTAATGTTTAATAAATTTCTCTGCCTGAATTTTGGAAATACCAGGTTTACTGCTGCTTTATACTTAAACCTTTATTTAATGTGTTCTCTGTACAGTGACAGCATGATGTTAAAGCCTGAGTGCTTCCAGTATTTTAAACAACTCGTGTTCCTACAACATCTGTGCCTTAGCCGATGTTACCAGATATCACCTGCTGCCTTAGTGTAAGTAACCCCTAAATAGCTTTGGTTCGCTCTTCATGCAGAGGGTAAGTTAATTTAAATTTGCTTTATTTTAGGTTTAGAATTGCAAACTGTTTCACAAAACTTACTGATATGAGGAATTGGGAATAAAACCAAGATGAAATAACCTGAGTGCTAGAACCTGTATCTTTTGAGAATCCAGATTGGAGCCACAGCTGAGATCGTCTTTCAGTGGTGTCAGTCTGTACTCATGGAACTGGCTGCTCCATGCATGCCTGGTGTCTCCTGTTAGTGGCTTTATACCAGTGGTACTCATTGCTGGAACAGGAGCAGTCCTGCCAGTGACCAGTATCAATGTCAGTACCAGACTTCTGAGCATGCAGCAAGGTTTGGAAAAGTTGGCAGAGTTGACAATACTGTCTGAACTACTAAGCTGTGTATATTTGCTTTTGTGTGCACCTTTATCGGTTATTGATTGTGACTGAAACACAATCAATAGATTCAACTTGTTCATGAGGCCATTCTGCCTTTTATTAGTATAGAAGCTTTCAATCCTAAGAGTTTCAGGAAGGATGTCAACCCAAAGGAAATGGTCAACAACAAGAAAAAAAGGTTGTGAGAGGAACAGGACTATTGAAAATGAGCATCTGAAGAACCTTTTCTTTAGCAGCATGTGCCTCAACCTTTAGATTTTGTCCAGTACTTATAGGATACAAAGTTCAGATGATGACTGGGAAAATGTAAAGCAATCAAGAAGCTGGGTCTGGCTACTTAACCAAAATATTGCTACACATTGGAGACTGACTGATAGTAGTCAGGGGCTTGTGTCCTCTGAGCCACATCCTGGCACTTCATCTGGGCAATTTCCTCCACTTGTTCTAGGCTTTTAAGTCCGGGGATATGAAAGGGGAAGGATCAGTTTGTTTTCAGTCTGTGAGAGAGATTAGCAAAGAAGTAATTTATTCAGCCAGCTTCCTGAAGTATCAGTACAGCATACTAGTTTCAATTAATTATGTGCTTAAGTAGTTTACCCTCTTCTAAAAAATTACTGAAATTGAGTTATCTAGCTTGGGTACAGGCAGAAAAAAAAACCCGAAAAAAAATTTTCAGTTTCATGATAAATTTCATATTTTTCTCTTCCTAGAGAGCTTGGTGAAATTCGAACACTGAAGACTCTTCAGGTATTTGGAATAGTGACTGATAGCTCCCTGCAGCTCCTCGAGGAAGCACTGCCTGACATGAAGATCAATGGTTCACACTTCACCAGCATTGCAAGGCCAACTGTTGGCACTAAAAAGAGCCATGAGATTTGGGGCATCAAATGCAGATTGACACTGAGAAATCCTAGTTTCTTGTGATCATGTACAATGCACTGGGTGCCATGGACACATTCTGTGTTAAAGCTCCTTAGGAAAAAAATTGCTGGAGCACCTTTTATCATAGTACTGTTACTGTCTAACTTGGTCTCACACCTTAATGTTGTTTCATAATACTAGTTTTTTGTACTTAAAGCCTTTAGAAATCTGGTGATCTGTGAGCAATTACAGAATATTTCTTTAA
This sequence comes from Dicrurus megarhynchus, assembly GCA_013399195.1. Lineage (NCBI taxonomy): Eukaryota > Metazoa > Chordata > Aves > Passeriformes > Dicruridae > Dicrurus > Dicrurus megarhynchus. The sequence continues at coordinate 250,627 of VXAD01007898.1, read as the reverse complement.
GTCTTTTTTTTTACAGGGGATCTTTGAAAAAAATATTATGAAACAGATCAACATAATTAAGTAATGTCAGCCTCTAGCAGCTGTCTGCAACTTCTGGAACAGCTTGCAGAGGTGCTAGGTATCTTTATAAGGTTTATAATGGAATTTGCGGAATTCAAAATGAATACTTGGATATAAATCCATTCAACTACGTAACTGAATAAAAGGTACAGTAGGATGAATGAATTAAACTTGAAAACAGTAAATTGGGGATACCTGCACAGAAGCAGCTAAGACACAGCTCAATACTATACCAGTTAAGCAGCATAAAGGAGCTACAGTGAAGTTTTTATTTGGGAGGCCACAAAGGAAACTTTTGTCCTTAGTAGCCTTTATTTTTGGCCAAATACAGTCTGAAAAGCCCATTCAGAATTAGAATCTGTAAAAATAGATGCTGGTTATCCATTTTTTCATGTTGTGGTCCTGGGTTTTCTGATTACATATTACAGAACCTTAATGTAGCTTCTGTGAGCCTGATTGTAGTTAAAACTTCTGTAAAGAATAAGATCTTTCAACTGCAACTGATAAATTGGTAGAAGTCTTGCAGGAGGAGGGCTCAAAGGTTCTAGATATGACCAAAAACCAGAACCTGGGACTGCAGTGTAGGAATGCTAAAAGGAAGAGATGCTTTGGTGCTATCAAGAGACATAAATTTCTCTTTTATAATAGTTTGTTTGTAGTAGCACTTCAGTTCTTGTATTTGTATCACTAACCACTATTGTCTAGTGTTGATTTTTTTTTTTTTAAAAGTCACAGAAGCTGAGTAACTGTCCAAAAAGGAAAAAGAAAACCAAATAAAGGATAGGGACAGGTAATGACTTTAAATGAAACTTTCATCTGCATCTGTTATCAGGGTCCTTTGTGCATAAGCCTAGAATGTTCCAGCAGGTGTTTTAGCTGATAATTTCTCAGGCAAAACTTGGACCCTGTGTAGGATATAAACATGCTGCTGTTTTTCCCATGAATGCAGTAAGCAAGCAGCTGAATTTATTCATGGATGTTTCTAAGAGTAGCTGACATATTACTGTAGGGCTTTGCATAGATATAGCTTTTCCCATTGCAGTCTTGAGAAAAAGCATTCAGGAATGAATACCTGGTAGTGCAGAACAGATTAATTACTGTGGGAAGATTGTATGAGTACTAGAATTTGATATTTAACTTGACTTTCTAGAGTATAGTAAATAAAGCATTATCTTGTAATCTAAGTTGGTTTGGTTTTTTATTAAATTTAACAGTGTAAGGAGTTAATAATGGGCTTGTATCTCTTATAAAGGAGTTAACGGGGAGCATACCTTGTGAAAGTTGGAGTTAATAATGGGCTTGTATCTTTTATAAAGGAGTTAATGGGGAGCATACCTTGTGAAAGTTGGAGGAGTGATGGGAGGTTGGAGGGAGGACACTGGATATTCTACTGCCTCAGTTTGCTGCTTTAGGATTATGCTTTAAATTACTTCAAGAAAAAAAAGTTAATCTTTGGAGCACAGCATTACTGTAAATTCTTCTTCTCCCTATGCACAATGTAACTCCATGCAGCTTCTCGTGCATTTAATAAAGATCTAAGAAATTGCTAGATTGTACAAAATGACTGATGGATGGGAGAATGCTTTCCCTGCTTTGCCACCAGCTTTATGTCATGGGTTAAAAAGATAAATTCCTCCTAGCAGTGTGTCAGCAATTGTGGTTTAGAGGACAGGGTGTTATGAATACTTTCCGCATTAAAATCCTGTGCAGAATTGGAACTTCTAGCCTTTGGCTAGAAGGAATAATTTTACATACCAGGTCCAGTGTTGGAAGGGGATCAACATCACTGTTGCCTGTCTCTTTACTGGTTATGATGGCAGCTGTAGTAGACATAGAATGAAAGCCCTCTGGATAAGGTGCACTACTGGCCTTTTCCAAAGGGAAGTTAGTTATTTTGTGGCCCTAAGCAATCCATAACAAAAACTGCTACACTGGTTAAGTCTCTGTACAAATAAATGCATGAAGGCTCACAAACCATTAAAACAACCTGAAACAGTAAGTGCGAAGAAACTGAGCACATGAAACACATTCTAAGGTTGAAATAAGGCACAGGACAGCTTTATTTATCAATTAACCTTTTAATTTTTATTACATAATGTATAAACACCACTTGGAAAAAAAAAAAGCAAAGAATAACAGGCCTAGTTTAGCAGAACACAGTGTAGACTGGCACTAAATGAAAATACCGTGGACTTGACTCAGCAGGTAAAATGGGTGCAAAGATCACTGCCAGTCCACGCAGATTAAATCAGTGTTAAACCAATACTCAGTCCTGTCATGGAATAGTCTACCACGTAAGTTGTCTGTACTGCAATCCTTGGTAATAAAGGATCCTTAAAAAGGGTCCTACAGTTCTTTAATAAAAAAAAAAGGTAGCTGCTTACTATTAATTATTCTGAATCATCCTAATCAGTTTAAATGTTCACCAGTAAATGCTTTGACAGAACTGGAATTAAATACAGACAAAACCAGTAGAGGCCACTCATGAGTAGGTCAGGCTTCCATTTTGCTAAGTTAGGAATTTGACTGAAAATTTACTAAGTCCTAATCTAGATCATACTTTGGGTCTGTAGGGCCTGAAAACATTGCCTTTTCGTCTTGACATTCATAATAAGGAATGACAGGCATGTTTAGGAGGTATGCTTACTGATCAGACTAATCAGTCTCCATTACAACATTACAGCACACAAATGTCTAAATAAGCAGGGGGTAAGATTTCTGCCATAGATTTGTTGTGCAGGTGTTCAATACCTAAATCTGATCTAAGAACGGTAGAGTCCCAGTAAGTAATAAGTTAGTGTTAATGGCATTGGTGTGTTTGGGGGTTTTGTGAATCCTAAAAGCATATTGAGTATGTACTTGACATAGGCACATAATAAGCAATCCTTAACTGGTTACAGATGGATTAACTAGAACACCCTAGTCTGTGTGCACACAACTTTTAAAAAGATTAGTCTTTTGTGTCTTTACCTTTAGACAAGCTTTGCAAGTTATTTTAGACAATAAGGGCTTTATTCTGATAGTTCCTGAACTTACCAACTTTTGAAAGCTTATCTGGCTACTTTGATTTTCCCCTCTGGGTCTGCAATCATGATAACCAGACAGTGTAAATAACTCTGCAGCACATTTAGAAGGTGAAATGTACACAGTGATAGCTTACTCAGAAATCTGCATCAATTTCACATTTTCCTAAAACTGAATGGTCTGGTCAAATCAATATGCTCTAAATTATGTTTTGTGTTCTACTAACTCTAAGTCTAGAAGGAAAAAACTCTTTGTCCATTTCCTCCACCAATAAAGAGCAGTTTACATTTTGCAAGTGTCAATAAATACACTGATTGATTGGCCACATGGGAGAACATTTCCATTAGACCTGAGAACATCTGTTACAGAAGTCTCTTAGTTCAGAAGTCATTTGAAGAAAACTCACTCTTGGAAATCAATCTGTAGTAGACAAAACATACTATTTTCAAGTCACGTAGCAGAAGAGTTCCTGCTGTAGGAATATTTGTGTTGACAAATTCTGCTTCCTTATCTTTGCAATTATCAGCACAGACTTCAAAAGGCAGTCACAGTTCACAGTTTCTCTAAAACATTTAAAAGGTCACTTGCTCTTCTTTATTCAGAGCTTTTTTTTTCTATTATCAACTTGATTACCTAACATGAGCAGAGATATGTGAAATTAATTTGTTGTCATTTACATATCAGTAGAATTCAGCATAGGATTGGAAATTTAAATTTTCTGGAGAAGGTAAGAACATGCTGGGAAAACTGGAAGACATAGGTATTAGCTTGTGCTCCAACTCCTAGTACCCAGTGCATCTCATTCTTCTTTCATTATAAGAAATTCAGAACCCAAAATTCCAAACCATTCAACTTAATAAGGCCAAATACATTTCTTAATGATAACCACTTACATACACTAGTGTCACTGATAATCTCCTTGCCAGCTAATCCATTCAGTGAAGGAACTTATCTTACTCCAACATAATTTCTATAATTTGTATATTCCTGATGAAGGGCTCAAAAAAACCTTTGGGTTTCAAGTCCCTATCTAGCCAAACAAAAAGTAAAAGCTACCTCACTCAAGATGTATTAAACTAGACTTTTACTCTTGATGTAAGTCTACAAAGTAGAAAAAATACTGGAAGAACAAAAAAAAAAATTGCCACAAATTGTATGAAACTACAAAGTTGTACAATTTTTGAAAAGCATACAAAAGGTTTGTATTATCATTTCTTTTACATCAACATCATGGTTTACCAAAATCTATATATCCTTGCATCAAATTGCTAGATTGACAGTCAACTTTTCTAAAAAAGTGTATGTACGAAGTATTTAGTTTCATCAGTCCCAGACTGTTACTAAAAAAACTGTACATCTGAATATTTAATGCTACTGACTTAATACTTGAACCCATTTACCTGCATTTACAAAGCTTTCACATTTGCCTTAGAGGTTAAAATGTCAATTTTCACTGAAGTTAGAGGTAACACTTCATATTTTACACTAGATGCAAAAAGAGCTTAAATATCAGGCTAATGTTTCCCCCGCCCAAAGGAATGAAAAGCATTTCAAGCTTCCTCCAAATGCTCTTGCATCCAAAAAGGCCAACTTCTAATGTAATGCAGCATTGTGATATCCCCATGGTTTCCCTCTATGGATCCATAAATGTTACAGCAAAAGACATCAGGGTCCTTCATTCTTCCAGCAGAACAGTGCACAGTGAATCCTCTGTGTCAATCAGTATCGAAGCTATTGCCCCATCATTGAACTCAAAAGATGTTCCTCCATCTACAACCATACAAGCATCCCAACAACGGGAACGGACACAGACTCTGCAAAAGCCCAAGTAAGTTATCACAAAACAGCTCAAAACTTTAAGCATTTCACACAAGCACTTAACAATAAACTGGTTCTGGGACATTCTTTCGCTTGGGCCAGTAAATGCTAAACCACCATTTAGCATTGTACTAAACACTAGAACCCTCTGTGTGCATCAGTGCCTTGTATGGACTAAGCAAAGAGTCCAGAGAGGACTGAAGGACTTACTCAAGGGAGCCTACTGAGTCTGAGAACAGCCTATAATATAACACTTAGATGTGATTTTTATAGAAAGCTACTGATGATCTCATTTAACTGTGATTTACTTCATCTTCACAGAAAAGTTGACAATTAATTTAAGATTCTAGTAAGTGGTCTTCATGTTATGTGAAATACACATTTTCAAGTAGCAATACTTGAGATTCAAATAATTTGGACATTAATGTAGTCTATTTTGTTACGTTAATCATCATAGAGAAGGGAAAGCAATTACAAACACAAAGCTGAAGGTCAGGATGCTCACCAGGCAACTTCAAGAACTGCAGTATATTATTGACAATATTAAGAGTCTGACTATACCATATTTAAGCTAAGAAGTTTAAATCTAAGCTTATAAAATTTAAGGCATCTCTCTTTTAGAGCTGGACAAGACAGAATAAAGAATTTGGCTCAGAGCTCCTTTAAATATTTGTTTTGATACAAAAGGTTGAACTCATATTTAAATAATACTGAAATACTGTATTGCTTTCAATTATTTCTATGTTATTGTTTGTATCTTCAGTTATTCTGATCATGTAACTAATGGCTGTATGTGTTTATATTTAATTGTGGCAAGCTCCATATATCATAGAATCCTTTAGATTGGGAAAGATATGCAAGATCATTGAGCTCAACCATTGAACAAGCACTACCAAGTCCATCACTAAACTATATCCCTAAGTGCCATGCCTTACATGTCTTTTAAATACCTTCAGGAATGATGATTCCACCACTTCACGGGCAGCCTGTTCCACTGCTTTACAAACCTTTCCATGATGAAAATTTTCTTAATATTCAATCTAAACCTCCACTGGCACAATCGCTCTAAGTCAAAATGATGAACTACCAAATAATTCAGTTTGGAAATGCATTTAGTCCAACCTTCTGCTCAAAGCAGACCTTACATCGGAGACGGGTTAGCTTGCTTAAGGCCTTGCCCAGGCAAGTTTTGAGTATCTCCAAGAACAGTGATAAGACAATCTACAGAGACAACCTCGTTGACTGCCTGACTATTCTTGCTGTGAAAATTTTTTCTTTTTTTTTTTTTTTTAATCAGAATCTTACATCCTATAAAATCATGGCTGTTGCCTTATACTCTGCCCTGAAAAGAGTTTAACTCAAGTCTCCTCTGTAACCATCCTTTGGTAGCTGAAGGCAGCAACTGGATCCCCCTTAGCCTTGTCTCCTCCAGGCTGAACGAAAGCAGTGCTTTCCTTTACAAACCACGTGTTCTGGCCCCCTCATCCTCCCAGTGGCCCTTCCCTGAATTCACTCTAGTTTCTCAATGTCTGTGTCTCATACTGAAGGAAATGGCACATATCCAAAATTGGGCACAGTGAGATTCTTTTACTCTGTAAGATTGTACAGGGACCAAACATTAAAAAGCCATAACACGACTAGGAAACATTTCCTTCCTGCTGTTACAAGAACAATACTCAAGTCACTCAAAGAACTAACTGGATGGTGAAACACTTCAAGGGAAAGTCCTGCTCATACTTTGACAGATACACAGAATGAAGTAACTCTTCACCATTGCAGCCAACACTTACTTTGAAGAGAAGCCACGCTGACGGCTACTTGAGAAAACTCTGTTTACAATAGGCTCTCGAACACTGAAAAACATCTTTGGTTCCTCTGGACTGTAGAGCAGAGACTCATTGTAATCATTTGTTACTGTAAGTAGAGGAATCAGCCATTAGTTTTTCCAGAGAAAATTAGTTACTCTCAAAAATGCACATTCCTCCAGGGAAGAGTGGCTTCTCTATCAAGAAGGAACACCAAGTCATGACAGATGTTTAATAGCCTTCACATGTAAAAAAAATTACTTTTAGGGAAGACTGCTCTCAGTTCTACTACATGATGAACGCTCAAGAGTTCTCTTCAGGTGATAAAATAGTAACTGTTTCAAATCTTAGGAGAACTGAAATTCTCCTGAAGAGGATATACAGAAGTCTAAACAATAGTTATATATTATATAATAATAGTTATATGTTATATACAATTAAATATAAATAATAAATAAAGTGCATTCATATCAAGTAAAACATTTTTTGCCAACTGTGCCTAATTAATGTCTTCAAGAAAGACTATTACTGCAAGAGTGCTAAAATACTGAAAGCTGAGTAGTATAGAATAAAAACAAAATGAACTGGCCAAAGATACTTTAAAAGATACTTTAAAATCTTGCCTTCTTCACTAACCTTTGTGTACCAGTTCCGTGTTCAATGGCATATTCAAACTTCCATGCTTTTTCGCTGTTGAGCCAAGAGAAAGAGCCCCAATTAGATAGATGTATCTTTACATAAATTTGGCTAGTAATGCCACATTGTTCACTCACCCATCTTAAGGATCTCCTCAATAGCTTGATGTGCAACCTTGTTAATATTATAGGACCTATACAGAGAAATAGAAGTCTTCTTTACTAAGCAGTACAACTTAGAAGAAAAAAAAAAAAAACGAAAAAGAAAAGCCAAGCAAAAACAAAACAAAAAATCTTGCACACTGATGAAAAACTAAATTCAACATCTGGGGAGGAAAAAGAATGGCATTAAGTGTGAGCTGATACCAGTTTATTTTAAAGACAGTCTTAAATCAACTCTTGCTTCAGCATCTACCTGTGACTTTGTAAACCTTAAAAATCCATGAGGTGAAGTCTTCAGGAAAGAAGAGCATGGGATGTAGTCTCCTTATCCATAACTTTCCTGCCTGAAAACCCCAACAACAGCTGAATAAAACCTGGATTAAAAACCTGAAGCATGACAGTTCTAGACATTGTGTTCTTACCTCGTCTATCCAACCCTTGCTAATTAATTCTTTCTGTTAGCTCTCGTTTATGAACCCAACACTTCTTTATAAATATTTTACCCGTTTATTTATACCCTAAGGTGTGGTCTTGAATCTCACAATAACTGGTGCATATAGAAAAGAAACAGTCAGATCAGACACTTCTGCATGTGACACATTTGGATGAGCAAGTCAACATAGCCTCAGTCTGAACTAAGCCAAAACTCAAGAAAAAGTCTTCCTCCTCTGCCCAGGCTCAAAAAGGAGTAGGTGCTAATCACAGCCACCATGCAGCAGTACTGTGAACATCTCAGATGCTCAAGTCTCAATACAGCTTAAAATCCTCAGTCCAGCCCTTTTGTCATGGCAGTAAAATGCCTCAGACTGCAATACAGATCCTCTACACACCTATCAGACCACAGAGCTGCTGACCATGGCTGTCCAAGGCTCTGTCTCACTCTTACTGCCTACCTGCAAGCCTGAGCAGATGCTATCAAAATACCCTTTTATCCAAATTTTGGCAGCTACAGAAAGTACCTGGACATTTAAATGTCTCTCAGTCCCAGAAAGTCTGAAGTTCCAGGAGAGCTCCTAGACAACCGGCTAAGGAAGATCACTCCACTGAGGCTTGGCCTCAGTTTAGAAAAGTCCAGCAACACATACTGATTACTGCAATGGAGAGAGGCAATCCTGGAGTTGGGTTCCTGGTTCTGGGTTTGCTCAGCACAGACTGTATAAGCAAATGAAATGCATAAGAACAGCATTGAAATAAGACTGTACTTTCCCAAGGTATTGAACACTAGGAAAGTTTCCCTAGCAGTCTGCCAATTTCATCCTTGGCAGGCTCCAAGACTAAGCTATGCTGCCTGAATACAAAATTCTGAAATACAATGAAGAGTAAAACCCAGTAACCATGGTTACAGCATGAATACTCATTTTTGAATTTCATTACAAGCTTCTGGTTTAGTTCATCTTAGCCTGCCACATAAACCCAGTGCCTATTGTACAACTTTTAACTATGAGCACAAACACATTTCTCACATCTCAAAACTAAATTGATTAAACTTACATGCAGTACTGCAGCACATTTAAACTGAAGTCTATATAATTTATCCCTCTGATTAAGCTAGCACAGTTCTTAGGCCATCTTTGTTTAAGGGGAGTATTTTGGCAAAGAGATTGTCCCCTGTCAATTAAATATGAAAGAAACAAGAGGCTTGAAAGAAGAACGGGCCGTAGATGTGCCAGAGAACACTTAACACTGCTTCCAAGTACATGTTTTCCCATTCTTCTTAGAGCTTAGATTTTTATAAGTTTACTGAGCTACATCATATAAGCATTTTAATTTTAGCCAACAAGAGTAGTTCATAGATCACTATGAATGCTCTCTGCAAGTCAGAGCAGAATTTCTTTCCCTCACCACTCCCGACCATTCATCTTCACATGTGGCATTCACCTTTCACTGAAATTACACCTAAGGCAAACTTCTCAGTGCCACAGCTCCTCACCCTTTCAAGGATTCTCTCCATACCCACGAGTAATGAGTGCTCTGCTCTTCTAATACACTTGGAACAGCCTTGAGCCACAATGACAGCGAGAATATTTGACTGACTTACCCATAGTCCAACAGAGTCTCAGTAAGGACAAAATAAATGAGCAAAATAGGCTCATCTAGCTTATCTGAAATGATATTTTATATCAAAGCAGCAACATGTACTCACCAGGCTTTTGATCCTGTTCCAGTACACACATTAAGCCCTGAACTCTTCTGTTTTTCCCAAGGACCATCATCAACTGATATTTCATAATAGGAGGCCCTATGAAGCGAGAATTTAAAACTGGGTTTGCAGGACTTAAAGTTCTCCCTGAATAAGACAGAACACACAGCCTTATCAGGCACATAACAATTTAGAGGGGCTACTTTCATATCTGGATCACAATTTCACAGGCTTTGTACAGTGTTTCCAATTTGACAGCTACTTCTGGTTTACTATTTTAGAGCAGTTTTTATAATGATTTGCAGCATGAACTTTTAGGCACTTTTTCTACAGTCGCTTCTCATATTAATTTATGCACAAAAGCACCTCTGTGGTTCATCTGCAGGGCTTGCTGGACTTACAAATAAAACTATAAACAATTACCTTCCTGTCATAACTGTTGCACAAAAACTGTGGTTGTGCTATGTTTGGGTCTCATTGGATTATGTCAAGGAACACTAAACATTTCAACATCAGGAAGTAATAGCATGATTGAACCTCAATTCTTGATCACTTCAGTAATGAAAAATCCAGTGATTCTTCATGAATAGCTTTACACAATCAGCAGGCTTACATTTCTCTCCAGGGCAAATTATTCCTAAAACTCAAATGTACTAGGTCTTGATGTACAATCATCTCCTGCATGTTACTGTTCATGTATCAGGAGATTCCTAGTGTTAGGCCTAGAGACCAAAGTTTCTCTCTCCAAGCTCTACAAGAACATACAAGAGTATATTTATGAACTAAACTTGTTGATATTCATAGTGACTAATTCAAACAGTGTGATACAGGCTTCAGATTAATAGACACCCTCTCAGAAATACCACATTCAGCTCTTGGCTGTTTGTCAAACAGTTTATACTCTCAGTAACTAAGGGCATATTGTGTAATCACTCTTGAGAAGATGGGGAGATTAGAGAATTGGAAGTAGATTAGTAACACAGGTGCACAGCTTGATTCAGTTTAATGTAATTTTTGCAAGCTGGGTATAGCAGGTTTTCTGGGGTTTTTTTCTTCAATTTACCTCTTTTCATCACTGACACGCAGAATAGGACCTTAGAAGAAGCTCCTAAGATTATTTTGTCTAAATAAACAGCAGACCTTGTGTATTTGACACTGACAGAAGATTCGTCTCTATATTTAAGTCTTCAAGTGTAAGGTCCTATTAACGCCATACTAATTTCTAGAGGTTTGTTTCTACAGATATTGTGTTCCTCAGTGGTTCTCAAATACACTGGAACCAAGAGCACAATGTATTTGTGACACTCACAGCATTTGAAAACAGCTTTGTGTTCCTCTGTCACTGCACATTAAAGAAAATCTTTAGAATCTTGACAAAATTAGGTTTGATTTAGTAGAAAGCAGGATTTGTATCTCTTTGAGATTAATTCCTTCTGCCAGTCTGATGCTGAAGTCCAGAAAAAAATAAAGCACTCATGAAACACTTATACTGTTTCCAGCAGCAGTCAGTGTCCCAGGCACTGGACAAACACAAGTTGTTAAACTCTGAAGTGGCTTTTCTGTTGTTGTTGTTGGGGGTTTTTTAAGATAAACAATAAAGTGAAAAGAGATATAAAATACAAGAAAAAGTTTGGTCAAATCCTGACTAAGGATCATGTCTTTTACTGCGGCCCCAGTCATATTCCCCGTGTCCTTCTTATTGTTTGGCTGCCAAAATTGCATTGAACTTCAGGACAGAAAGGACAGTCAAATGTATCCTGGATAAAGCAGTACCATGATTTGATATAAACTCATTTCTTAAAAGAAGGAAAGAAGTATTTTCCATCAATAACAAGGTTTCTGCCAAAGGTAGGCTGATACCTTTGCCTCTAAAGACAGAAAGGAAGAAAAAGGAATCATGCTATAAGTTACTTCTGCTTGGTCATGCTAAAAGCTTATGAAAAGATACTCATGAAGATATGCAGGAGAGGAGGCAGTTTAAGAACAAGTATTTAAATCATCAGTAAAAGGGAAAGCAAACAGCCAGGAAGAATGAAAGAATGATGAGACAGGAGGTAGAAAACCAGAAATTAACATTACAGCACTTACATCTCTGAAAATACACTTTGTAATCAGCAATATAATACCATCTGTGTAAATATTTATAGAGTAGAACTGAAATTTGACAGTAAAATCTCATCACTGATTGTCCATTGCAATGTCATAAAAAGAAATTAAGTCAGTTGTACCTTGCTGTAACAACAAACAATTAAACATACCTGGATGAAAGAGATTCTCCAATGAAGACTTCATTGAGTGCTCTCACTGGTAAAAGATGTGGACCAGAAATATCAGACCCTGCAGATATCAAAATAAGAGTTTTGAATCATGGACTGAAAATACAAAATTTTCAGAAAACATTTGCAATTTATTGGAGGACAGATTCTGCTGCCTGGGTTTGTTTACTAGACCTCATGCTCCATTTTCTTCAGACTTATTTTTTCACTGATTTACTCTGCAGCCAGTCACTGTCCTTTACTGGAGACAATAAATATTTAAATCAAGGTCAGCAATGACACTTAAGTTCAGACATTGCTTTCCCTGAAAAGTTATGGGCAGCCAGGCAGAATGAAGTCTTCTCTTCTGTCAGTCACTCTTCCAGCCAAGTTAAATTGACTGGCAGTGACTTAACAGGCATTTCCGACGAAGTCCAGAGAATACCACAAGGTAATTAAAGGGGATTAACAAATTGTTCATGTTGACAAGGACTTCTTAGTGAGCAAATGCAGTACTGGACACGTCAGGCACACAACCATGCATCTTCAACACACCATAAAGAAAAGAGTTGAAAGAAATATCTACAGGCAGATTCTCACTTCTAATGTCTTCTTTGCTTGCTGGTAGTCCAAGACCAGCTTTTACAACTCTGAATTAACCTAACTTAAAAGTTAGCACATGTACACACATACACACACATGCTCAAGTAGTTAGAGTAACTCTAAGATCAGGTATTTTGACAGCAGGTATTTCAAATACTAAAACTTTTACAAATCTTTATATTCTATTCCAAGTTATCATAGTAAAGTGATTACATTCTTGTCAGATTTTAACCTACTTTGATCCTGGAATCTTTCATTTATGTGAGCCCTGCTGTGTTGCTCTTGGCTTAGCTGCTGTTCATGTAAATCCACAGGGGTTGTGTTAATTCCAGTTCCTTCAAGATACAGTCGGATTCTTTGCCGCCACTGCCACCTAAGAGAGGAGAAAGAAGTCAGTATGAGCAGCTGAAATATTCATTATAAAATTAAATAGGATCTGAAAGTCTTCACTCTCAAAGCAGAACATCTTAAGATCAGAAGCTAAATATATTCAAAGACATATTTGAAGTTTTATAGCTTCTACTATAACTTCTAAATTAAAAAGGTTAATTGTTCTAAATTGTAAACTCTTCACACTTAAGGAATTTGCTACCTGATGTTTTCTGCATGTGTAAAAATGTGTAAAATAAGAGGACACAGGCCAAAAGTAGTCTATAAAAATTGTATGTAACAACTCTCCTTTTTAGGCATGTGATTCTAACTTGTGAATAAATGACTGATGCAAGACTTTGAGAATAAAGAGCTCTCAAGAATTTATACAGCAATATGTGCCATATTTTTAACATCTTTTGTTTGTGTTTGTCCAGAAAAGCAGCTCTATGAATCTGTTCATAAATAAGGCCCCAAGTATCCTCTCATTTTAACAATCCCTCCTGGCCTAGGAATTTAGGGTGCTTAAGAGGAATTCATTTGAAGCAAGAGAAGGATATAAAAGCCAAGTTACAACATTCAGATTTTTATTTTTCCCTAGAGATATCAATTCCTTTTTCCTCTTACAACCTAAGAGATGTCATAAAACAAAATAGCAATAGTTTTGACTAAGAAAGCAAATCACAAGTGAGTGTTATGAGCACATCTTTTCCCTGTTCGTACTGTTGATATCCATGTGACAGTAACCAGTTTTTCCCGAAATTATGCAAGACTTATGCTTTATATGACTACATTGCTAGTTTTTCCTCATTGTCATCTTTATAGAGCCTCATTTACAAATCCTATCTGCCCTTCAATTCCAAATACGGTTTTAGGTAGTCGTGCAGAAAGCATGCAGTGAGTATCACTATACTAGTGTCCTTACAAAGCTCATGGCTAGAACATGTCACATCCCCTACCAAATTAGAAAATGGGACTGTACCTCTTATTATACCCCTATTCAGAGAATCTGCTACACCACTGACCACCAAGAAAAGAAATGTGGGTAATCTGACGTAGTTTGTCCTCTACAAATCAGTAATGTTGGTTGTCTCATGGATTACAAGGTCCATGTTAACACAGATTGTTGCACTGACTGACACCTCAAGGTTAAGGAGAAAAAACAATTGCCTTTTTCCAGTTTCTGGCACCTCACCACCCATATACAATTCCAAGACACCAGAAGCCCTTCTGGACAAGGATTCAGTTACCCACCTATTTCAAAGTTTGCTTAGGGCCAAACAAATCTAAGAACTGTCAAATCAAACACCTGTTCACGTCCTTGCTCAAGAATAAAGTTCCTATTATTTCAGAAAAATAATTAGGGAAATCCTTTCTGTTTCATTCTGGTGAGGTTTCAGCTCCATAATGAGCAATAACAGGAGTGTCAGCAACAAAAATATAATTTTGTTTCCAACAAAACATCAAAATTGCCAAACATCAAGGGAGGTTATCTGCATAAGCACTGTGAGTTTTACTCAAGCAACTTAGAATGATGGAGACTAAAAAGCTTCTGTTTTCTAAATCTTAGAATATGTGAGTTGAAAGTACCTGTTCCTTGAGCAACACATACTGAAACTCCTTCAGTTATTTATCCTGGCAACTGTATTCATCTCATTTCAGAACTTTTCTATGGCACAAATATAGTTACATTTCAAGCTACAAATTTAATATGCTAGAAGTATAAACAAAAATCAATTGCTATATACTTTCACGTGAGTGAGTTATTTCTGTTTGATGGTTTGCCATCATAAAAGTATTCTGGAAAGTTATTATATACACAGAACAATGTCCCTTTTTAAGTAGTTATTAAAACTCTTCCCTGATCTGTCCTCTAAAATTCAGCTTGTTTCTTTTTAAATCAAGTAAGATTATTCTATTTTAAGAATATCTGGTACTGAAAACATCAAGCTATATTCAGCATGAAGAGAAGTTTTGCCTTACTCTGTTAACCAAATTTAAGCCACTTTATCTCAATCACCAAAACCCCAGATGCAACACACTGACCATTTCCTAGCTGAATGTGTTTCACCAGCTTCTATTCTTATGACCATCAATGTACTATATGTTTTTGAGTCCTAAAATATGCAAACCAATATACTCCTTACAAGAATGCAGCTTCTCATTTATGAATTTACTAAATCAGAAGTGAAAATCAATTACTGCAGGTCATACCAGAAGATCTTTTGCTAGAACTAGGTTTATCATTTGTATTCCAATCTCACTCTTGACCACAAACCCATTTTTCAACATTTTAAACACCTACACAGAATTCACAATCTGAGGCATTAAGATTTTACTAAGCTTCACCTGGTCCTTAGGAATTGCACAAGATTAGGTGTTTTCCAATCCCTCTATGTTTTTGAAAACCAAAGATCAGTGAATCCTACCTGAACTCACCACGATAAAGCTTCTGTAGAGCTTCAGGAAATGAATGTGTGTATCTCACAGGCAAGCACAAGTGACCCTCTGATCTGGTAGCAGAAAATGACAATGAAAACGACAGAATTACTGTTCAGATTTGGTACCTTTGGAAAACAAAACGAAACAAAAATCTCCCTTTGTGTTACCTCTAGCTAAGCTACACTTTTTAGACCTTTATGAATCTGTACTATTCTAGCACATCAGCAACAATACACTGCTTTCAGGTCCTGGAGTCTGTGGGTCTGAGACAGGATATTTCGCTCACATTTCCCCTAAAAACTGTCTCTTCAGCTAGTAATCCTGCAGGAATATGCAAACGCTAATATAGCTCCTGTCACCATTCTTGGATAGCAATTTAAGCTTAAGAAACCTGGCAGGTGAGAAAATTTCCTCTGTTTACATACAAGTTAGCAACACGAACAGCTAAGCAACATGCCTAAGATCAAGAGAATCTCATGTCAAAACCAAAAGACTAAACACTGCTCCCTTCCATGAGTAATATGTGACAATATGAAGGCACTTGTTATTTGAACCCTGCTAGTCAGAGTCAGGCTTGATAATGCAGCTAACTCAGAGCATTTGAAAAGTTTTGGAAGAGAAGTAAGATAGGAATTAAACCTTTTGACCACCACTTTATGTACTGGGAATAAACTGTCAGTATCAAAAGCAGAAATCTAAATCTAGACTTCTCAGCAGGCAGAGCCTTGTGAATTCTGAGTTTTCACCTGCCATCCATTTGAAGGTTATACCAACCAGGCAGTACTAGCACACTGCATCCACTGAGCTGTAAGATTGATGTGGGCAGGTGGGTGCAGCCTGTGCAGAGTTTCTAACAGGACAACTAAGTGCCAACAATTGGCTCAGGAGACTGAGTTTTCTGAGGTATCACATGGTCTACATGAAGAAACCACAGCAAACTTCATCTGAGGCTCTACTGGATCCACCTTCTTCACAAAGAAATTATGTTTCTGTGTGTTCAGGCACCACACTTAGCAGCTTTTATGAAGTCCTGCTTCCTGTCTAAGTTCTATACTGCCATCACTAGCCTCAAACTTCTGGTTAGAAATTCAAGTTAGCTAGCTGCAAGTGCTGTTACACTGGTGTGTGAGAACAGTTGTGGCAGTGTAACAGTTATGCTTACCCAATACTAAATGTCCTCTCAGATGAGACAGAATAATGTGCTGTGGAAACTTTTCTAAAAAAACAACAGGTTCCCTTGGTATCTATAACCCACTAAAACAGACATTTATGCTGCCAAATGCTAGAGGTATGCCTCATGTACCATGAAAACAGATGCACAGTGTGCCTAATATTAAATAAAGTATTGCTTTCCCAAATATGTTTTTACCTTTCAGGATCAGTATTTATGCCGATAACTGGTTTAAATTTATCAAAGACCTTACTGGCTGCCAACAACATTGTACCATCACCTACAGGAAAGACAGATCAAAAGTTAGTTTCACTTCACATTCTAGTACCAGAATGTACTCCAGGATTATCATTATGTGCTTTTATATTAACAACAAATCAGGCAAGCTGGACAAAAATACAACGGGACAAAACTACTGACAACCTTTCAAATAGGAGTAGTGACGACTGAATTCAAGATGGCAAACATGACTGGAAAAAGTACAACTTATCTGACAGCTATACATGCCCAGGCAATTGAATGTGGCAGAAGCAAGCTTTAAAAGAGATTTATGGAAATTTCTGTAGTTTTATCAGCAGGTAAGAGAAATTCTTTAACAAAAGTAAATTTAGAAAGTATTGCTAAACAAAGCCACAGGAGACAGGAAACAAAACCAAATGTTACTATGAATCACATAAAAACAATGACTTCAGCTTCACCCCAGTTGTCCTCCTAGAAGGCAATTTAAAGGTCTTATTTGGCCCCAAATAGGGATACTTGGAAAAGAAGTCTTAGGTAACTAGAAAACTTGGAAGTAGAAATCTTTAAATGTACTGGTTTCTCCAGATATTGGTATTTTTTCCTGTCTGCTAAACAGAAAGACAACTATAACCTCATTTGCATGAAGGTATAAGCTCTGAAAAGCACAAAGACATAAGCTCTGAAAACCTCAGATGATGTATCACTTCCCAGCTGCTTGCCTCAACCATGAAAACTTTTGCCACAGAAAAACTGGCACTTTAGAGAAGTTCTTTGAAATCTACAAGTGTATTAGAATGCTTCAGAAATATACACATAAACCTTTCTACCCATCCTTCATGGTGACCAGTACCTAGGGGCAAACCGGACTAGTGGGAAGAGAGAAAGCTGTGGTCAAGCCTATTTGCCACAGATGAGTGAACATTATGTCAGAGCCCAGCAACACAATGCTGTATTTGCAGCATATCCCAAAAATCCCCACTGAATGAACGGCTGCAATCCAATATTAAACAGTCAGGTTAGTTGCTCTGTTGTTCATCTGAAAAACACTTATCAGTGGCACAAGATGCTCAGAGGTTGCAGACTTTTACCTGTACCATCCAACTTGATACGCCAGTCACTGGATTAAGTGTGAAAGCAAGAAAGACAGTTTGAGCAAGGGGACCATGAGGTAGTATGTTAGTCTACATCCTCACATCCCAAAAGATGAGTAGTTTTTTAGGGCTACATAAAATCACATTACATCAAGCATTTTATTCTCTTTAGTTGAAAACTATAGTAAATACCACAGTTTATACTGTTTTACACATGACAAACTTTTCTAGTGGCCATGCACTGGGACTCACTTCCATGGGCTTCAATTTTAGATACTAGAGGTAGACAAGATGGTCACAACCACCACATTTTGTCAGATTTTCTGACAATTAGATTAGCAATTTGTTTTCAGAATGTGCATACTTCCAATTGCTTCACACACTGCAAAGTAGTTTTGAGAAACACATTTACGAAAACATACTGAAACAAATACTTCCCTTCCAAAAAGTCATACCTCCTGCTGATATAACAGCATCTGCCCACCGAACTGTCTCTTCATTATATTCTCGACGCTTAACAAGACGAACTTCTATCCTCTCGTTCCTGTAAAGTTCAGAAAAAGTCTGAATTCTGTCCTGTATTTTTCCTTGTCACAGCCTTCCGAAAAGCTATCATGCAGATAAGGAGTAATTACACTCCTATTTGGCTTATAAACACTTGACACACAAATCCTGTACAACTTTCTCGTTTATTTTCAAGATGATAATAGAGCACACTAGTCAACTGAACTGAGCCAGTTCACGTGATGGGTCTTTCAGGAATGCCTGTTCAACTGCATCACTCTCTTTTCAGTATCCCTGTTTTATTAGAGCTTGTAACAAGGCTTCCTTTTGTTTTACACAATCCATGGATATTTGCACTGTGTCTGAAATCCTCAACAGCCATACATTCTTACCGTAAGCTGTCTACAACATGCTCCACATTTTTTGTGTGAATGCGATGCCGTTCCAGCAGACCAGCATAGTTAGATCCCTTCAAGGCAAGCTGTAAGACACAAATGGTTTTTGTAGAAGTTAATCACTACAGTAAGTGCTCTTGAGCAATGCAAATACAAGCTAAAAAAAGCATGTATTTTCTCTCAGCAGAGATCTGTTTTTATAAGCATTCCATTAATTACATCTCTATATACATAGCAGTCAGCTTATATTGACTAATTCATTAAATGAATCACATGGCCACAGCAGTCAAGAATCACAGACTTCACAAATATGCAAACAAGCATACTACATTGACTTCCATGCAACTTAAGACATTTTGCTCCTCCTGAATCTGCCAACTGATTTAAACTGTACATGAATCCATATAGTTACACTAACTATGCTTCTGCCATGTGCTAAAAGCTAAAGGTTGTGCTGTAGAGAAGACAAAGAACAGAAAAAGCAACAGGAATGACAATTAAGAAAACAGAGCCTGAAATACCTACAGCATTACCCTTCAAATTGTATTTGAGCTAAAATGGAAGACAGCCAAGTGCTGACAAAGGTGACATTTTCTCTGCATCAAAAAAAGTTTAAGGACAATTCACTGACTACCTTTGATACCATTCCCTGGATTATACGCCACATTTTTTAAACAAGTTGGTAACAAACAGTAAGACAAACTGTGCAGGTGCATTCTAGTCTCAGCTCTCCTGGAAACTGGAGAATTTGAATACTTAATCTTGACAGACTCTTCAGACCATGGAAATATTTTGCCATTTATACAGATACACTCTTATGAGCAGGCAGGTGAGTCTACTGACTGCAGATTAGTTTTTCAACAAGTTTTCATGTAAGTAATTCAGTCACCATTCGCTCCTTATCTTATTTAGCAAGGGGGGGCCCCATCTGGGGCTGATACTGCCTAATATGTGTGTGCCTGGAGATAAAGAAAGTGAAAGAAAGAGGGTGTAAAGGATGTTAAGCAAAAGGAGTCTATAAATATATTCATAGTGAAAGTGATCCTTCTTTGAGCAGCAGGCTCCTCATGCTCCTTCTAGCCTGAATTAAACTACAATTATACTGTCACTGCTTCCTTTTCCCGGAACAGTTAAAACCAATTTATCAGCAGAGAAACAGAACTTCTCCTAGAGTTTGTGTAGAGGAATTCATCTGTGCCAGAAGCTCTAAACAGGCACTTCCAGCAATTTATTTGAGTGCCTTTATTCAAAGTTTTATGCCATTCCAAGAGAAAGTGGTGCCAGACAGCCTCATCTAATCCCATTTTCATTTTCATAGACTCACACACTGCACAACTCCTGAGAGAAGGGGAGAGGACTGTCGGGATATGACAACTGAAGTCACCCACAATCCAATACCCAGGAAATGCAATCTTTATGCATCTGACATCCATTCATGTCAAGAAATCCAACCATGAGCTAAGCACATAAAATGGACTCAACACTGAAGAAGTTACCGGAAAGAATGTAATTGGCTGTTCTGGAACTGCATTGCTGTTCCACTCAGTGTGTTTACAACTGG
This sequence comes from Dicrurus megarhynchus, assembly GCA_013399195.1. NCBI lineage: Eukaryota > Metazoa > Chordata > Aves > Passeriformes > Dicruridae > Dicrurus > Dicrurus megarhynchus. The sequence continues at coordinate 230,352 of VXAD01007898.1, read as the reverse complement.
CAAGTAACTTGCAGGAACAAAATCTTCAGGTTGTCTTATAGCTGGGATCAGGAAACCACTTCCAACAGACTCACAGGGTGCCTGGATGCATCAAGGCACTAAAGGCAGACAGTGGGAGTAGCTGCCTGCCAGCTATGCAGGGTCACACACAGACACAAGCACGTGGATGATCAGGAAACATCCAGACAAATACTGCAGGTTATTTTTACAAAGCTTGCTTGCATTGGTTTACTGGGTTACAGGGTGTTATGCCCCATTAACTGCCTCACACACTTAAATCTTTTGTTTCTACTCCTGAGCTACAATGCCTGTGCACCCCAGACACTTCTTGGTCCTGCAGAGTTCACGGTGTTGCACTTGAAAGGTGCCCCTGTGGGCTCTGGGGAGGGAAAGAGTACACAGGGCTATGCTAGTTACAGCACTGCCCATTGCTGGGTCTGCTGTCAGCCTCTCATGATCCATTTGGATGGGAAAGGGAAAGGTAGAAAGGGAAAAAGGAGGTATTTGCCTCCCACAGACATCTGCCGCTGAGTGCCATAGGTCTAATTTGCTAGAAGAATTTTCAGTTGCATGTTCGAAGCACAAATTGATCTTTCTTTACAACAAGAACAAGAAATCCACAACCAAACAATTTCCAAAAAACACCGTTACTAAAATCAGGGTTCCTCTAGAAATATCTGCTGCAAATGAAACAAGCACCTGACCAGCAGACTGCTGCAGCAGCACACATTCTCCAGGCTGCTGTTTCCACAAAAAATAGAAACCACAAACTCCACATTACAATTTTATGTACTTCATTTTTTGGCTAATTTGTCAACATGCTATCTTTCAACTTGGTGGAAGAGAGCTTTTATCTCAGAACAATAACAATGTAATAATTCTCTGTGTGATCATTTGCAGGTTTTTGAGCCACCAACATCAGTGGTGAGCCTACAGCTAACATTTCCCTGGCATCACGAGGAAGGAGAGGTATGGGTAGTGCCCTTGCTATGGAACAGAGTCTGTTCTGTAACTTCCATTTGCCACAGCTGAGTGAAATTACTTCATCAACAGCTTCAGAAATCAGAAGAGGTCATTCAGCAAATAAACTATCAGTATTCTGACAACTGGATGAACCTTTTCAGCAGCACTCTACAACAGGCATTGAATGTGTAGATCTCCTCTTTGAATTTAGTTCTAGAACAAGTAAGCAAGTATTACTAAGCAACAAGAAAAATGAAGTTAGGGCCTTGAGTTTAAATGGCTGTGCTGTATCTAGGGAGTTAAAAAATTGTCCTGATTTGCGAAAGGCTCCAAAGATGTTAATAGTCTGTTCATCTCCAGCCTCATCTCTCTAGATCTAGAGATCTAGATCTAGAGATCAATAACTCGCAAGTTCATTCATCTAAGAACTCACAAAGGGGAAGCCTGACTGAGCCTAACCACAGTCAAGTATTATCCAACAGGAATGCTAATCATCAGCTGCTCTCACTCAACTACTCCAAAGAACCGGAGAAGTGCCTACAGTCCTTGTGGTCAGAAGCCACAGAATCACAGAGTGGTGGAGCCAGATCCTGAGCTGCCAAGCTCAGGCAGGGCCATCTGAAGCCACCTGTCCCGGACCACATCCAGATGGCTTTAGAAGATCTTCACAGATGGAATCCCTACCACATCTCTGGACAAACTGTGCCAGTGCCCAGTCACCCTCACAGTGGAAAAGGGTCTCCCAATGTTCAGACAGACATACCTGTATTTCACTGCCTCTGCTCCTGCCTCATATCCAGCACCTGAGTTCCATGGGAGAACTATGACAAATGCTGCTGCTGGAAAGAGTTTTGCACTGAGGATAAAGTATAAGACCAAGCCGAGACTACCACCTGCTTTTTACTTCAAAAGAGCTGAAGGCAAAGATCAGGCAGTCCAGCTGCTGTGTGTATGATCACCTCCATAAAGAGCCTTGAAGGAACCTAGGACATACAGACAACACAAGGACAGCCTGGTTCCTGAGCCAAATCATCAGACAGGCCCCCAAACCTATGCCAGGTTTGGGTTTTGTCAACTGACTCCTCAAAAAGGCACAGAGGTCTTAGATTCTGCATGAAGACAACTTTCAAGCTCTTCTTCCTTTGGAGGAAGCTCTGATTTACAAACAGGCCTAGTAATCTGACCTCACACAAAATAAAATGCATGAATATATATATATACATACAAGAGCTATTCTAACAAAAAGTGAATTAGCATATGAAAACAAAGACAAATTGGACAAAAATACTTTCAGGCACAACTTCAGTAGTAATCTTAAACCTCACAGCAGAAATGCAATGCAAAGTAGGCTTCCAGAAGAGCTTGTAGTGAAAAACATACTCAAGGGAGCAGAACACTTCCTGTGAATTGAGCTATTTTTCCTTACACTGAAGGAGAAAAGATCGAAATCAATTATCTAAGAATAGCTCTTCTTGAATATTTTGGCCTGATCCTTCTTTAAAGAAAGGATAATTTTTCACGAAGTTCCTTTAATAGTCACTTAAGCAAGGAACTTTTGCTTGACTGCCTTCCTTCTGTAGTCTTAGCCTATACCTCTGGCAAGCCCCACCTCACCTGGTTTAAACTGTGGGTCTGCTGTCCTTTAGTAATGTTGGCCCTGCAGGAACAATGCTGCACAACAAGGACATGGCTTCTAGACACAAATACAGAAGCAATATGAAGCCAAGCAACATCAGAATATCCAATGTTGTCTACATATGTGGATTATGACCCTTGATTTAGACAATGGAAAAAGGAAAGCTACAGCTGAGTCCCATGGCATTGCTAATCTAAGTTTTAGGATAAAAGAGTATGTTCTCTCAATACAATATGGATAGTGTCTGGAGTGAATTTGCCAATTGAGCACCTTCTGCATCTCATCCTAGTAGAATCACAGAACGATTTGGGTTTGAAGGGACCTTAAGAATCATCCGGCTCCAGCCACCCTATTCTGGGCAGGGACACCTTCCAGTAGACCAGGTTGCTCAGAGTTCCATCCCATCTGGACTTGGACACTTTGAGGGATGGTGCATTCAAAAGTTCTCTGGGCAATCTGTGCCAGAGCTTCACCACCTTCACAGTAAATGATTTCTTCCTAATAGCTAAGTTATACCCCCTCTTTCAGCTTAAAGCCATTCCATTCCTCCTATCAATAAACTCAGAGGGACTGATAAAAGGTCCCTCTTTAGCTTTCTTGTGGACCCCCTTCAGGTACTAGAAGGTGCTATAAGATCTCCTCAGAGCCTTCTCTTCTCCAGGATGAACAGCTCAAACTGTCTTGTCCTCATAGAAGAGCTGCTCCAGCCCCATGATCATCCTTGTGGCCCTCCCCTGGACTTGTCCAGTAAGATTAAATGAAACTTTTCAGATGTACTTTGCCCTTATATTAATACATACATATTCTCATTACTAGGCTTATCCTGAATTTACAGCACTAACCTTCATGCAGCCTTAAACTGCCACTGCACCAGGGTGGAGTTAATGCCTCAGTGTACCAATCACTTGTTTTATGACTGTTGTTCATTCAGGAGTTAAACTAAATGTCTGATGAGAAAGAAGAAAAAAAAAAAAAAGAAAAAAGCTAACAACAACAAAAAGCACAGATCTAGAAACAATTACTCTCTCAAATGTCCACAATGAACTTGCCCACACATGCAACCCATCTGGAAAACAAGAACAGATCACTGCTTTCCAGTCTACCTAATTTCTACAGAAAGAACCACCAAACAAGACAAATGGATTTAGAGAGCAACAGATGAATACAAAAAATATGAATTTTGACCTAAAGTCAAAAATAATCCAAGCACTATAGGTATAACAATCTGTTTCTAAGCAGAGTACAGCACTTTAAGTCCTGTACTTTCAGAAATTGTCTCTTGAGATTTAACCACATGTCCCAAGTATAAGCAAAGTTAGTGTTCAGCTTTGTTCTGTTTAAAAAAACCCAAGATTTTGACAGGTTTATAGAAAAGAAAATTTTCTCAATACATTAAGTTTTGAACTAGAAACAGTTTTGAACACAGGACACGCTTCAAGCCATACACTTCTCTTAGTTTTCCTGACAAAACTTGACTTTGACTCAAAACTTGCTTAACTACCAAAGTCAAACACTGTCAATCTATATGCAAGTAATTATCCTATGTTCTGGTGTTAACTACTAGTTAAGGTAAAACTTGATCTGTCACGCTAAAAACAAATGCAATTTTCCTCACAGGTCAGGCACACACTAAACTTTTGGGTTTCTTAGGAACTCAAATGACATATTAAGCTTTTCTATTTCACAACATAAAAATAATCCACAAACAAGTAAACAGGATTAAAGCATAGTTCAGCTTCTGAACCTTAGATAATAAAATACTGACAACAAAATAGATAAATAAACTGAGCAGCTAGCCACAGCAGAACTTGCCCAATAGAAATCTGTACCTTGGAGACACATTTCAAGTGTCCCACAGAAAAGGGTCTGCTAGGGCAGGCACAGCAAGCTTGAACCACAACTCTGAATGATTAGTGTTTTTTACCAGCCATCAGCTGGAATTGATGAGGGAGCTGAATTAGGTGGTTGTACACAACAGATACCCAGGTTTGGACAAGACACTAACTTTCACAGTAAGTACAGGACAGCACACCTACCCTCGATGTATAGTAGAAACAAGTATCATTTGTGAGCTTCAATTGCTGTACTCACACCAGTGACAGCAAGCTTGCTGACAACACCAAGACGTGGTGCAGTTGATACACTGGAGGGTGGAGGTGTCAGCCATGGGACCTTCACAGGCTTGAGAGGTGGGTCTGTATAAACCTCATGAAACTGAACAAGGCCAAATGCACAGCACTGCACTTGGGCTGGGACAAGCCCCCCTATCAATACTGGGCTGTGGGACAAAGGGATAGAAAGCAGCTATGGAGAAGGACTGGAAGGTGTTGGTGAATGAACAGCTGGACATGGCTCAGCAATGTGATCTCACAGCCCAGGAAGATACCCCAGGCTGCACCCAGAACCCTGGGCAGCAGGGGAGGGAGGGGATTTTGCCCCTCTGCTCTGCTCTGCTGAGACCCACCTGGAGCACGGCATCCAGCTCTGGGGTCCCAGCACGGGAGGGACACGGACCTGCTGGAGTGAGTCCAGAGAAGGGCCACAAAGGTGATCAGAGGGCTGGAGCACCTCTCTTGTGAAGACAGGCTGAGAGAGATCTTTGATAATACCCCTCCTTTAACAGAAGCTGCTTGACTTCTTAAAAGGGGAAATGTGGTCTCCTAATTGCTTTTGCACTAGAAATAGTAAATGCATCATCTGATCTCATATGGTTTAGCTACAGATAAAGACTCAAGACAGTATTGCCACCACATTTAGAAAAAAAAGCTAGTCAAATTTAAGTATTTACTGAAAAATTCCAGGCTTATTGAATAATACCATTTGATAAGTCACTGGCTTAACGTGGCATGTTGACCCTGACAGGATGCCAGGTGCCCACCAAAGCTGCTCTATCACGCCCCTTCACAATCAGAAAGGGAAGAGAAAATATATGGAAAGGCTCACAAGTTGAGATTAAGACAGGGAGAGACCACTCATCAGTTACCATCACAGACTAAACAGACTCAGCTTGGGGAAATGAACTGAATTTATTATGATCAAAATCAGGGCAGGATATTGAGAAGTAAAACAAATGTTAAGAACACCTTCCCTCCATCCCTCCATTTGTCCCAGCTCTCCCTCCTCCCCCTCAGTGGAACACGGGCATGGGGGTTACAGTCAGTTCATCTTAAGTTGTTTCTGACACTGCTCAGGTAGAGGAGCCCTTCCCCTGCTCCAGCCTGGGGGCTCTCCCATGGGAGATAATTTTTGAAAGACTCTCCAGCATGAGTCTTTCCCATGGGCTGCAGTTCTCCATGAACTGCTCCAGCATGGGCCCCTCCACAGGGTACAGTCTTCCCAGGAAGGCTGCTCCAGCATGAGTCCCCAATGGGTTCACAAGTCCTGCCAGCAAACCTGCTCCAGTGTGGGCTCTTCTCTCCACAGGCCACAGGTCCTGCCAGGAGCCTGCTCCAGCACGGGCTTGCCATGGGGTCACAGCCTCCTTTGATGGCATCCCCTTGCTGCAGTGTGGGGTTCTCCAGGGGCTGCAGGTGGATCTCTGCTCCCCCATGGACCTCCAGGGGCTGCAGGGGCACGGCTGCCTCACCATGAGCTGCACCAGGGGCTGCAGGGCAATCTCTGCTCTGGTACCTGGAGCACCTCCTGTCCTTCCTCCTTCACTGACCTTGTGTCTGCAGAGCTGTTCCTCTCACACATTCACACTCCTCTCCTCTCTGAGAGCAATTACATTTCCACAGTAACTTTTCTTGCCTCTTAAATACGTTATCACAGAGATGACACTACCACCTCTGATTGGCTTGACCTGGGCCAGTGAGGGTCCATCTTGGATCCATCTGGCATCAGCTGTCAGACACCGGGGAAGTTTCTGGCAGCTTCTTACAGTAGCCACACCCATAGTCCTCCCCACTACCAAAACCTGGCCACACAAATCCAATACATTCAACCTTTTGCTAACAACTGGTACCACTGGATTAACCCATTTTGGGACACCTTTAAGAATCTGCACTCCAGCTCATTCAGACTTGCACAAGTGCTCTGAAACCCTCTCTAAAGTGAACCTTACAACCAGTCTCAGTGAGCAGCTGCAGGTCCTCAGAGAATTTAAAATGCACTGGCTTCTGGCAACAGCTAAATAATCCAATCCACAAAGGCAATGCATTGTTTACAGGATGGCTTTGATAATGACTATTCATTTTAAATAAAGTAGCAGAGAAACCTAAGCAGGTTCCTGAAACAAACTCCTACTGAGGATGAGAAGTATCAAGGCTCAGGTTTAAGTTTTCTATAAAGCCTTGAACATGAATCAAGTTTTCCATTACAAACTACTGTTGAGTTGCAAGTAATGGCATTAAATCAAGTTCCTCCTCCCCTCCCAGTCTGGATTATTACATATTATACAGGCCTCTAGCCACCTGCTTTTAAAAAAATGTGCTAGGTTAACCAGTGCAGTAAGTCAATACCTACCACACAAGAAAGGCAAGAAGGCTGGACTTACCTGACCAGCACTACTGACTGATTTACTAATTTGCTGTCAATTGCTCAGAATTTTTCCCAGTATTGTTCCTGGCTACTTGCTTTGTTTATACCAGTTTGCTGCATCACCCCTCATACTGTAGAAGTCCAGTGGGCTGCTCTAGCTAGGAATATTTTTTCCTTATATTTTCCTCACCTTTTTCTTCAGTAATTTACTCATCACTTTCATTATATAGTCAGGGCAGGCCTACAAATGCTGCCGTAGACTAATGTATCTTCTGTACACTAATGACTGTGAAGTATAGATATTGTAGCATTTTGTACAACCATTACCTCAGTAGTAGCTGACTTCACTGGCAACATTATGTTCTGAAGTTTTACAGAAATGCTGCTCTAGGGCAAGAGTTTGATGCATACACGAACAAAAGTAAAAATGCCATCAACTGTTTTCTAATTCTTCATCCACCACATTAAAGCACTATTGTCATTTCAACCACATCTGAAGAATACACATAGTGGTTGCAATTCAAAGGCTAATGAATAGCAAATTGTTGTTAACGATAAACAGTGGTAACTGCTTACTGCACTAACAGATTTCTAGAAAACCTGTGAATCCAGGCAATTCAGTCATTCTCATTAATTCAGCACAACATGATGTTGTAAATCACAACTAACGAAGTACTTAAAACCAGTATTAAAGTCACTTCCTAGAAGCAGCCTTCTTCAGCTTCATCAGATGCTTGGTGATACAATCCCAGAAGTTTAATTTAGGTGAATTACATGGAAATGCTCTACTTTTACATCTATTTGATATATATGACTGAGTATACTTGAATAGGGTACTGGAAAAACAAATCTTATGGAAAAAAGAATTACTACATACCATTTAATTGTTTCCATCATTCTCCAGACTCCTCTTGGAACAACAACATAGGAGGAACTTTTTAATAAAGCAGATGCAAGTAAAGTTACTTAACATTGATGCAAGTATATCAAATTTCAGAGGTAAAGACAAACAAAAGCACACCATGGTTGTATAACTTGAAAAGCATTTACACCCATCTCAGTTTCCAGTGGATTAGCTCAAAAATTTTATTTGTGAAAAAAAAGTGTCTTTAGCTTTATAAAATCCTGGTGGAATATATCCTGTGTCTTGAATTCTGTATGCTTCAGTTCACTAAACTGAGTTAGTATTTCTCCCTTTTTTCAGGATAAGATAGAGAATAGTACAGTCCTAACAGCTTTAAAACACTTTATGTGCTCCCTAAAAGAATATCCACTGAAAAAATTCACATTACAAGGTAAGAAGAGATGGGTAGTCTGAACTCAGCAGAACAATGAAAAATTTTACAGTATTACCTCATTCATTAAGTAAGTTTCTATTTAAAGATACTACCTTCAAATATACCCTGTACACCTGGATCCACAAGAGGACACAGGGTTAAATGCCCTAATACTTACTGATTTTCAGAAAAGCAACTTTTTTAAATTGTCTGCTAAATTATCAGATTTCATTTTAAAATTAGAATTCAGTTGAACTTTGAAGTTTGCATATTACTTTTTTCCTTCTGCTACCTTCTTTGCATTTGCAAAAATCCCAGTGTTCTGAAAATATTTGAGTGGCATTTTCTAAATAAGAGTTCAAGAGGATCACAAGCATAAGTACTGAAGTGCGGTCCTCTAAACCAGAAATCTAAGAACAAAATACCTGGCTATTTTCCAAAAGCCTATCTTCAGGTGATGGTATGAGTGTTACAAGCCTGTAACACTAGTTCCTAGGAAAAGTAATTAAAAAGTGATACTAAAATAGTATTTTCACCATTTATTGTAAAAAATAGCAAAGAATTTTTCTGTAATTAAAAACAAAAATCTATCACCTATCACGTTAAAGGTAAAATAGCACATTTCCCACAAGAGGGAATTTCCTAAGAGACCTGAAAACTTCAGTGCACAGGCTAGCAACAACTGGTGCTGTACACATCCAAATTAGGAGCTGGAGAGTGGGAAGGTAGTGTTCTGCTACACACACACACCCCCTCACCCCATCCACAGTTCTGTGGGGTTGTTTTGGTGCACAGCATAGGAGCCCCAGCTGAAGCTCGCCTACCTGCTGGGCAACAATCCTTCCTTCCTTCCTGACCAGCCCTGCTCAGGATGTTGTTGGTGCCCCATGCACCACCTGTGCAAATTCACACTGGCCTCTTTCAGGGGAGGTGATATCCTGACAACAGGTTACCTCTTCTCTAACCAGACACAAGTTTTCCATGAAGCTGTATGAACTTCACATCACTGAGATTACCACCCCTAGCACTTAGCTGCAGTGGTCCAAAAGAGCCAAGAAGTGTTCCAAACCTCCAACTGTGCTCTCCCTCCCTGCTCCAAATAAAGACACAAAAGCCAGCCACGACAGAATATCAATTCTAGTCCACACTGAACAACTTCCTTCCAATTAAGACGAAGACAAATGTAATTTTTCATATGACAAGACATTTTCAGAGATAATTAGAACTGTGTATGAAATGTGTTTGTACAGGTAAATTGTTCATCTTCCCTTACAGCTGTGAGAAGTCAGCACCTTATCACATCTGCACTATCAAACAAAACAAAAACCAGAAGTCAGGAAATTAGCTTTATCTATTACTGGGGTATTATACTCTCTTAGTTTACATAAGGACAACAGCAGTGCTTCCTCTGCATGGATTTACTGAGAATGAAATAAACAGAACATGCAGTAGCCTTCAGTATTAGTTGACCGGATCATTCATTTTTGTAACTAGTCATATTTAAATGCTAATCTCAGTAAACCACATCAGAAGAAATGCAAATTGCTATCACTTCCAGCAAGCAAAATGTTTGTAGGGACTTGGGAGAAAGATTACTATTGTCATGTAACTTGAAGTTGGTAACTCCAAGTTTTAGAAACCCAACAGTCCTTTTAAATTTCATAAAGGCAAAGAAAAATATTTCTTGCATGATATGTTGCACAAAATTTACTGATTTAACACTTTTTTTTAAATTGCTGGATCATTTTGGGGCATTTTTGTTTTGTGGTATTAGAAATCCATTTTTATATGTCTCTAATCTCCCTTCTGAACTAAAGACTCTGAAACCCTTCCCTGTACAACAGCATACACAGCACTTAATTACAATTTTTAGACTAGGTCAGAATTAGAACACTAATTTTCATAGTCAGATGTGTTTAGGTACAGTTGTGAACAGACTTTAACAAATTTAATTTTTTATTTGTAAGCATGTAAGAGTATCTGCCATGAGATGGGTAAAAACAATGACCTGGAGCAGGCACACACAACATGCATGTAGAGAGGCAGTGGAAGATTTCATCTTTCACAGATCTACTAGACATTCCAAAGAGTATTTGCCCTTGCTCTCCATCTCTCCTCCAGATGTTTTGCTCTTCTGCTGTCTGGAATGCTTCTTCACCTCTCCTATACCTGTTTGCACAGAGAAAGAATTCTGGAATTGTGACCTTGCAGCTTTGACTTTGCAATATTTCATAGCGTTTGTATAATATGACTCACTTGGTGTCCAAAAGAAAAGCCACAGAAGGGTTTAAGCTACAGATGCCCAGGGCCTTTATGACTTACTAGAAATGTCAGCCAGTCACCCTCATTACTGATATTCTGCTTCTTGGAGGATACTGTGATTTATACTGTGTATATCACAGATATGATAAATGCTACGATCTGTATCATAGATCTGTATGTATTGCTGTGTTCCAATGATTCATCTTCAGCCTCCTTAAATATGGAGCAAATCCCATCTCATTAGGATGTGTGCCTAAAGGCACTACCATTTCTGCATTAAGTTATTAAGTACTGCATATTCAGTCTTAATACATAAACACATTGATTGCAACAGCTACGTTCAGGACTGCTCTCCTGTCTTGGTGATCAGGCAGAACTGCTTAAGCCCACAATTTTCATTAATTGTACTTTACTGGTATCTGAAGCTTCCAAGCAGAGACATCAGTTGTCTTCTAGAAACTTGTAAACACCTCTTCTGCTCACAACGGCAGGCAACAAGCCCAGGTACAGTTGCTCAAATCTAAGCCTCCAACATTGCCTTGAAATTGAATTTCTGTATTTCAGATAGCCAGCGTCTGGACATCTGAAGGCCCATGACAGAGGATGACAGCACTGTGCTCCTCCTCTGGTACAGGCTCCCTCACACCACAAGCCTCCTCCAGGATCACCCAAGCCTGAGCCCCTGCAATGTAACAATCCTCACCACCAATACATCTGGGTCAGCCAGCAGCTCTGACCACCAAGGCAGCCAAACCACTCCTATGTTCTTTTGCTTTCACTCTTTGCCTGTACCCCAGCATAAGGCTTCCACACGAACTCAACTCCCACCCTGCCTACTGTGTGGCCCTTCAACAAAACTGAGTGGCAAACCCAAAGGCAGTGTGTCTGGGCTCCCTTCTGAGATAGCTGCCTTGGAGCAGCTTCCAAAGTCTCCCCAGGAGAAATAGAGACACAGGAAGCATGTAGTGCAGCCAGCACCAGGAAGCAAAATGCATCGTGTTCCCAAGCTGCCCACAATGGCACTGCGGGGGAAGGACACTCCGCAGCAACCACTCTGCTGCAAAGGGATCTCTGTCCAGAGATCTGGTAAGAGAGGGTAAGAGTCTTCTGAACCTTCACATAACATTCAGTGAGGCTGCCATTAACTCAGTCTGAGCAAAAACGATCTGAGACCAGAGTCACAGCAGAATGCAAATACACAAATTTTTACAGGTTAGCTAAAAAATTGTAAGAAATGGGCAGCAAGGATAATTCCTTCACTCTCTTATTTTCTATTTCAAAACTAAAACTCTGGAAGACCTTTTCAATGTGTTCTTGCACAAACCTTTGTATTCCCGCCCATATAGCGATAGCTTAACTCAATATTGCTACACACATAGTTAGGCAAGTTGGGCTTTGTCTACCTGGCAACATCAAGTTTTATTGCTGCAATTCCTCACAAGGCACTATTTTAAGGGGAAAGGTAGATTACTAAAAAGCACCAGTCCTAGAACAGAAATTCTAGAATTGTCACAAATACCAAGAATTATTGTGTGCCTTTAAGTTTCTCCAAAAGGACTCTGAGGCATTTCTGCAACTATTACAATCACCCACTGAGTTAACAGTTACTTTTTAAAAAATGTGTATTCAGAGTGATACAGGTTACCAATCATGCAAAATATGCATTCACATGAGAAAAGAAACTGCAGCTACCACTACATTCAGTCATGAGCACCTTAAGGGATGTGCAATGTTGCTCACTGATTCACTGCCTGTACACAAGCAGTTAGGGAAAAGCAACCAAACACTGCTTCTCTTGGGTTTAGCAGCACACTAAGGACAACCTCTACATTCAACAACATGAAATGATTCCTCAAGAGAAGCTAAATGAGAAAAAAAGTCTTACAGATGAACTGTGAGAGACCTTTCTTTCCCCTAACCACAGTATGAAAGGAAGTACAGGGACATCTCAGCAACAGGAACCTACATGAGAATCAACACAGACTGTCATTAAACCTGTTGAACTGCGACTACAAAGCTATACAAAGCACGTAAAAAATGTCTGGACAGGAATTCCATAGGAGGTAGATGACCAACTGAAGTGCACAGACATTGCTGTAGATACTGTACACTTTATCCAAATTCCTTACAAAGCATGGCTATGCAGCCATTTGTCCTTGCTACATAAGTTAAGCACATGTACAAGTTTAATCCAAACGTTGCAAACTAACAGAGGTCTAAAATATTCCCAGTTGTAAGAGACTGAAGACTTGACAGACACAAACTAATGTGTGGACATATTAATGCAATAGACTTATTTGGAATAAAGGCATAATAATATGAGCTCGTGACAGGGACTGCACAGACTGCTGGCAGCCAAAGTAACTCCTGCAGGTACCATCCTTCAACCCACCAGTAGCAGATGAACACTGAAAGGAGACAGCCACAGGGTAAAGGGAGAACTGGGTGAGGTCACTGAGCATGATGGAGATGAAGACACAAGACACTGGGTGCACATATCAACTCTCAGAGATACTTGCTTTCCTAGTATACCTTCATTAATGGACCTTTACCTTAAAGGTTTCTTAGACACTAAAGAAAAAGGCTTTTCTAAGAACTGCAACAAGCAGAGCGGATCTGAGAAAGATTTGGCTGTCTGGATGGAGGAAAATACGTAAGGATGAAGCGAGGATGTGAGGAAAGAAAACGGAGGAAATGCGAATCAGTCCATTCTAAGACTTAGAGGAAATTGTTCACAACACTGAGCTTTCCTCAGCATGTACTTCTCTAATCTTTATACTACACACTGCAAGAAAAAGCCTGCAGTTTGCTGAGGGCTGCTGAAATCCCTCCGAGGATAAAACCCAAACACGCTTACTACAGAAATCTCTCGGCAGCCTGCAAGCGATGAATGAAGGGCGGTCCAGCGGCGCGGCTCGTGCCCCTCTCTCCGGCGGTGCCGCTCGGCGGCTCCATGAGGATCGGGGGCCCGGGGAGGGCAGAGCGGCCGGCAGCAGGGGAAGAGCGCGGGGACAGCGGCCGCGACCCCGCTCACCTCCCCGGCCGCCAGCTCCGCCCCACTAGGGCGCGGGGAAGCCCCAGGGACACTCGGACACAGGGGCCCGGCGGCCCCCACAGAGCCGCGCATCACCCCGGCCATCCCTCGCCGGAGCCGGGCATCACCCTGGGTACCCCCCCACCCCCGCTGCAGCCCCGGAGGCAACGCCCTCGGTGGCCAGGACCACCGACCCCTCCTGCCGCTCACCAGCTGCTTGAGGTCCTCCT